>CM049798.1:6381491-6461941 GCA_027422405.1 Ptychobarbus kaznakovi
AGGCTACATATAGCCTAAACATATACAAACACAGCGACTGCAGTCCGTTATTTTGGTTAACTCATTGTCTGGTATATGTGTGCATCTCTGTTTCAGGAACATTTCACGCCGGAGTGCAAGTTTAAGGAGTGTGTTTTTGAGAACTATTATGTCACATACTCCTCGATCTTGTACCGTCAAACGCAGTCGGGTCGGGCCTGGTACATTGGTATTAACCGGGACGGACAGGTCATGAAAGGAAATCGGGTCAAAAAGACTAAAGGAGCAGCCCACTTCCTGCCCAAGCTTATAGAGGGTATGTTTTTATTCATAATAATAAAAAATATTTGTCATATGCTGACAGTACAATGCAAAAGTTAGGGGTCTGTGAGATGTTTTTTATTATGAATATAATATTTTTAAATACTTTAGAATTTTTGATATTTATGAAATATTATACAATTTGAATATATATTTTATTTTTAATATATTTTAACAAAATAATTAATTTACGTTAATTGCAACACGGAAATAATCTTTCAGTGTCACTCAATTTATATTAAATTGTAATTAAACACGCAAGGATTTCGTGGATCACTCTCTAGTATGCTAATGTGGTGTTTAAGAAAAAAAAATATTATTATGTTGAAAAATGTATATTTAAACTTTTTTGTAGAAACCTTGATACATTGTATTTACATATTATTTAAACTTTCTATGCATCAAAAATCCTGAAGATTGTTTGATGAATAGGAATTTTGTAATAATAGCATATACGAAACCGAAATCTTTTGTAACATTATAAATGTCATTACTGCTACTTTTGATTAATTTAATAAATTCTTCTAAATGAAAATATTAATTTATTTCAAACATATGAGGGTTCTTCATCATTGATCATGTTGTGCCAAACCTGTATGACTTTCTTTCTTCTGTGGAACATGAAGATATTATTTAAGATGATACAATGAAAGTCAATGGGGTCCTGTGTTGTCTTGGACAAAATGGTAAAAAAAACTTTCATTGATTGTATGGACAAAAGAGATATTTTCAAAATGTCTTAATTTGCATTCTGCAGAAGAAAGAAACTCAGGTGTTGAATGAGGGTGAGTAAATGTGACAGTATTGTGTTGTTTTTTTTTTTTAATTTTTTTATTGTCTCTTCAGTTGCCATGTACAGGGAACCATCGCTACATGACGTTGCTGAACAAAGCCCGCCTAGGAAAACGGCCAAAACATCGGACTCCCCCGTCCATAAAAACAGCAAGAAAGACCGAGTGCTTCCCGCCCCCACAGCCTCCTAGCGGCAGTAGAAGAAACGTTTTGTTTGCACAGACATGCCATGAACGACAACAGTGGCACAGGAGGTTTGGTACAAACAATGTTTGTAGTCCCTCCACCGACCCTCAAAACTTTGACATTTCCAACAACGAATCAGGGTTCAAAAGACCCTTGCCGACGGGTCTAATGCCCACCGCACTTCCTTTTGATCTCTCCTGCTCCTTAATCAAGGGAATACCGAGCAATAATAACCACACTGGTCTGGGGTCAGAATGTGACGGCATCACTTTTGTGAGAACAGCAACTCCTAAAAGAAAGGATCTTTGTCTTCCTCTCCTTTTTTAGTATTTCAAGAAGAAACACTTCCTCTTGTGAAGCAATTCGTGCTTGACATTTAAACCCTCTGTTTCCTTTGTTCAAGCATTCATAGATTCCCGAAATCTGTTTTCTTTTTTCTTTTTTTACAGAGATCCCCCGTCATCTATAAGCCTTGTTTGTAATCTCCTCTCCCTTCTCTACCTCTTCTGCACTTTGATTAGCTTGAGACACAGAGGCCATTTTCCACTTCACAACACAGGAAAAGCCCTGTACACTCTCCCGGGGACCATTAAGGATGCCACCACATACACACACACACACACACCAAATAACTAAATAAATAAAACTTCTCCTCCTCTTAGGATGAGGATGTTTAGAGTCATTCGACCTTAGGCAGCGCAAACCTTTCTCTGCTCATCGGCTCCTGATGAGTCTGCGGACACTGGACGTGTGTGTGTGTGTGTGTGTGTGCGTGTGTGTGTGTGCGTGTGTGCTTGAGTGTGCAAGTGTGTGTGTGTGTGTGTGTGTGTGTGTGTGTGTGTGTGTGTGTGTGTGTGTGTGTGCGTGCGTGTGTGTGTGTGCGTGTGTGCGTGCGTGTGTGTGTGCGTGTGTGGTGAACAGTAATACAATATCATTTATAAGATGACTCATGACAGAGGCGGTGGGGCGGCATTATTGTTTCTTTTTGTTATGATAAGTCATGGAAATTTCTCATTGCAATATGCCCAGAGAGCAATATCGGTACAGCTGCACTCTTTCTCCTCTCTTTTTAGTATGTGTGTTGCTTTAGAGTAGGGTTTCTCAAAGTACATATGCTGACTACTGAGGCTGCAAGTTTCCCAAAGTTCATGTCCCTACATTCAATTTGATTCTATTACATTTGCCTGAGAGCAAAGGCACTTCACCCAGCCAAATGAAACAACACAAGTGCTGAAAAGGTCCAATTCTGCTTCATTTTCTTCTGATAAAATTCGGGAATTGGACCCGGAGGAGCTCAGAGGGAATCCTTTTGGGAACCCTTATTCAGAGAGTTCAAACAGACCTGTAACTTCTCACCTTCAGCTTTATTTGAGATGTTGAGAATATCAGTATGTAAATGAAAATTTGTTCTAAGTGCTATGAGGAACCTGATGACATGTCACACTTCTACCTTTGCAGTAATATTTCTGATAATGTTTCCATGCATATCACCTACATTATGGAAATATATTTGAATAATACACAAGTTTAGGGTTGGTAAGAAATTTTTTTTATGTTTTTACGTTCAAAAGTTTAGGGTTGGTAAGAATTTTTTTAATGTTTTTGAAAGAAGTCGTACGCTCACCAATGCATTTATTTGATGAAATATACAGTGTGCTGCTTAATATTTTGCTGCTTAATATTATGCTACATTGTTTCAGAAGTCTTTGATCAATGAACAATTCTTAAGAATATTTTTGTAACAGTCTTTTTTTCACTTTTGATTCATTTAATGCATCTTTGCTGAATTTAAAAGTATCAATTTCTTTAAATTTGTATATATCTTACTAACCCAAAACTTTTAAATGTTATTGTATATAATATATAATAGCGGTAACACTTTACAATAAGGTGTCATTTGTTAACATTAGTTAATGTATTAATTAATATGAACGAACAATAAACACTACATTTATTACAATCTTTAGTAATATTTGTTAATTTAGTTAATTAAATACACTCGTTCTTTGTTTGTTCATGTTAGTTCACAGAGCAATAACGAATGTTAACAAACAAAACTTATGTTTTTTAATAATGCATTAGTAAATTCTGAAATTAACATTAACTAAGATTAAGAAATGCTGCAGAAGTATTGTTCATTCTTAGTTCATGTTAACTAATGTAGTTAACTAATGTTAATGAACCTTATTGTGAAGTGCAGTGTTGGCAGTAACTAATTACTAGTAACTTAGTTACTGTAATAATATTACTTTTTGCAGTAACTAGTAGTGTAACTAATTACTAATAAGATTTCAGTAATAATATTACAGTACTAACCATAAAACAGCTTAGTTACTTAGTTACTTTTGATGCCTTGATCGATTTAAAATCCAACAATCAAATAATTCCTAGATTTATTTTCATAATTTTCATGACTCGCACATTCATGTGATGTCCCCAGTGCAGCAGGCAAGCTTGGAATATAGAAAAGCTTACATTCAGCAGATATAAATATTGCATTATATTGATTTTGTCAGGAAAAAAAGATGATCTGAACACTGTTGTGTAAGTTGTGGCTTTACTTTACTCTGGCATTACATCCCACCCACATCCCTCTGATCAGCATGTACATTTATTACTATAATTATTTTTTTGGAAAATTAAACAGTTTCTTACAAACTTATGTGATTTGATAAAATACATAATGAAATATAATCGTACATGGGTAACGGAGGAATTACATTTAGCTTCAAGCTACACATGACAATTAATGAGATCAATACAACACTTCTACTTGAATGTCACTATCAATCTCTATTGAGTGTTTGTAATAACGGCGATCCAATGTGGATTTTGGTCAAATGATGAGGCAGAAATATGTTGTTAGTAACATTCTACAATAAATGTGGAAGATACACAGTTACAACTTCTGTGGGGCGTGAAGAAAAAGTAATGTAACTAGTAGTGTAACTAATTACTGTTGCCAGAAAGTAATAAGTAAAGTAACAATATTACTTTTAAAAGGAGTAACTAGTAATGAGTAATATATTACATTCTTTGAGTAACTAACCCAACACTGGTGAAGTGTTACCATAATATAATTTTGGAAGTAGAAACTGTTCCCTATTTAAAGCTGCAGTCCGTAAGTTTTGCTCTTTGTCGTCATCTATGTTTGAAAACCTGTAATTGCAGTAACTGGCGGAATTATCTTCCGTGCGATGGGTCGTGAGTTGGCGCGGCTTCAGCGCGGATGAATCTAATGTTTTGAGGTGAATGTGTGGCTGTCAGTCACCGCAAGGGTGTGGATAATGTGCTTAGGAATCACGGTCCGTGTACTTGGCAGCCAACGGATTTTCCTTTTGAAATTAGAAAACCAAGATCGGGAATCGAGCGTTCACTCGTTTTTTGTTTTAATATTGAAAATTAGAAAACAGCTCCTTTTTCGTTTTTTTTATTAGCGTGTAGATTTCAATTTATGTACAGTTTAATATCTAATATTATCATCATATTATCTGTCATACTATTCGAATTTCATATTAATAAATTATTTTAACCCAAAAAGCTAATTATGCTCCCTTCGAACTGGTTTTCTTTAAAATACAAATCTTGTGTAACCCCAGGCTATCTGTAATCAGAAGCATTTAAAACTGGAATATAATTAAATTTAATTCACGTGTGTTTCACAAACCGCCATCAAAATTATACATTTATTTATTCTAGCTGCTGTGAGAAAAGGCTATAAATGAGCCGCCACCTGCAGCATCCTCACGTGCGATATTCTACTAGCCGGGGAAACTTCTTTATGTTTACAGACGTGACGTAATGACGCAGCAGCATGCTCGAATTTCCCGCGAAAACCTACCCGTACCACTCAAGATTAGAAAACATTATTATAAGCTGACCGTTGTGAATCGGGCTAAAGTAGGGCAATAGTTTTGAACACTAGCTGGTTATGTTCTTTCTCAAGTATTGATGTTGGATTTTTTTAAACAAAAAAGTTACGGATTGCAGCTTTAAATACATAATGATTAGGGTCCCTTGTAAGGAGTATTTCAGCTGGCTTTTGATTTTTAGTCTAGTGTTTTTTTGGTTCCGGTATTAGTTATATCAGCGTACATTCTCTTGCTGGTTATATCTTCGCCGTGATATCAAGTGCAAAGCTTAAAGAAAGTGTAAAAAATCTAACTTTTCTCCTGCTGAGTTGAATCATTTCTCATACCGTGCACCTGGTGTTGAGGAAATTATATCTGTGATAATTATAGATTCAGTCCCCTGCAGCAATGCATTATTAGGAGAAACAAAGTTATTAAGACCAAAGTGGAAATAGCTAAAAAAGAAATTTAGACATTTTGAATATTTACTAAATTCTTCCACATTTGGATCAGGGTGTCAATCTTAGATTACAGTTTCCTTACTGCAAATCACAGCAGCACCCGCAGGTAATTCACAATCCCCCATTAAAGAAGTTGGTGTTTGCGGTTAACGTCCCGAGCAGATTGTTTTTCAGAGGGGTTGAATCAAAATGCTCTGCATCTCATAGCTTCTGGGCACACATCAATCTTGATTTTCTTCATAAACTATCATTTGTTTTGCAAGCAGCAATGCTCATCTCAGACTCTAGCTTTTCTTAAGTCTTGCATTTAAGTTTGAGCTTCTATATTATCTGAAGGGCTATTTACGTAAAGTTTTGCAGGTCCATAATGCTGTAATCACAGATAAAAAAAAGTTAACAGAGGCACTATAAGACAAAACGCTTCTGAATTTGCAACTGGATGCCACGCTGAAACAAAACTCAGCAGGCTAGACGGCAAAGGTTAACTAAATGATAAAGGCAATGTCATATGAAGCCACAACTGTGCTTTGCTAAGCATCCCATGGTTTATTCATTCAGTTTAATCACAATTAGACCATGAAATTGATAGTTACTTTAAAATGTCTCACTTCTAGCCTTTCAAACTTCTAAATGTCACGGAAGGACTTGTGCTAACTTACTGACTTAATAAAAAGGCTCTTGTATTTGTAAGGGCTTTCTAATCCAATAAAAAGGAGATATTACAACTGATAATTACTTCAAATGTGTCTAATTGACACTTAACTTACAATTCTATAATTTTTGGGTCAGTTTGAGATGATTGTGAATGTGCGTACAACATAATATTGGAGAAAATTAAATTAAATTGGTCACTTTCTTTGCTTTGATATATTTGCCATGCACACAAGGGCCAGATCGGGTGGTTTAACAATTATTTTAATGAAACCACACTCTGTGCACAGCTAAGTGCTTCTCTCTCAATTTCACTGCTATTTTTCAGCCATAAACACAGAGGACAGAAGATGAAAGCTAAGGGCTAATGCTTTTCAGAAGAGCCAAGCCATTAAAACACTGTACGTGTATACGTAGATAGAGATGACCTTGTAAACTGCAGTGTTTTAAATTTGCTACATTGACATGTGATTCATTTCTTATTTTTATGTTACTTTTTTTTTTTAAATGTCCCGGTGAGTGTTTGTGTTGGCCATCACTCATGCATATGTCTCTCATTGCATTGCATTGGTGTATCTTTTTATTTTACTGTAATTTGCATATTTACCGGTCTCTCTAGTCAGCTGATGAGTATTTGGGGTGGAAGGTCATAAAGACATTAAATAATGTTGTTATGTTGAGTTATGGGATAGGGTGTTAGTCTGTGCAATTATAATCAGCTTTTAACAGACAATTAAAATACTGATCCTTCTTTTCACTGATATATTGGCTGACAACTTACAGTGTTTATGTTACACATATTACATACAATGTATTACTAAAGCAGTAATATTAACAATGTGCAATTAGAAAGCTTTCTGCAAATTATAATATGCACTGCTCATCAGTATTAGTGCTTAATTAAATAATTGAATGTAACATCAACACTGTGAGCCCCCCCCCCCCCACACACACACACACACACCACCTCCAATAAAGAGTCATCCATGTTCCATCTTCACTCCTTTTATTGACCCATTGTCGATAAGTGCTTTAAAAACAGATGTTGCTTTTCCCTCCGGTTTATTTCAAATTGATTAAACAATACAGACTTATTGGTTTTGTTCAGACAAGCAGCACAAATCTGCTTTGTTCTGTTGTTTTTGTTTATTAGTTTTTGCCATTTCTGAATCAAATACAGTCCGAATAGCAAAAATCTAAACAAACCATAAAACCATGTGGTTTGAAATCAGACGTATATCTGGAGCTTTGTGTTTATAATTATTTTCACTCAATCTGTTCTCTTATAGAAAACCTTGTGACATTCACTTTGTATTGAATATTGAATGAGTCAGCATTTTTTGACACACTATATGCATAAAATGCTGCTTATGGTCTCTCACATGCCTCATGAGTTGAGCGGTGTGGTGTAATGTCACAGTAAATGTGAGCTGATGCTAATTTCCCAGTTTCCATCCTCCATCCACATTGATAGTGACTCGGTTGTTGTTAATTCTCTTAGCTTCATGCCGACACTTACATCATCACTATATCAACCAATGTAAATTCACTGCACAGTCACCACGCTGTCATATGCATTTTTTTGTATGTGTGTCAGTCTAAGCATCTAAGTTTGCTGTTAGTGGTGGGTTTTACAATCAGACTTTCTAGAAACAGTCTAACAGAAGATTTTTTCCACCATTGAATAAAAATAAATAAGGTAATTGCAACTTTTTAATCTGAAAATTCTGACTTTTTTCTTGCAATTGCGAGTTTGCATTTCATAATTTGATTCCTCAGAATTGTGAGATATAAACTTGCAATTGCAAGTTATAAGGTGAGAATTGCATGATATAAAGTCACAATTGTGAGAAACAAGTAAAAATTGCGAGTGAAAATAAGTAATTAGAATTATAATATCCCGCAATTCCGACTTCTAATTCGGAATTCCACAATTGCAAGGTTGTGTCTCTCAGTTCTGACTTTATAAATTGCAATTGCGAATAAATATTCTGAGAAAAGTCCAAATTGCAAGATGTAACCTCGCAATTGCAAGGAAAAAAAGTCAAAATTAACCTTTTTTATTTTTTATTGAATGGAGGAAATGGGCTTCCATACAGTCTATAATGCAGCGCATTTTTTTAATTGGTTTTGCCGTGGTGTGTGTCATATATACATATTTTTATATTATGATATGTTGCTATCTGGGCTTTTAAAAGACAATCAGACTTTAGCTCATCAGCATTAGCACCAGCAGTGCAAGTAAACAACACAATTTTTCCAGACATTAAAAGTACCTACATACCTGTTTAGTGTAATTTCCTGCTTGTATTAGGTGGATTCTGAAGGGTCAGTCACTGTAAATTGAGAGCAGAAATATTTTCAAGATCAGTGGTGTGATTATTTTACAAAAGAGAATTGTTAAGCCGCAGAGATCTTGTATTTACTGATCGTCAGTGTCTGTAATTGCTTTCTGTGTGTGTTCATGTGTGCATGACTTTGAGGAGTAGCCCCAACCCGCTATCTGCAATGCAGCAGAAAAGACAAAAACTCAACCCTCCTCCCATGTTTCGACCAAAGTCTCGTCCCCCAGGATACATCTCTTAGCCCTCACAACAGCACTGTGCAAATGTACCACGCTTCCCCTCAGCTGAATGTCATTGCCTCTGTATATGTGTCACCACGAGAGAGATAGAGAAACTCTGCTGCATTTTAAACGCACAGACTCGCACCACATCTGCATTGCATACACAACAGTGGGGTCTTAGTCTCTCAGCAGATGTGTGTTGAGAGGGTGACCTTTAAAAATCTGAGTTCCTCAGCTGCATCCCAGCTTTAGCATAATCAAAGTGTTCTCCCATGGTCCCTAGGAGGTAACCTTTAGTTTAGAGTTTAACCGCTGTTTATGTGGCTGTAGGGAGATGGTGTTTGTGGAGAATGTGTCTCCCCTGGGTCCATTTTATGTGAATTGATATGAAACGCAGTCACAAATGCAGTTTTTGTTTTGTTTGTTTGGTTTTAAATAAACTTAGTGTTCTTACTGAATATATTTTCTTATTTTGCTATTTTAAATCGAATATTAAATATTTAAATCAAATTATAATGATAAAAATTTAATTTATTAAAGTTATTCTTTTGTATGGCCAAAGTTTTTGAATAGAAATGACTCTAGTCACTCCTTATTCATGTGACATGAACCAATTTTAATGATTTTTTACTGTAAAACTCAATAGAACTCAAACTTTGGCTTCCCAATCTCACAGAATGAAGGCATATTTTTTTATAACATTTGTATCATTAGTTATTATTTTCAATTGGATAGTAAATATTTCCATTATAATAATATTTTTTATTGGTGAATGGCCAAAGTTTAAATAAGTGACTCCAGTCCCACCTTGTTCTGTCTCTTCAGATATGACACTTTTATCATATGAAACATAACTAATTTTCACTTTATTTTTAACCAGTTTTACGGTCTAAACCGTAAAACTCAACAGAATCACTCAAACTTTTTTTTCTAAAATCGAATGGCTAATGTTTAAATAGAAGTGAGTCTCTCTTTGTTCCATCTCTTCAGATGTTTGTGGTCATAATCACGTGACACTTTTCAACAACGAATGTAACTGTTTTTACTGTCTAAAATGTTTGTGGCTTCAGTTTTTGTGTCCCTTAAAAAAAGATCACGTCTGTTGTTCATTTATTTGCTTTTTTGGTATAAAATGGTGAAACAGTGTGGATATTAGTTGCCATTTAACTATATGTGGGGCAAACAGTCACAGTTTAGCTTACTTTGGGAAGATCAAAAACACAACTTGTGACCAAGAGCGATAGGCCAGAACTCTTGGCCTGCGTCATGAACACTGAGACCTGCTCTACCAGACGACAGAGGTCATGATCTTTTATCCTCAATGGACACTGGTTGGAATCTACTGCAGCAAAACTGACTGCTGGTTTGTTGCTGTCGACGTAACACACAAAATGTACACACTAAACTGTGTGTATACTAAAACGCCCACCTCTTATATCAGTACAAGTGGGTGCATTGCTTATGGACAATGAGAGTCTGATTTATATCGGAGGAATCCCATAATTTTTGTAAGTTCTGCATGGATTATCCAAGTTATTGTAATTGAGTCTTCCAAAAGAAAGGAAACTAAACCATATTACTTTTTTCTTGTCTTTCAATCCAAGACAAAGCAAAGGTCTTCCAGTCAAAGCCACGATGACACTATTTTTAATTTTTATAGCTGCAGAAACCAATAGCCACCAGGACAGTCTCAACAGAATCGCTCAAACTTTGGCTTCCCCATGTCACAGGATGAAAAGACATTAAACTGGACAACTTGGACAGAAACGGCACATCTGTGGTCATCTTTGCAACATTGGAAGGAATAACCCAATACAGTCATGCATGAACCAATATTTACTGGACACATTAAAAATTAAAATGAAAAAAAATTATGAGGAGGGTGATTCCTGTTTAGTATTTATTAACTCACTGTTACTCTTAATACTCTATTCTGCATACACTCTCAGCCCTGCATTTGCAATAGAATCTATATCTATTTCTATAAGTCTATGGGAGACATATTATTGAACATTATTGAATAAACTAATATATTTGTATGATTGTAAAACCAAAGTGTGATTTGTTTTATTTTCTGCTGGTAAGTCTGTGACAAAAGCCATTCACATGTTTCATTCAATGCCCTTATTTGAAGTAAAGCATTTTAATTGGCGCTCAGGTAAGTTCTAGATCTCAATAGAATTTTACAGACGAGTCAGTATTAGTTATGGGTTGTTAAGTTGACTTATTTAATGATTAAATTGGCAGAGGACCAAACAGTGAATGTGGTGGGCCAGCGCCATTACTTAAGTACAGCACGGCTCGACAGGAGTGCTCAAGTGAGGATGAACAGGAGACAGATGGCATGTGCTCCAAGTGTCTTTCGCTTTGTTCCCATGCAAAACTTGGCTTCGCTAAAGAGCGATTTTAATCTTTTATCCCGCTAACTGCTTAGAAAAAACTTCAGCAATTCCCCGACCTGTGATTTCAAAAGGCCCATCAAAGTGTCAACACTCTAGAGCAGCAGAATAAATCTCATTCTTTAATCTAATTGGTGGGATAAAGCTGCATAATTCATTTTAACAGCTCTGATGAATTACATAAAAGTACAGCACATTAATACTACTCCTATTGAGCCAAAAGCACCCCATAACTGTATAAATATGCTGGCGTGGATTCAAACACATCAAAACACTTTGCCTTATGTAAAAAGCACATTGGGGAAAGACTCTCAGTGACGAGCTCAATGTGGGTCGACACGAGCGCGCTGCCTCTTTTGTGGGATGCAGGAAAGAGTTTGAAATGTTTTTGATTTGTAATGTGTCAGTGGGTGTTTTTAGAAAGCCAAATGTCATATGGGATCAAATTTACATTTAAATGCACCATGCATGTGCTCTTTTAATCTCTGGAAAGGGATTTGTGTTAGAAAAACAGACTCCATTCGTGAATCCAGGCCCTTTGTTATCTTGTGTCATATTTATTACACTGCAAAAACAGCACAGTAGCTGCATTTTAAGTCGTTATTATACTAAAAATATGTTTAAAGTATCTAATTACACAGATTCTGCATCAAAAGTGGCATAAATGCATTTACATTTTCAGAAATTCCATGCAGCTGCAGAAATAATGTTAAGTTGTAGAGTCTTGATAATGTTTTTGACTAAAATAATAACATGAATAAAAAATATTAAGTTACAAATTAAAATGTGAAATTAAATGTATAGATATATACTGCAAGTTTAACTCTTTATAATGTTTATGAAATAAGTCTGAAGCTCACCAAGGCTGCATTTATTTGATAAACAGTAATACTGAGAAGTATTATAGCATTTTAGACAACTGTTTTTTTCTATTGTAATATTTTTTTTTTTTTTTTTTTTATTACTATGGTGGCAAAGCTGAATTTTCAGCTTCCTTCAGAAATCATTTTAATATGCTGATTTGGTGCCTAATTATTTTAAATTGTAATAACATGTCACAGTACTGTTTTACTGTATTTTTTAAGGCCATACTTATTTTGAAAACATGAAACACGAACCATTTTTTAAGATATGTGAGAGAATAATTATCGTAATTCCTTGTTTTAGTTCTTAAACAGATATTAGATATTTGTATTCTATGAAATAGGCTACTGTTTGATTAGGTAATGTTTAGTGTGGGCGCGTGAACTCAAGAGTGTGCGCACAGCCGCGTGCGGCGTGTCTGTAACCCGAGCTCAGTGACAGCGGTCTGACTTCTCTCCAACTGTGTGTGCTGGAACAAACACGGATGGACCCGCACGATACCTTTCTATGAAGATATCACCGTGATTTCATTTGGTGAATCGCCATGAAGGCCCAGGACTGGTTTATTGTCACCTGCTGCCTCTGTGGCCTGAGCGCAATGGCAGGTAAGTTCAAGTTTCCAAAGTGAATAATGCTTTTGAAAACCCAGTAAAGTTTAAAATAAAGTCACGCGCGATCTGATATGAGTACCTGATAGTAAACCCAACTTCTGACGTCCGACAACACCAAAGGGGTTTAACTTTACTTTCTTGTAGTCGCCTTTGTTAAAATTGGAATTTGTACTGTTTTTACATGCAAGTTGTGAATTTAAAGCTCTCTAAACAATGCATTGAAATTTTTATTTAAACATTATTCCATTTTAACTAAATTCACAAATTCTTAGTCTAGCTTTCTCATAACTAGTAAGCTTTTGATAAATATTTAAAGCTTGTAATTTGCATAGCTTTTCATTAATTGTAATACATAATCCCAGGGCGCTATTTACAGTATGCCATACTGTATGATAAACAGGGGTCTTACCATGAGAGAGGCTAAATTACTGTAACTTACCACAGTGTGAAAAGGTCAATAGCGGTATCATGTCTGTCAGTCATACTTTGAGAATCTTTTGTTAGGAATGCGGGCTGTAGTGAACAGTAAGTGGCATTACTGTGCAATTATCAAGTCTTTCATAATTCTACTTTACGAATTGGCTAAAAATCTCATGGCAGTGCCTGATTTATTGATCTCACATTTGGATTGATATTATCATCAGTAATGTAAGTGCACTTCTTTTGATGTCTGTAGCATAAATTATAGCACTGTTATATTTTTATTCAAAAACCAAAAGAGTGATTTGAAACATGTATCTGCCATTGTTTACTATTGGGTTGACTGATACATAAATATATGTTTTGGTGTTGTAAACCAAATGTTCCCATGGTTTGTCACATTAATGGTGTGTGAAAACAATGACTGTGTGAAATGAAGCATAAAACAGAAAGTATGATAGAATGAGTCAGTCACCACCTGTAAAAATGGTACCAATGGCGATTTAACATTAAAGGGACATTTTATAAAGAATAGTTTAACGGGGGACCCATGGGAAAACTGTAAATTAACCTCAAGTCAGACTGTCATCGGGAACTCTTTATATTAAAAGTTGATTTAAAGGTGTTTCAGAGAGGTTAATTGTGGTAATTATTTTAGGGAAGGTTTCAGTGGGACTGCTGAGCAGCAGATGGCATATTCTCTGTAAGGCCTCGTTTATTTCACAGTTTAAATGAAACATTTCTCATTTCTGTAAAGTTTCTCCCATGATACTGTTTTTTTAAAATTGGAATAAAGGATTGTGGTTTCTTTTCTCAATTAAAGCCACTTGAAGTTATTTCTCACAAGAAAAGTCGGTCAAAACACAGTGAAACTGCTGTAAATGTGTCCATATGCTCCAAGCTGCAGCCGTTGGTAGTGGCGGTTGGTAATGAAGGTGGCGCGTGGGGTGACGTGTGTCGTTTGTAACTGTCAGTTTGTATTCTGGAGGGCTTGAGCTGGCGAGACTTGATGAATGTGGCGCCCCTAGAAGGCCCGCTTATAGATGCGGCTAACCTTCGAAAGCTGCGGAATAAAATGGCAGACGTGATGCATAAAAACATCAGCGATGGCCGGGCGAGTAGAGTAAACAGTCACCCTCAAAACTGTGCATGATGCAGGTCTAAGAACACCCAAGGCTGTGTGCTTAGCTGAGCCAGCCTCTTATCTTTTCAGCTTTATGTTCAGATTTTTAGATCCATCCTTCCATCCATCATTACACAGAGCTGTATTCGATTAGGCAGTAAACTGCCCCATACACAAGACATTCTGGGCTTTAACACGCAAAACCCTTAATACTCAGACTCTTAAGATTAAAGACTAAGGGTAGGAGAGAGTTGTGCTGCTGTAGTTATCTGCTTTCTCAGAAACACAACAATATCTTTTCCAGGTGCATCAGACGATCGACTGATGAAGAAACTGTTTTCTTCATACAATGTTAAAGTGCGTCCTGCAAGGAGCCCAGAGGAAAGGGTCGTCGTGAGGATAGGCATGACCCTCTCATCATTTGTCAGCCTGGTATGAACATACAAACACACATAGTTATGTAGTTTAATAGGCACATACCATTAATATTAATATTAAATTATGACTTTTTTATTTTATTAAAGTGTATTTCATCTTTATCAATAGAGCTTTATGCTTTGGAATGATGTGTATTATGAAAAGTGCTATAAAAATAAGTTTGATTTGTATGTTATATTAATTATGGAATTTTGTATTAATAAATTATTTTAAAATATTATATATTTTTTTAAGGAAGCGAGGCAAATTAGGGGCAAAAACTTTATGATTGCCTGACTGCAAAAGCAGATCATTTATTAGATTAGATTTATTTGAAGATGTGGTTAGTTACTTGATTATTTAAACAAATACCTGTTGTGTCGCAGTGTGTAATGCTGTGATTCTTAAAGAGGTAGTCAAAAAACATGGAAGTCATCATTTTATGATGAATTTTATTTATTTTTTCCTAGGTGTAGGCTACCTCAAGAGTATTTGCTCATGTCACATATACTTATTAAAGTCACAGCAGGAAAAAAAAACATAATATATATATATATATATATATATATATATATATATCTAAGGGCCACAGAGTATGGGAAAATAAGACTAGAGGTTATGATCCATGTAAAAATTAATCATACAAACTATAGTATGACCCCTTATGAAATGCTATTGATTAGTTGGGGTAAATTTGCAGAAGAAAAACTGCTTCAGTTCTTTTTAGGCTCATAATAAAAGTTAGTTTGAACTAAGTCTGACGTTGGTTCAGCTGTTCAGTGTGTGAATTTGATATGTGAATCAGGTCATGGTATCCTTCACTTCCTAAAACAGAGATTTAATAACCAAGTCTTGGGTAACAGTGCACACACAGATTTGCATTTTCGCAAATTTCTCAGAGTTAAAGTTTATAATCAAGGTCTTTTCATTGCTCTGAACAGAAAGGAACATGACCTTCTCTACAGGCTTTATGGACAGTGATTTCACATTAATTTTGCTTGAGCAGCCAAAACAAGATACATATTTAAATAGCATTAATGTATCATTCCAAATAATTGTATTCAGGCTGGAATCATCCACACACTGAAATCATTACATGTATATTAATGATATAAAGTGTATATACAATGTCTGTATGAGTGTTACGGTGTGTGTTGTCCCATCCCCCAACTGTTTGTGCTCTGTACTGAGACTGGGACAGCTGGCATTCCTACACTAGTTTTAAATAGCATTCAGAACTGTGTACCGATCTGACCATTGAGTCTCAGGTCCTTCCCTTGTCTTCTAATCATATCCCATCACCCCCTTCTCCCATTGCACCAGGGTTCCCATTATTTGTCTTGACACTAAAACATCAGAGGCAGAGAATTTGAGGATCCTTTTTTTTAAGATATGCTCTTGTTTTTCTTCCTAACCCCCTCCCCCCATTTATTCATCAACCATCAAGAAAAAACTGCAGTTTTAGAAATAATAAGATACAATGCTATTCTAATATAGTGTTTGGTGGTTACTGTGTTGTTTACATTCATTATGGCCCCTGCTATGGAGGTAGAGCAATTTCATTTTCAACCTAAATATTACACAGATTCCTTTAAAATATTGAATATGATATAACTTACCCAAAATAGCAAAGTGCTGAAATTGATTTAAGATATTGCATCCTAAAGTACATTTTCTAGTACTGTAAGTTCCAGATTGCAGATAGTAAATATAAACTAAATATTGTCCATACTGTGGCTAAAATGTAAGTCACTCAATATATAACTTCTTATTTATTGAACTGTTGTATAAAAGCAACATCACACTTGCAGTCATGCTGTTGTTCATACCTGTGGCCAAATCACAGATATGCACGCTTAAATGTATAATATTGATTAATAGCAGAGACTATAGAACACCCAAGACATGTCACTCGTATAGTTTTGAATGGGGAAAAAATGCAACGCTTAATATGGCCGCTCAATCGCAGGAAGCCCCGCCTTCTGAATGAAAGAGCCAATAGATAATCTGTAAAGTCAGTTCGTCACTGCAGCTGCCGTTAGAAGTCCGGGTTGCTATAAAAACAGTCAGCGCTCTGAGATGCGCGTTCTGGACTGCGCATGCACACTGGCTGATCTAGCCTGAGAAATAAGCTTTTTTAACGCTATTTAAGCAAAAGAAACAACATTTATGACACAGTTGTTGTCCGATTTCATTGGTAATTTCAAATATGAAATTTAATCGTAAGCTTAGTAAACAGTTTTGGAGAATTTGATATTTACCCATACAAAGTGATAGGAGCTGCACTTGGATGCCCGAGAGGCGTTTCAAAGATGGCCGCCGAGTGACAGGACTTGTCTTAAAGAGACTTTGTTAATAGTAAA
This sequence comes from Ptychobarbus kaznakovi, assembly GCA_027422405.1. Classification (NCBI taxonomy): domain Eukaryota; kingdom Metazoa; phylum Chordata; class Actinopteri; order Cypriniformes; family Cyprinidae; genus Ptychobarbus; species Ptychobarbus kaznakovi. The sequence continues at coordinate 6,398,496 of CM049798.1, forward strand.
ACCGCTGATTGCTTTCTAAACACATGTGCATCCACTAATTAAATTAATTAATCATTTTAATTTTGTTTTGTTGCATGTTTTTTGTGTTCTAGAACATGAAAGATGAGGAGATGAACACTATTGTTATTATGAACTTGGTAAGTCAGCACAATTTCTTCCTGCTCTTGTGTGTCATTTTGAGAAATAATGTCTTGAGCGCAATTCAAATTTATAAAGCAGTATTTGCATTGAGGGAAAGTTATCTGTCATCTATCATCATAATTTCCTGCTCTAGAATTACCACACAAGACAAACTCTAACAATAAGAACTAGGATCAATATACAGTAACTTTGAATGCAAAATGAAAAATTATGCAAATGCTGTTGATAATATGTATGGACAAATGTGCAGAGATATTACATTTGGTATAATTAATGACACAAGCCAGATCATTTGAAATCATTTGATTAAATGATGAACTGGTTGTACTTATAATTTCTACGATGACCCTCATTTATCTGCACATGAACACACACACACACACACACACACCTTTTGTGCTCTTGCAGGAATGGAACGATTATCGCTTCTCCTGGAACCCGAAAGATTATGGGGGAATTGATGTGTTGCGTATCCCGGCTGGAAAAGTGTGGCTTCCTGATATTGTTCTCATCAATAAGTGAGTTGTGTGTGTGTGTGTGTGTGTGTGTGTGTGTGTGTGTGTGTGTGTGTGTGTGTGTGTGTGTGTGTGTGTGTGTGTGTGTGTGTGTGTGTGTGTGTGTGTGTGTGTGTGTGTGTGTGTGTGTGTGTGTGTGTGTGTGTGTGTGTGTGTGTGTGTGTGTGTGTGTGTGGGTGTTTCTTCGCATATTGTCTCAAAGAACGTGTGAGTGTGGGGCACATTATCTTTGAGAGCCTTTGCTGAGTTTATGCTACAACAGCAGAAATAGCAGAAATTATTACACTTGTGTGAAGCTTTTCAAGAGTCACACTCTCACTGTAATGTCCAGGTAGACCCCATCACTGCTGGTGTAAATATCCTCGCTCCTTCATTCATCTCTGCTTTATAGCCAATTAAACAACACTGCTGGCCACCAGCCTTGCTGGTCCTGCGTTCACTCCTACACACACACACACACACACACACACACACACACACACACACACACACACACACACACACACACACACACACACACACACACACACACACACACACACACACACACACACACACACACACACACACACACAAACTGCATCCCACACACTGCTCAATGAGGGACATCTTCAAGTCCAACAGCTCCATTACCGTAATAGATGGGAAGTTTTAAAGGCCTGGTTTGTGTCCTATGATGATTATATACCAGTGCTCTATGATTTAGGGCTCAAATGGTCGATCCATCTGAATTGTAGGCATTTCTCTGACCTATTATGAAACAACCATACAGGATGTGATAAAATAACATAATTTGACCGTGTCATGTCAGTGACTCCAAGTTAACAATGATCAGAGGCTGTCAAGCTTCTGAAAGGACAGAATAAAGGAGTAGTCCATACACTTTGTACGCTGTGTCCCGAGACATATTATAGCTTTGTGTCAGGAACAGATGAAAATTTATGCCATTATTCATTGTAAATCATACACACATACACACTTAGGGTTACAAGATGATAAAGAGCCATTGGCATTTCCTAGAACCTGGCACAAAGCGTACTGAGACACCAAATTTAAATATGTGCATGTACAATTACTTTTTTAATATTTTTTTTTGGTAAGCTATCCCTTCAAGTACTCTGGTCTACTCTGGCAGTACTCTGGCTAGTATCAGCACAGAGACACCTCCAATGAATTCGGCACCTCACAGGCTTCTTAAGACACTCATAATTGTTCTCAGAGGCATAATGCAGAGTCCATGGTTCTTAGCATTACTGATTGTCTTTAACTAGAGCCAAATAATCAGTGCTGACGAGTGGTCACTATCTAATAATGGTTCAAAAGTGATGATGCAGCTAAAATCTACAGTCCATTTCAGTATTTTTTCAAGTGATTCCAATCTGTTCTTACTTTATTTACTGATAGAAAATATGCCAATGTTGTTGAATGTGCAGTTTATGTTTAGTTTAGTTACAAACTCTGAACTGATTCTTGTTAAGCTAACATACTCCATTTGAGCATGAACATTTGAACAGTATGGAGTGGGGTCCAAAAGTCAGAGTACTAGTGGATTATGATGCATGGTTTTTAATTTAATGCAAATCTTTACATTATAAATCACGGTAAAACTTTAGTATAGGGACCAATTCTCACTATTAACTAGTTGCTTATTAGGATGCCTATTATTAACATATTGGCCGTTTAGTACTACTTATAAAGCACATATTCTACATGACCATATTCTTCATCCCTAATCCTACCCAATACCTAAACTTAACAATTACCTTACTAACTAATAAAAAGCAGGAAATAAGGAGTTTATTGAGGGAAAACTCATAGTTAATGGTTTTTTAATAGCAAGAATTGGACCTTAACCCTCTATGACGGTACGTCTTGCCTACTTTATTTTAGTTTTTTTTAATAAAATGAGACGCCCATTTAATTGATAAATGCTATCTGAGGGTAGAACTCAAACACTAATCAATGAAAATGCAGAAAAAGTGGTCACATGACCCACAGGGGTCCATTTTGCTTCCAATTTCAGGGCATTTGCACGTCACATGACTCTGTTTTCTCCAATGAAAAGTGCATTTATCATCAGTTTTCATCCATGTAATTGCCTACACAAAATCTGAGTCACCTTCATTGGTAAATAAAGAAGTATTTTCCAAAACTTTCTTCTTATATATCATCACATTACATTGTACATTTGTAACATTACAAATTACAAAAAACGTCCATGTTGCCTCAAGGCAACATTGTGCCGTAATGGAATCGCATGAGGCCAAGCAGGCCTGCTAGGTTATAATACAAGTATAGGATATTTGTAATTAAAAGAGTTAGAATTATCTATATGTACTTGCATTTTTGCAATTTGCCATTTTGTAATGCATTTGTAAAAAAAAAAAAAAATTAATTCAGATACAAAATCTGCACATATTATGATTTCTCTGTTGAGAGGAATTGCTTTCTCAGCTTTCACAAGCAGTGAGGTGTCATTAGTGAGGAAGGAGATTTTACATGCATGTGCTTGTGTGTGTATGTGCATGCTTGTAAGGATAAGGTGCATATTAGGATATGGTTATGCTGATTTGTAATATTTTACCTTGAAACAACTCTGATTGTAATGTTTTGATATAGGACTGTGTAATTAATTGCACATTCCTATTTTGATATTATAATTGATATGGTGGTTAGGTTATACTTTTGATTCATGCTGGTACAATGTTGCCTGAGAGAAATAGCTGGATATGAAATTGCATTTTATTAAAAATGCGATATGCAATACATTAAAAACTAGATAAAACTAACTGTTCAAGTATTTGGTTCAATTTTTCCGTTCTGGTTTAAAACAACTTTTAAAAAAAATTCAATAATTAATGAAAATGTTTATTGTTATTTTATTAATTATTGTCCAATTTTAAGCAGGAAAAACATAACAAATATTTTTTTCCTCGTTGACCTCATATTGCGTACCGTAGAAAATAAAGTGTGATCTAAATTATGTATCATAAACTAGCAGTGAGTGAAAGGTGAACTGAACTATTAAAATCAGTGTCTTTGTATTTTTTAGTATTTGCCGTGTCATTGACAAATTAGTGAAAAGTGAACGCATTGACACATAGTCAGTGTCACAAATTCACTTAATGACCCTGCTTTGTTTGGTTGTTTTTTATACTTCATATGTTTTTTTATACTTTTATACCATGTAAACTAAAGTTTACTCCTCAAACTTTCATTCTGAATCTGATACTGTCAATGTGGTTTCGGGCTTTTGCACCTTCAGGGTAGAAAGTAATAGTGTATCCATCTAAATTGCCTTAATTTTGAGGTTTACTTTTTTAGTAATGATATACAAGTTTATCTGCATTAAAAACCCTGTTTGTGTGTGCAGCAATGATGGCGTGTTTGGTGTAGCTCTACAGGTCCATGTGCAGGCCTACAGTAACGGCCGTGTGACGTGGACGCCACCAGCACTTTACAAGAGTTCCTGCGGGGTGAAGGTAAATTCTGCAATGCAACAGAAATTTATATTGCGAATTACTCAATATTACATTAGGAAATGTGCTGATGCAGTAATAAAAAAATCTAGTTCTCTATGACATTCTAATTTCTTAAATCAGTGCTGCGTAACACTAATAACATGCCATAAAAAATCTAGATGTGTATTAATATTATAGGTTCCACTATCATCATTACTTTTAATGTTTTCTTTTGAGCACTAATTTTTCGGTATTGTTCTTGTTGATGAATGTTCAGCACCTTTCGGTAAATACTGTAGTATAAGAGTAAGTTATGGATGAGACCTTTAATTACTGTAATGAAGTGGAAAATCATAAGCAGTTTAATGACGCATTAAATCACTGGTGTTTATACTCTGCACAACTGCACTGAATATATTACTGTAGCTAGGACACTGCTGGGGAGAATTTCTTGTTGAAAAAGTCTGCTTTATCTCATATAAGTGAGGACCTCTTTCATTCTTTTCTACTTGTTTTGTGAACTTTTTCCCCTCCTCATTTGTATTGCTGCGTTTGTTTGGCCTCGCTCTAGTTTGGCTGCGTTTGATGTTCCGTCTGGTCTTTGCATGTGTGAAAAGAAAGAGAGACGATTAAAGGAAGATTTGAGAGGAAAGATGCTCATCAGACAAGCACACAAACTAACATGCACAAACTCTTTGTTGGTACCTTTTTCTCCATCTGCAGGTGACATACTTTCCTTTCGACTGGCAAAATTGCACCATGGTTTTCCACTCATATACATATGATTCCTCAGAAGTGGATCTGCAGCATGGCCTTGATAAGAAAGGAAATGAAATCCGAGAGATAGTCTACGACACAGGCTTTAGTGGTAATGTAACCCTAACTCTACCCCTTGACACTCATGAACATTAAGATCATTCAAATAATTAGTCTAAGACTACAACATCAAACACCTTAGAAATGCCCTATTAATGTTCCATGACACCTTAACATCTTAAAAATACGCTAGCAACCACCCTAACAACCACTAAAAAAACTTCTAGCAACTGTTAAAAAAACAGCTACAGCGGTGTCCATGCCTGTCTCTGGAAGGCCACATGTCCTGCAGAGGTCTAATTAAACACACATAAATCAGCTAATCACAAGGTCTTCAGACTCACTAAGAGCTGCTAGGCAAGCTAATTTCTGCATGACGCACAGTAGAACAACCTAGCAACACCCCAGACACCATCTAGCAATGCTCAGCAACCTTTTAAATGTTCTGACAAAGTTTTGTAAAGCCTTTGTACATTATTTCAGCCTTTGGTGTGACGTGATTTTTCATTTCATTTTTTTTATTCATTTCATTTTTTTCAATAAATGCAATACTTTTAATGTGCTATTTTACAATAAACTTTTACATTACAAAAAATTGCCCATTGGCTTAGACTGCTTGATTTCACTCAAAATGACAATGATGTATGACGTCATAGTAATGTTCTACCTCATATCCAACTGTACACGAAAACAAACAAGGTTTTGTTTTTCTGGTCTCTCATCCCAGAGAGTGGAGAATGGCACATTCGTCACAAGGTTTCTCGGAAGAATGTGCGAGAGGACCTGTATGAGGACATCACCTTCTACCTGATCATCGAGAGGAAGCCCATGTATTACGTGTTTAACATCATCCTGCCCTGTATCCTCATCACCATCATTGCCATTTTTAACTTCTACTTGCCACCTGATGCAGGTAAAGAATGTTTGCTCTGTTTTTTTATTGTTTCAAACTGATGCCAGAATTAGTTACAAATGGTAAAATCAATCAAATCAACTTTAAAGACATATCAGTTTGCACTGAAAATGAATGAACATCAACACAAATGGCCTTTTTTATTAGATTCAGGTTTTATTGACCTTGAACTAATGAATGTCCTATTATTGTACATTATAATATGCCTGCACAGTTAAACTGTCTTTCAGTCTTGCAAATTCTACCAGTTAAAAGTGTAACAAATCATGAAGGGATCATTAGTACAAGCTAATTCCACATCTTATACAGTCTGGTCTATTAATTCCATTATATACTGTACAATTAACCTAATCACAAAAAAACACATTAAGACTCTGTGTAATTGTATGTATGAGTAGATCAAGAGGAGCTCTCTTTTCTTTTCAGGGGAGAAGATGGGCCTTTCCATCAATGTACTGCTTACTTTAACTGTCTTCCTGCTTCTGCTTGCAAACAAAGTCCCAGAAACATCTCTGGGTGTTCCCACTATCGTCAACTACTTGATGTTCACCATGATCCTGGTCACCTGTTCTGTCATCCTCAGTGTTGTGGTGCTCAACCTTCACCATCGCTCCCCCAGCACACATCAAATGCCCCTCTGGGTGCGCAAGGTCAGTACAGAATGTCTCGTATAGCATAGGAACTTGCTTTCTACAAACTGGAATTATGCTTGATGAAGTTACAGTAAGTCTTTTGTGGGATGGAATATTTGTAAATTTTTTTGGTTGAGAATAAATTAGCATTAGCAAAACACAGTCACTCTGCTTTTGTAAGATGCGCATCCTTTTGTGAAAATTATGTGGTCAGCTGCTTTCAACAAATTGACGGCTACATTGTTAAAATGACAGATACAGAAAATGTTTCCATTTTGCATTTTCTTTTATTCCCGGACACTCCAAAACACCCCCATCTGCCAATTACAAACTTATGAAAAAAGGATAAAAATGAAAAAATAGACACAAATACATAATGGTTCAAAATGGACAACAATTCAGTTTAGCAAAGAGAGCGTACAGCAAAATAACAGCATCTTTCCAAAGAGCAGCCTATTATGTTAGACTATTAACCTTTATCAATGGCTGTGAGCTCTACATTATTTAAACTCATTAGAGCCGTGGCCTCTTCATCACACCACAGTGACCAATGTATACCTTCTATTGGCACCCGTTTAAAGCTACCCAATTACAAGTGGACAACATTTCTAAAGATTATAATAACAAAGCAGCATTTCTTTATTCACATTCAGTACAGTTTTACAGGACGCTCACTCATGACAGCAAGGCCATGTGAAAATAGACGTGTGATGCAAGGCTGAAAGATTATTTGCTGGCCAAGTGCAATCTGTCTCTTTCTTTTAGAGCCATTGTGTAGTCATGCAGATGAAGCGAGGACTCAGCCATCTCTAGGCGACTGTTGTTCCACAACACTCTGTTTTAGGAAGCACTGTAGTGCTATTAATATAGTGCACTAGAAAGTATTGTTTTGCTTGCATTAGTATTTTTTGCTGTGAATAGAGGATCGACAAATAACAAGCGTGCAGTTCAAAAATCATATACCGTTTCTCAACACTCATTCTGAGTAAATCAACATCTGTTATTACAGTATATGAATTTTAATATAGAAACTTATAAGACTGTAAATGTACATTTCTTCTAGATCTTCATCCACATGTTGCCTCCATACTTGAGGATGCTGCGGCCTAAAAAGGAGACCCCTCTTTTTCTTGAGAAGCCTACCAAAAAGGAGAACACCCACGCCATCAGCAGAGTGGCCGATGAGTACTTCATCCGCAAGCCCAATAACACCAGCTTCCTCTTCCCCAAACCCCACAGGTGAGCTCCTGAGGTGATCTGAAGGTCACCGATCATTAGGGTCATAGATCAAAGGGTCATTTCAACCAGAAGAGAGAAGAGTGGAGGGACAAACCAAATGCTAAGATATTCTGAAATTCATGTTAATTGTTTTATTAAAAATGTAACTGGAATTTTTTTGCTGATAATATATTTTGTAATGAAAAACTGTAGCCTGTTTAATTAGAAAAATGCAAAATAGAGGCATTTTCCCCTTTTGTCTCAGACTCGTGGACCCCACTGTATGTGTGTGAGCACAGTTAAACGCCTTAGGGTTTGATTAATCCTTACTCTCTCTCTTATACACTTTAATTACCTCAACGAATTTCCTTAGGGTTTGATGTGTGTGTAGGGAGTGAGAAAAAAGAAGAAATCATCACTAAAATAAAAACGATCAGCACAAATCAGCTCTGACACATTAGACCTGCCCTGCATCAGGCTCAAGAGAGGCGGGAGGAGATGTAGAGACAGGAGAGAGTGTAAGAGAGAAAGGGAAGATTAATTACCTCAACCAGGGAATTTCACTCTCAGCGAGCTGTGTGCATCTGGGGTATATGTGTGTGTAGGGAGTGAGAAAAAAGAAGAAATCATCACTAAAATAAAAACGATCAGCACAAATCATTTAAAGCCATTTTCTCTAGTTTTAATATGCAAATTTAAAACATATTTTAAACTTTATATGCAAAATGAAAAGACCTGATATTTTTAACATCTCCCCTGCATCAGGCTCAAGAGAGGCGGGAGGAGATGTAGAGACAGGAGAGAGTGTAAGAGAGAAAGGGAAGATGAGAAATAAATTTGACGAAGCAGCGGTATCTTGCTTTTAATTGGTTTTATAGCGTGTTTTGGCACCATTGCCACCATGTTTTAGTCAAATTAGTCTTTCCCATCTGTGTCTGCTTTCAAGAGCATGCAATTGACCTTTTGTTTCATTCATTTAAAACACGCTCTTGTGCAGCCGCTCGCCAGACTTTTGACTATTGCCATCTAACTTATTCTGCCCAAGATATGTAAAACATAACTTGCAGCATATAACCAGAGTGTGAGAATTATTGTTTAATGATTTTGATAGATTGATGGGCTGAAGAATGCATTTTGAAAATTGAATATGCAATTAGCATGCAAGTGTCCTACCCCGAAGTCTAAATTATAATTTTGCTACAGTTTTTGCTTGGATATGTTAAAAATATCTAAGCAATTTGGGTAATACATTTTCATTTTTAAACTTATAAAGCTTTAAAATATGTTTTTAATTTGCATATTAAAACTAGCGTAGAAAATGGCAAATTTAAATGATATACTTGAATATTTATTTTGCCCTAAATGTTGCACATATGAATGGGAAAATGTAAATTTAAATGCAGAAATACATTGCCATTTTACATATTGCATTTCCATTTTGCATATTACATTTCAAATTGAATTTAGCTACACATATGCTTCCATATCTTTTACTTTTCAAGGCTGCATTTATTTCACAATATTACAACAATTTAAACAACTGTTTTATATTTATTATGTTTCGAAATGCAGTTTATTCCTGTGATGGCAAATTTGAATTTTCAGCAACATTACTCCAGTTTTAAGTATCACATGATCCTTCAGAAATCATTCTAATGTAATAATAATTTGTTACATTTATATAGCGCTTTTCTAGGCACTCAAAGCGCTTTACATAGAAGGGGGGAATCTCCTCACCCACCACCAGTGTGCAGCATCCACCTGGATGATGCCACGGCAGCCATAGTGCGCAAGAATGCCCACCACACACCAGCTTACTGGTGGAGAGGAGACAGTGATGAAGCCAATCAGTGTATGGGGATGATTAGGAAGCCATGATGGTCAGAGGCCAGTGGGCGAATTTGGCCAGGATGCCGGGGTTACACCCCTACTCTTTTTCGAAGGACATCCTGGGATTTTTAATGACCCCAGAGAGTCGGGACCTCGGTTTAACATCTCATCCGAAAGTCGGTGCTTTTTACAGTATAGTGTCCCCATCACTATACTGGGTCATTAGGACCTACACAGACCACAGGGTGTGCACCCCTGCTGGCCTCATTAACACCTCTTCCAGCAGCAACCTAGTTTTCCCAGGAGGTCTCCCATCCAGTTACTGACCAGGCTCAATCCTGCTTAGCTTCAGTGGGAAACCGGTCTTGGGCTGCAGGGTGATATGCCTGCTGACGGTATGAATATGCTGGTTCGGTGCCCAAGAACCATGTATTATTATTATTATTATCAGTGTTGAATATAAAAAAAAATTCAATTTGATGAATTAAAAATTGAAACAAAAAGCATTTATTTGAAATAGAAACCAGTAATGGTTTATATAATATTAATCATTTTAACAGTTACTGGCACTTTTGATCAATTCAATGCAAATAATGGAAAATTCATGTAATCTTTGTTCATAACTATTCTTAATTATTACACAGACCTACTCTAGAAAACAATTAATTTATGCAGAATATACCTACTTGCCTCAACCTTTGAATACCATAAATTCTGGATATCTTTGAACCTTGCATGCTTTGTAAAAATCCAGTGTTTATTTCTTCTTTGGAAGTTCTCGTTTTAGCAGCCTGTGATGTTTTTCCCTGGAGGACTGATAAAATACTGTGTTCACTGATTCCAGAAACCTGTAAAACAGATTGGAGCTTTGCCATTCTGAATATGAATCTGATGGTAACTTATGCCTCTAATTGTAGAAAAAAACTTATTATGAGTGCTTGAATTAATTTTAACAATATGTTTTACACTTTGATTTGATCTGTCATCTGCTGTGATGTTGTTAATGCTGTTTCAAGTCCTAGATGTAGGCATGCGTTTTAACACGCACTCCTCAGCTGGGCTAAAGCTTGCCTCTGCGCTATTCTCCCAATCCGCTGTGCTCTCAGCCTGGCATTAATGTATGTCTCAGTCTAATGGGGTTCCACTCAGGTCACCGAAGCTCACTGGGGAACCACAGACTACCTGCAATGAGCTCCTGTACCCGCACCTGAATACACAAGTAGACACGAGAGCTGTGAGGAAGGAAGAGTCACACTGAACCCTTGTGGTGGGAAGTGGAGGTGTCGTATCTGGAAGATGGATGAAGAGAAAGAGAGGGGGCAGTGGCAGAGCAAGAAAGAGAGGGGATTCATAATGAAACAGATGTTAGCGAACAGATTCACAAAAGAGGAATGCAACACATCAGTGGTGATAAGCATTTCATCAGCACATTGGAAGGATTTCATGGGTGACACCATCAGCATAAAGCAGGGATTTGGAAAAAAGGAGTAAGGAAAGAAAGAGAGAGAGTAAGTGGGTCACCCAAAGTGAGTGGGTGACTGAATGATTAAGGGAGTTAGTAAATGAAAGGGTGAATTATACAATAAATTATTGTGTGAATATGATCTGTGGTACACATTAGCGTGGGTCACCCTGACACAGGAGTTTTGGAAAGCAGTCTTTTTTTCTGATTTGGGATTATGTGGGTGCGCGCGCACGCACAGCAGGAAAGGCGCACAGCCCAAATGCATTCTAAGACTTTAAATGCTTGCACCCTTTTCTCAAGGACAAAGTGATGTGATCCTTCACGGATTTAGACTTGCTGTCTGAGGCTTCAGCCTGTGTTCATAACTTCCTGATACAGTCCAAGAAATTCACTGAGGTTAACTCTTAAAGTCACCATGGAATCAAAATAAACAAATCCTACTTTTATGGATTATTGCCGTGTTTATCATAAATAAATTGTTTGTGGACACCATTAATTAATGAGCCCTCATAATCTTTAATCTCTTAAAACACAAATATCTCCAGCAGCCTCAGATTATTGATGTTTCACTTTCACAGAATGTATAAAGTTACACTCTTACTTGGAATTAACAAACTGTGCATCTTTAGAAATATTAAAGGCTCAAGCTTTGATATTTGACCACTGTTTTGATCAAACTGGTTCAGTGACAGTAATGTATTAATTTATGTCAGGACTCAGTACAAAATAATAAATTAAATCATGTTATACTTTGAATAGAAAAACAACACGCATGGGTTTGTCATTTATTTCCCCATGCCAAAATGGGGGGGGGGGTGCTTGAGGACTTAAATAAAACAAGTTCCGCTTCCCCTCAACAACATGTCTTCAACCGATCATTTATTCACAAGTGCAAGGGTGAGACAATAAACTCGTACCCCCAAGACACTCACATGCGATTGCAGCAATAGCAAATGACAACGATCCAGCAATCGAGTTAATTCTCAATGGATCAAATTAAATTCATCCCTGATTTTTTTCTTATTCAAGAAGCTTTTTCACTCGGCTATACATCACAATAACTTTAAACTTCTGAGAAATAAAAGGATATTTAAAGGTGTAGTCCACCCCCCAAAAAAATGGCACTCATGTGGTTCCAAACTTGTACAAATATATTTTTCTGCATAACACAAAAGCAGATGTTTTAAAGAATGTTGTTACCAAACAGGTTTGGTTCCCAAGAACTTCCAATATATTTTTTGTCCATATCATAAAAATCACTAACTCATAAAGGTTTGGTTTGGAAAGACATGAAGGTGAGTAAAAATAACAGACTTGTCAAGTTATACTGAAAAAAAGTGCAAAAAAGAAATTGGTGTATAGTTTACTTTGAAACTGTTTTCATTCAGAAATTGCAAAATTTCACTATAATTACAAAGAAATAGCAAAGTAGAAAGACTGTAGACTTTTTTGTTGATTTTTATAAAACATAATCTTTGTTTTAGCAAGTTAACAAGTTTTATCACAAACAAAAACATAATGGCCTTTACAGACAGGGCTTAGAGTCTAAAAGCCATGATTGTCTTTAAGTAGCTTTTATTTAGCTTTAATTTAAGTAGCTTTTATAAATGTGACTTAGAAAAAAACATTACTGGTGTGCATCTTGAGACAAAACAATAACACTGACAAATTTTAAGATATGTCAGTGCAACTGGCTTTCAGTTAAAACAGCTCAAACATGCATTTTAGTCCAGGACTAGCTTAAGCCTAACCGGGGGTAAATTTGATATTACATTTATGCATTTGGCAGATGCTTTTATCCAAAGCAACTTACATTGCATTCACGGTTTATGTTTATTCAGTTGATGCATTTCCGGGGAATCAAACCCATGACCTTGGTGTTGCTAATGACATTAGAATATGTTTCATATGGAACAGAGCATTTCTGGTTTATTTCTACAAACATTTGAAGGTAACTACCACTACCATTAAAGGGATAGTTCACCTTCAATAGGCTGGTCCCCATTGACTTGCATAGTGTTTTTATATATATATATATATATATATATATATATAAAGGTGAACTATTCCTTTAAGTATGTACAGTAAGAATGTTCAATGGCAACTTAAGCTTGCAATGCATTGGTTAAGCATTCTCATAAGCATTTGCATGTTTATAGAGTATGTTTCTGGGCAGTACACATACAAAATAATGCCAAGCATGTTTTGATATCTCTGTGGTACAGGTACCAGCCTGATGGTCCGTGCACCGACCTGAGGAAGTTCATTGACGGCCCCAGTCATTACCTCACCCTTCCTCCAGATCTCAAGGCAGCTGTGGATGCCATCAATTACATCGCAGAGCAGCTGCAGGCAGAGAAAGATTACGAGGCTGTAAGTGATTTAGAACGATAACTATAGGCAATTTTGCCAGAATTATAGGTGACTTTTCCTGCTTCTGCCTGTGTGTCCGAGCTCTGTAAATCTTGATGTTCCCTTAAGGTTTCACTGTTTGCCATCCCCTTCATCTTTTCATGTTTCCTTTTTTTCTTTCTCTACTTTCTCTTCCTCTTCCTGTCTGCCTCAGTTAAAGGAAGACTGGCAGTATGTTGCCATGGTGGTTGATCGGCTCTTCCTCTGGATCTTTGTGATTTTTACCACCCTTGGGACACTGGGCATTTTTACTGATGCCAGCTTCAATGCCACACCTACTGACCCCTTTCCCTAAATCTGACAGTTGTTCTCTAGCCCTGGACTTTTATCCTCAAAAACACTGGCACGAGATGTTTGGTCTATGGTCTTTTACTGTGATACAAAGAGCACAGCAATTCATTCACACAATATTTCTGTTGTTAATGCAATGGATAGATGCATAAAAACAGCCTTACTATCACTGAGTTCAGTGGGATTTGTTATTATAATACATTTTTAATTTGCTGAAATTTGCTTTTGTCATTTTGGGCAAGTTGCCTCTTTAACTTGGTTTTCTCATTAACTTTGTGTTTTACACATTATTAATTGAGTTTTAAATCTGTTTGCCATATAAGGAATGGAAATGGACTTGGGGTGGTTTTTGGTTACGAGATTGTTGTGTGTATATATGGACACAACACTTAATATTACTGTAATTTATCACATACTGTCTTTATTTAATGTGCCAGTTAAATACATATATAAATGCACATATGCATTATTGTTTTATAAATTAACTCAGTTTGGCTCACCTGCTCAGATTTACACCACCATTCAAAAAATTGGGGTCAGTTTTTTTTAAAGAAACTAATCAAGGAATCCTGGAAAAAAGGTATCATGGTTTTCACAGTAGCACAACTGTTTTCAGCTGCGAGAAATGTTTCTTAAGCACCAAATCAGCATATTAGAATAATTCCTGAAGGATCATGTGACACTAAGACCTGATTATTGCTGCTGAAAATTCAGCTTTGTCATCACAGGAATAAATAAAATTTTTCATAAAGTATATAACTTTTATTTTAATTATAATGATACTTTTCAAAATTACTGTTTGTGCTGCATTTTTAATCAAATAAATGTAGCCTTGGTGAGTATAAGTGACTTTATTCAAAAACCCAAACTTTTGAAAGGTAGTGTATTTGCATTTATTCATAATGTGTAAGGAATTGTTCTGAAACTGCTGTGTGATGTGTGCTCTTAAATGTGTGAAGGCTATTCTAGTCATTATCTAGTCAATAGTTTTAAGGAAACTTCTATGTGCTGAATAAAGAGCAAAGAATGTTTTCTGAAAATCTGCTTTTTTTGTCAGAGATTACAAAAACTGTTTCTCGCACCTTTTACAGTACATACTGTATATGAATGTCCTCTACTGTGTGCTTCTCTGTGTATGTAGATACAGTGTGGACCAATATATCACTAGTGTAACTATATGCTTGTATATATTATTTGCTCATTTACACAATTTTAATTACAAATGATATGATCAACATAATTTGAGTGAACACCATGAAAAGGCACCTGTTTCTTAGGAGAGTGAGAGAGGCAGGTGGAAATCAGATACATATTGGGGTATGTATGTGCACCAACTGACCTGCTGCACTTTCCTCTCACGGGACGCTACTGTCCTCTTACCTATATAGACTCTATCAGCGAGAACAATTGAATAGATGCAGGAAAACACATTTACCTTAATTTGTTGTGTTTATATTTGTCTGAAAATGTAATCTCTTCTTTATTTCACAACAGAGAGGCATTGCTTATTACTTCTACAAAAAAGAACTGGAAATAGAAACTATCCAACCTGAAGTCTGATCAGTGGTCAAAGCCACCCTAATAAAAACACTTTGAGTTTGCTGTTGACAATTGCCTAATGTGAACTGTGCCTGTCTTACACAAAAGAGATTTCAGAAGATTCAGAATGACTTGCTTAAGATTGACTAAAGTATCTCTAACAACCTTGAGATGTATCGACCCACTTTAAGACTAACTGTATAAATTACACAGTGAACACACTGAATAAACTCAGCTAGCACAGTAGTTACTCTGCCCACTAAACTTTGTGGAGATTTGTGTTTGGGGATGTTTTGAGTGGGATATTGACCAGTTCATTTTTTTTGTGTGGGGCTTGTGTTGCGCTTGTCTGAAGCTTATTTACAGCCTGTTTGTGCTTACTGTCAGCATTTTGCCTTACAGACGTTTAAATCAATAAACAGCAGTTACTGCAATGATCGTTATTACTAATATTGCACTGCTCACTACAGTTGCTTATGACAAGAACATTGCATGTTATAGTGTAACAACGCCTGCCCCCTTTTTACATACATAACGGCTTTATATATAAATAATCTATTCAAATATATTAAGATATTGCAACACTGATCGGTAGAATTATCTTTACAGCATCATGTTTAGTTTTTCACCAGGAATTCCTCTGTTTAACATGACATTTTAAGACATAAGTTGAAATAATGCAAAATTGAGGGTTTGAACAAAAGCATATGCCATCAATTAACCTCGTTGCTCACAATAGGTCTGTTTTTAAAGGGTTGTAAGCGCTAAAAATGTATTTCCCTTACGACAGAATGAATGGCATTTTTGCTTCCTGGACCCGACTATTAATCTTCAGTTTGTAATATTCAGTTGTCATGGTTGATCATTTCTAAGCTAGACTGTGAGATGCTAAGAGTGTGTGTGTGTGTGTGTGTGTGTGTGTGTGTGTGTGTGTGTGTGTGTGTGTGTGTGTGTGTGTGTGTGTGTGTGTGTGTGTGTGTGTGTGTGTGTGTGTGTGTGTGTGTGTGTGTGTGTGTGTGTGTGTGTGTGTGTGTGTGTGTGTGTGTGTGTGTGTGTGTGTGAGAGAGAGAGTATGTTCACTCCTCTCCTTTCTCACCCTCTGTATAGGAACAGTCGTGCCCACCTCTTCCCTTTTGTTCTCTCATAAAAATATCCACACACACACTTAAACCATCAACAGGTGCCTGCCAGGGCTGCCACAGAGTCCACACATTCCTTTCTCCCTCCCATAATTCTCTTTCCTCCCAACCAATCATAGACCTGCTTTTCACAAGTCAGGTTGCAGGGAAGAGAAAAGTGATGTGTTGACTGACCATGTCAGGGTTTGGTAGGAAAGGTTTGGAACAATCAGACTAGACTGTTGGTTAGAGAGAGGACATAGTCTGTGGGATATGTGAGAGCTGTTAAGGTGTGTTAGTATGTGGTGACGGCTGGTGCCAAACTGTGGATATACAGATTGTACTTAAAATGAAGACTCTGCTTGGGGTCCTGTTGTGCTGCTGGCTTCTAACTCTCACAGGTAATACAGATCTGGTATTTTAGATGTGGGAACAGTGTTTGTGTTTATGTATTTGCACTAGCATTCAAAAGTTTGTCGTTAGTGGGATTATTTGATCTCAGATACAGTAGAAAAACTGTAGTAATGTCAAAGATTATTTAAAATTAATGTTTTCAATTTTTTGTACATTTTAAAATATAATTTATTCCTGCATGTCAAATCTAAATTTTCAGCAGCCATTACTCCACATGAATCTTCAGATATTGTTCTAATATGCTGATTGTGCTACTTAATATTACTGTGGAAAAACATGATCATTTTTTTATTTTTAAGAATTTTATTTTGATGAATAAAAAGTTTGAAAGGACAACTTTAAATAATTTATTTACTGTCACTTTTGATCAGTTTAATGCATTATTGCTAAATAAAGATACATTTCTATAAAAAAGACTTACCCCAAATGTATGTATATATTGTGTGTATGCATGTATATTTTAGTTTCTAAGAGTGTATGCATTATTATTATAGAAAATTGTATGTCAATACATTTTGTGTATGTATTGCATAATTTACAGTATGTACAATATGTGTGTGTGTGTACAAATAAATTGCATATAAATATATAAATTATACGATGTTAAATAAATTAATATTGAAATAATAAGAAAATTATTAATTAATTGAAATTTGGAATCAGTATATGGTCAAGTTCATCTGAACAGATGTGATTGCAGATAGTAACAGGTGTGTTACGCCGGTTTAACTGCATGCGTAAGCAGCGCGTATTTGTTCGGCGCCCATGTTAACAGATAAGAGCATTCACACCGCATGCAGAGGTGGCGCGTAGCAGAGCAGAAGCGACAGTGCCGCGATAGTTTCGGCGCCGAGTCTATTTTTGCTGCGCTGCTTACGCTGAATTAAAGCCACAGCACATTGTTCTTGATCAAAATTTACCCGATTGACATTAAAAATAACAAATTTCACCATAAAATCATTAAGTGATGCGTGTTTCACAATTTCCATATGAAAAAATAAAATGGACGAAAACACATCACTTCCATGAGTTTTTGCCCAAACATCAAAGATCTTTTAAATTAATAAAACTAGATGCATTTTTTTACACTGTTAAATTTTTCCAGTATTTTTCCAGTAAGTTAGTGGCAGCACGGCTGCCAGCAAGTTACTGTATTTTGTTTTACAGCAATGTACTGTAATGTAACTTTACAGTATGTAGAACAATGTACTGTATAACTACAAACAGTGTTGTACTGTATTTTTACAGTACTTTGTAATTTTGTTTATTCTGTTATTTGCTATTATTGTGTATTGTGTTGTTAAAATAGTACATACATATAGTTAGTAAAATTGTGATACTACTATAATTCAGAATAACATTACAAATCAAAAGACAATCAAAACATATTTACAAAAGTATTTTTATTAAAACATTTCAAAACATTTTAGTATGGTGCATCAACAATTTACAGCCATGAAAGAATTTTAAGTGTGCAAGAATATAAATGAAACAAACGTATGCATCTTGAGGGCTGGATTGGGAATCAATGTCCTAAGAGGGAACTTGATTTATCTTAAAACTATCTAAAAGTTAAACTATCTTAAAATTAGCAAAATCAACAACAAGTGTATCATAACCATCACCCCTAAATGCAGGGCATGTGGGTGGTGGCAAATAGGGGTTGAATGACTTCTGATTTTTTAAAGTTGACTTTTATGTGATGAAAGTCAAGTCGAAGTCGACTAGTTGCTGATGACGTCATTAATGAACAAATAAGTCTGGAGCTGTGACAAACACCTTGTGCACAGCTATGAAATATGACACAGCGCTGCCCACATGACTATTGCACCTATAACAGCTTATTTGTATCAGTTCTTTAGTCTTTTGGGTCAGATTCCTGCTCGTTCTAAATCAGATACAGATATGTAGTACAGTAAAGATGATTCATATGAATGAATG
This sequence comes from Ptychobarbus kaznakovi, assembly GCA_027422405.1. Lineage (NCBI taxonomy): Eukaryota > Metazoa > Chordata > Actinopteri > Cypriniformes > Cyprinidae > Ptychobarbus > Ptychobarbus kaznakovi. The sequence continues at coordinate 6,417,202 of CM049798.1, forward strand.
CATTAGTGAGAGCAATTGCGTGTGTGAATTAATTCTACCTGGCAGCGTCTCTCTACTAGTAGTGAAGCAGTGGGATTTAGTTATTAAGAAATATATGCTTGAACTTTTCAGTTTCTAAGCTCTTTTACAGAGAAATCACAGAACAGTGTTGACAATACATTTTCGCGCTGAAGGAGGATTCTGTGCGCGCGATCTGCGCGTGATGTATTGTATATATAATCACACATGTCTTGTGGAGCGCATTCAGATTATGAATTAGTTTGTAATTTTAACTTCTCTCTCCGGTCTGCTTCTCTCTCCGGTCAGCAGCAGCTGTGTTGTCTGTGATGTGACGTCAAGTGGCACACTTTTTACAGCAGTCCTGTATTATTGCCTGGCGTATAACAGTCAGGCTACAGCAAGGTCACAGCAACACTAAAATATACTCTAAAATATTTCGGCCAAGTCATAATTACCCAGAATGCAATGTAAATTACTGTAATGTAGAAATGTGGTATTGTACTGTAGGTTTTTACAGTACTGTGCTGCTAAATCTACAGCGATTTCTAACAGTTTTAATATTACTTTTTTAATTAAATTATTCAATCCAATTACACTTAAAAATTTGTCTTGGATTTCACAGCGTGTCACATCAATTCACATTGATAATTACTAAACAAGCATACAATAGACGCACCTTAATACAAAAAAACAACAGTACATGCATAAATACACGGCTACAATAGGCTACATTAGAATAGTGAATCCTATCTATTTTCTAGAGCCCAGAGGCCTATTTGAACCCCCAATTCTGATTGGGAACATGGTCGCATCACAGAGTTTGCTGGCCTTATCATACATCAAAGCACATGGCACACCGTAATCAGAGGAGAACGCTCAAAAATATGACAGAAATAATGATACTCGTCTTTATTGCAGCAGTACAAGTCGTGGTTCAGCTGCGCGTGACAAACGCTGCCAGTATGAAGCACAAATGAGCGCGCGCTGCTCCTGCTCTGCAAACGCACCACTACTGCGCCGCTCACGCTTGCCGTGTGAAGCGTGCGTAAGTCACCTGTGTGTCAGTTATGTGCTTTCATAAACTGCATGTGACGGACTGCATCTATCTGACATACAATCCATTTAATGTGTAGAATGCTACACCATATTTGACCGTATAATAAGGAGGCAAAGAAAGCAGCGCTGAGGCCATTACTCTTCTGCATGTTGATCTGGGTCAGCCCATTATTAGAAAACCCTTCTTATGACTACAAGCCAGAAGAAACACAGGGAAAGAGAGATAGACAAGTTTGTGCTGGACTAATTTTGACTAAGAAAGGAGAGGAAAGGAGTTAATGACCTGTGTGTGTTTTCAGTGACATCCGAGGCTGAACGCATGCTACTCGAGGATTTGTTTCAGGATTACAACCTGAAGGTGCGTCCAGTGCGTACCTGGAATGAGCAAGTGATGGTCCGAGTGGGAATGACTTTAGTACAGCTCATCAGCTTGGTATGAGACACACAACACTCACGCATAAACACGTCCACACCACACACACATTTTCCTATGCGTAATTACTTACTGATCCTCTCTTTATTCATTGTTTATTTGTATCGTTTCTCTCTTTGTGATCACGCACACAGTTTGTGTTCAGTGACATTCACAGCAGGCTGTTGGAGATCAGCGGCCCAGCTGCCTCTCTCGTATACCCACTGGGCCATGCGGCCAGCGCTTCAGCAACATTTCCCTAACATTAGAGAAACATTAGCACTTTCCAGCCATGAGGCATCAAGCCATGCATAGAACATTAGCTTTCATATGGAAGGAGTGATTGTGACAGCATGCCACACTCCACACGACACGCATTAGCGCCGCGTTGATGTCACTATCTCTCTCTTCTCTCACAGAACGAGAAGAATGAAGAGATGACAACAAACGTGTTCATGAATATGGTGAGAGGCAGATCATTTATCTCATCCTTCCTAACCGCTGTTTATTTTCCGCTTAAATGGACTTGTCACTTGTTATAACTGCAAGTCATTTTTTACTTTTATTTTCTTTCTTTTTTAATACTGTCTCCTGTGCTTTAGATGTAGAGCAAATAAGTGTGCTCGTGGTGCTCAGTATATAATACTGCGTGTGTCAGAAAAACAATTGGTTTGCTTAGCTAAGGGAATAAGTTTGTGTGGATAAATTTGATCTCAATAGATGAATAAACGGTTAAATGTTTTAAATTAGCACTAAATCAGTATTTTAGAATAACTTCTGAAGGATCATGTGACACTGAAATCTGTAGTAATTGCTGATGATGCCATGACAAGAGTAAAGTACATTTTAAAATAGTTTATAAAAGTACTTAAATTGTACAATTATTTAAATATAACTAATGTTTATAAACAAATATAACTTATTTATTATAAATAAAACTTGTTCATAAATAATATAACTTTTTATAGGTTACACTCTATTGTAAGGTGTCCTTGTTACAGTGTAATTATACATTGAAGCACTGGGTAATATTAATGAACATGTACTTACTGTATGGTTAGGTTTAGGATTAGGGTTTACTTGCATGTACTTATGCATAATTTATTGTTATTATAATAGTAAGTACATGTAACGTAACAACGACATCTTAAAATAAAGTGTTACCTATATATATATACTGAACAAAATTATAAACGCAACACTTGTTTTTGCCCCTATTTTTCATGAGCTGAACTCAAAGATCTAAGACTTTTTCTATGTACACAAAGGGCCTATTTCTCTCAAATAATGTTCACAAATCTGTCTAAATCTGTGTTAGTGAGCACTTCTCCTTTGCCGAGATAATCCATCCACCTCACAGGTGTGGCATATGAAGATGCTGATTAGACAGCATGATTATTGCACAGGTGTGCCTTATGGTGGCCACAATAAAAGGCCATTTTAATTTTAATTTCATTTGTAATTTTAACAAAGTGCAGTTTCTGTGCTATGGTGGTGCCTAAAACATGACTGAAATTCTTCATAGATATCATTTTTTGAGCACAATTGAGCAGACGCAACTTTTTCAAAAATGTTACACATAAACGGAAGATTTGAAATGGGCCTGTAATTTGCCATTTCTAGTTTTGGTTTCTTAATAAGAGGCTTAATAACTGCCAGCTTGAATGGTTTTGGGACGTGACCTAAAGATAACGATGAGTTAATAACATTGAAAGTGGTTCTGCTATAGGTAACAACTCTTTCAATAGTTTAGTGGGTACAGGATCTAATAAACATGTTGTTGGTTTAGATGCAGTGATAAGTTTATTTAGCTCATCCTGTCCTATAGTTGTAAAGCACTGCAGTATTTCTTTGGCTGCGATGAATGAAGCTGAAGTACTAGACGCTGCAGAATCTACATTTATTATTGTATTTCTGATGTTATCTATTTTATCAGTGAAGAAATTCATAAAGTCATTACTATTAAACTGTGAGGGAATATTTAGATCGGGTGACATCTGGTTATTTGTTAATCTAGCCACTGTGCTAAATAAAAACCTTGGATTGTTTTGGTTATTATCTATGAGTTTGCGGATATACTCGGTCCTGGCATTTTTAGAGCCTGCAAAAACAACAGTCTATAGCTGCAAAAAAACAACAGCAATTTACATACTGCAAAAAAACAACAGCAATTTTTGACAGACAGTCCACGCAATTCTAAAGACTTCCAAGTTAGTTTTTCTCCATTTGCGTTCAACAATACGAGTTTCTTTCTTGAGAGAATGGGTATCCAGCACCAAAAACCAAACTGTTGTACCATGGCGCGATATAGAGGGTTAAAAAAAGCGGTTAGGAGAAATATGGACGTTTTTCTCTAACCTTTTTTAATTTGATGGGGGCAACAGTTTCTAACGTATTAGAGAAGATAGTTGCCATGTTGCTAGTAATTTTGTCTAGTTCATTTGTCTTTAGTGGCTGGAACAATAGTTCTGCCTGGACGATAACGGAGAGCCATATAGTTAATATCAGTAATATGAAGCATGCACGATACATGACAGGTTCCACTCAGAACAGGCCTCGCCATGGTCGACCAAAGAAGTTAAGTGCACGTTCTCAGCGTCATATCCAGAGGTTGTGTTTGGGAAATAGACGTATGAGTGCTGAGCATTGCTGCAGAGGTTGAAGGGGGTGGGGTCAGCCTGTCAGTGCCCCTGACCATACGCCGCACACTGCATCAAATTGGTCTGCATGGCTGTCGTCCCAGAAGGAAGCCTCTTCTAAAGATGATGCTCAAGAAAGCCCGCAAACAGTTTGCTGAAGAGAAGCAGACTAAGGACATGGATTACTGGAACCATGTCCTGTGGTCTGATGAGACCAAGATAAACTTATTTTGTTTGACACAACTGTGTCTTGCCTACGGTCAAGCATGGTGGTGGGAGTGTCATGGTCTGGGGCTGCATGAGTGCTGCCGGCACTGGGGAGCTACAGTTCATTGAGGGAACCATGAATACCAAATGTAGCTAGGGACTGGCCCTAAATGTATATATCATATATATATATATGTATGTATATGTATATATATATATATATATATATATACACACACACACACACAGTAACATGTAAAGTGTAACAAGGTGTCCATAACCTCTCTGCCCTTTCTCTCTGTCTCTCTCTCATTTCAAGGAATGGACAGATTACAGGTTATCTTGGAATCCTGAGGACTATGACAATATTGATGTTGTGCGAATTCCTCCCTTAAAAGTGTGGCGTCCAGACATCTACCTAATCAACAAGTGAGAACATCCTCCTACAATGCCACACTCACAATCATTTGAAAGATGTTGTTTTAAGAAGTTCATGATCAGCACTGCTCCACAGCAACAGGGCTTCTGCCACAGTATCATACTTGAATTAAACAATCTTTTGATCTCTTTGCACTGTAAAAATGACTGTTAGGAAATAAAACCTGCAAAAGACACTGAATTTAGGACTTGACTGAGATCTTCTCTTTCTGTTTAATAGTAATGACGGTCAATTTGATGTTGCCCTGTATGTAAACGTGCTAGTGAGAAGCGATGGAACCGTCTCCTGGTATCCACCAGCCATTTACCGCAGCTCCTGTTCCATAGAGGTACATGTGAACTTGTTAGTATGCTTGTAAGTATTGCACAATATTCTTGGATTATAGTAAATTCCTTTGTCATATTCACAGAAACTATTGTTGGAGTTTAACTTGTGTTGAACCTTGAATCACAAATCACTTTTGACATATTACTGATTTAAAATTGTGTTATTGTTGTATTGTACTATTATTGTAATATACTTTATTGTGTTTAAATCAGTGTTTTCTGTCCCTATAGGTGGCGTACTTTCCATTTGACTGGCAGAACTGCACAATGGTGTTTCGTTCCTACACATATGATTCCTCAGAAGTGGACCTTCAGTACAGTCTAGATGAAGATGGCAACGAGCTCCATGAGATAGTGATTGACGAGAATGCATTCACTGGTTAGTGTACTTCGTCCTAAAAGTGACAGCTTCCTTTCCAAGGTCAGGAACCGTGGAGTATTTCAATAGTGATTATTTGTATTTATTTATGAAAATAATATTTGGACAAAATTATTATATTCAGCATAGTAATATAGTTAATTTACCTGTATTATGGCCGCCAAGCAATGTAGCAACTTGGCACATGGAACACTCTTTTCTTCCTTCTATCTCTCTTTCTCTCATCAGTCCTCTCTCTTCCCTAAGAGAACGGTGAGTGGCAGATTTGTCACAAGCCCAGCAGAAAGAACATTCACGATGATTTGTATGAGGACATCACCTTCTACCTGATCATTGAGAGGAAGCCTCTGTTCTACATCATTAACATCATCGTGCCCTGCATCCTCACCAGTGTGCTGGCCATATTTGTCTTCTATCTGCCACCTGGTGCAGGTGGCCATCTTTAATTAGAAAATCAATATGTTGACTGTAAATCGTGCAGTTTATGTTCAACTTGGATGTTTTATGAAACATCCTGACTAATTTTATATACACTACCATTCAAAGGTTTGAAGTCGAGTCTCTTGTGCTTACCAAGGCTGCATTTATTTGATCAAAAAATGCAGAAAAACTGTAATATTGTGAAATATTATTACAATTTAAAATAACTCTTCTATTTTTATGCTAAATTTTCAGCAGCCATTACTCCAGTCTTCATTGTCACATGATCCTTCAGAAATCATAATAATATGCTGATTTACTGCACAAGAAACATTTCTCATTGTTATCAGTGTTGAAAAAAGTTGTCACTTAATATTTTTGTGGAAACATTATATATTTTCTGGTTTCCTTGATGATTAGAAAGTTTTTTTGAAAAAATTAGCTGACCCCAAACTTTTGAACAGTGGTGCTTTGTTTTTTATTCAAAACTACAGAAGTATTTTTAGCTGTATATAAACTGTGTACGATATTGTTTAACTTTGTCTTGAGCAATTTTAAATGTATTTAATCACTTGTAATTTTATTTCTACAGAAAGAGGAATGGATCACAGTGTGTCTGCATGTAAGACATGTTTTCTGATCTCTCCCTCAGGTGAAAAGATGACACTGTCCATCTCAGTCCTCATTGCTCTCACTGTTTTCATGTTGTTGTTGGCTGACAAAGTTCCAGAAACATCACTTGGCATTCCTATCATTGTTAACTATGTAATGTTCACCATGATCCTGGTGACGTTCTCAGTCATCCTTAGTGTGGTGGTCCTGAATGTTCACCACAGAACTCCCAGCACACACCACATGCCCTTATGGGTGCGAAAGGTGATCCTTAGGAAGATTCACATTCAGGAAAATCTTACAATAAAAAGCAGCTTAAACATATTATTCAATAAACTTACTTAACGCTGAAAGCATTTCCTGTCATCTAACATTCTGCAGGTTTTCATCAACTTGCTGCCCCGTTACTTGGGTGTGCTGAGGCCCCAAACTGAGGAACCAGTTGAGGACGAGCCAAAAGAAAACATCCCATTACGTTGTCTGGACAAAGGTCTTAAACCTGGAGGTGAATATTTTATCCGAAAGATCAACCCAGAGCTGGTATTTCCTTGGAGAGGAAGGTTAGTATTATGTGCAAAACATCAGTCTTAATCAATCACAAAATAACCCTGCTTTTGTTTACAACAATTTGCGTGTCCTCTAAAACATTTTGAGATTAAATGTGATAAAAATGCACGTATATGAAATAATGTATAAAAGTTCTGTCATGAAACTCTAGATGGTGCATGGATGAGATTGACAACATTAAACTACATGGCACAACCCGATTGGTTCATGTTTCATATGCATCCAATAAGCTTTCTGCTTCACATTTAAATGGCTGTTTAGCATCCACTGGAGTATTTCGCAGCACGCTTTCAGAGTTCCTCTGAAACACTCCACCTTCCCCAGCGCCCCTGTATAGATCTGCTACGAATTATACATATGCTATTTGTGCAGCAGCAGCATGTCTTAAATAATCAGCTCGCTGTATCAGCTCATGTATTGGCAGTAGCAAGTTACTGTACTTGCTTTGCAGTAGCAATAATCTACAAAAACAGCAATAACCAACAGCAGCAGCGTAGCAGATCTATTCTGCCAAGACCGGCAATACATTAACAATGTCATTTCCATTACCATGCTAAAATCTTGATAGAAGTTGGCATGATAGAAATATATGCATGTTCTACAGAGTTGTATAGATTAACATCTGACTTGGTTGTGGTTAAAGATTATAACCACAAAGTAAAATGTACAATAGTTAGTTTTTTTACCTGTTTGTTTTGTCTTCTTACTTATTTGGCTTGTCAAATCTGTTTGACTGCAAATGCTTAGTACAACTCTTGTTTGACACAACTAATGAACACTCACTCAGACAAAAACACGCATAGATGCCAAATCAATATGCAGCACTTTAATGTGCTTGTACCGTAATCTGCTGGTTTTGGCAATATTGCTCACTTTTAAACAACTCTCATAAACACGGATCAGGGTGGGCGGATGATGAAAGTCTCTGTGCTGGCTGTTCCTCCTCTCAATCCAACGGCATTTGATCTCAGCTCAGTTTTAAGCCCAGTCACCCCTCCGAAGTCGCCAGAATCTAAGCCCTTGTTGAGCTGAGGCATTAGTGTAATGCACACAATAACAGCTGGGGGGGGCGAAGGTGGAGGATGCACATAAATGGATGAATGGACAGATGGATGGGTTTTTCTGAAAATGTGAGCATGACTCTGCTTTAGTGTACAGTGTGTGTAGCAGAGACACGTCTCCATCTGTCCATAATTGTAGTAATGAACTGTTTTGCTGGCCTGGGGTGCTTATTCTCCTCCTCTTCATCTTTTTGAGAATGGCTCATGACCTGTGCCCTGTCTCTCTAGCTCCTGTAATCTGGTGCCGCAGAGTGTGCCACTCTTTAACCAGTCTAACAGGTGGTCTTAAGATGGCTGCATGCCGCTAGAGCTTTATTAAAGTGCTAAGCTCACAAGTCCTTCAAGACAAGGCGCCGGTCTTGAGGGCAACAGGATAAGAGAAGTGATTTCAGGGAAAGTTAATACAAATTTGATCCATTTTTATTAGCAGGTAGTACTTGCCAACTTGGAACAACCCAAAGGCCTAAATATCCCAAATGTCTTGCTAATCTGATGGTGTTTAGACAGCAGATGGGTGGTCCCAAACTTGTTTGATGTCAGAGTTTGGCTGGTGTGAAACGTGTGTAATGAACTCTGGTCTTGCTGGATGTCTTACAGGTGTCTGGATACCCCGTACACAATTGGTATGAAAGCAGTAAGCCTCATTTTAGGAAGTTAACTGCTATTCAAATTAATTTGAGTTTGAATTGTGGTGTTTTGCAAGAAGAGTGGCAAATGCATTTGTCATTTAATCTTGTGAGAAATTTGAGAAGAAATGTCAATGTAGTTTTAGTTTAAGTTAAGTTAAAGTAATTGTGTTCTTTTGTAATTAGTTTATATGTATTTTTTCATATTTCTATTTAGCTTAATTAGATTAATTTAGTTTTATTTAGTAATATCAGTACTTCACTTTTTTATAGTTGTATAGTTTTTTACAATCATTTTTGCACTAATAACAAAACCTTCATGTCATTTTTCAAAACTCTAGACACAATTCACAACCAATGATCAAAATACACATTTTTCAAAACACTTAACACTTTTTCCAGATGTTTGGATACAATACACATGAGCCAAATATATTTTGTTCATTGAACTAAAATCACAGGTTCAAAATAACACAGCTTAACATCAAAGTATTACTATTTCAAAATGCAGCTCACGCATTACATCTGAATTGAGTGTCTATTCATTTCATTATAATCTAACTATCAATTGATACAACTGCTAAAAATGCTACGTAACTGTTGCATTACTCTTGAAGCATATAGTTTTATGGAAAATTTTGAACAACATTACGAAAGTGAAGCAACTGAGGACTGAGTATGTTCAGGTATGATCAGTTTCATGATGCCTGTTGTTGGGAAATAATCCCCCAAATTCTATATGATTGTTATCAGTATTTATTTTTCCTACAGTACATGTCTATTTAGAGGGTGATAGAGCTCGAAGCTGATGAAAAACATTCATATTTTTGGATGAGGCAGGCCAAGAGATGGAGGAGAGTTTGAGAGCCCAGCGGTTGAAAGGGGCCCAGAACGATGTTTTCTGGGGGGCCTGACCACCCCCCACTGAATGTTATTTTGAGGGCCCCCATAGCAAAATGGTGCAATGGGCCCAGAATTCCTAGCAACAGCACTGAGAGCAATCATGGTTTCAGGCCTATCAGTTTATCACCTTGTATTTACCCCCATACTCCCCTTTCCTTACTGTAACCCGACTGAAGAGTTTTTCTCCACATGGAGGTGGAAGGTTTTCAATAGGCTCCTCACAAACAAGTCCCTCTTCTCCAGGCTATAGATGATGCCTGCAATGACATCACAGGAGGAGACTAATGTCAGGCCTGGATTTGCCATACCAGAAGATTTATTCCAATATTTTAGCTAAAGAAAACATCCATTATGATGTGGATGAGAACCTGTGGCCAAATCCACAAGACAGGGTTGATAAAAACATAGAAGTGCAGTGAGGAATACTCCAGTTGACATTTTATTGTAGACCTACGGTAGTTTTTTCTTATCTTTTTTTCTTATCTAATTTATGTTTAACGTTTTAAATTTAAAGCTTTTGAAAAACCTGCTGTGAGTGGATTATTTCAACAATAATTTTCAAATTTTGATTAATGATTCCAGTGTCTGTACTTTTTCTCTCTTGTCTATTACAATAATGTGCGGAGAACCATAATGGAAGCTGCTTCAAATGTTTTGAACAACTATATTTAATGATTTTACTAACAACTAAACAGTGAAACTATGGGTATCTTGTGTGTGGGTGATCTAAAGTAATGTTCCTATGATATTTCATAATAAATTAGTATTTTGAACCAATGCTTCTGCAAATGCAATTTTTCTTTAAAGATATGAACGCAATATGCAAAGTTTTGAACATTGGACAGCCTGTGTTGCATATAATGACTGTTTTGAGTTTTGTGTCTAGAGTTTTGAAAAATTACATGAAGGTTCTGTTATTAGTGCAAAAGTGATTGTAAAAAAACTGTAATTTTACTTTTTTTTTTTAAACACACAGCTGCCACCGGTAATCAAGGTAGTACTTGTTGATAATGCAAATATGTTGTATTTGAGCAATTTGAAAAGAAACCTGTAACATGGGTTGGGTAACAATGGTCAGCTAGTTTTTTGGGGTGGGGGAGGTGTTGGTTGTGGTTTAAATAGCATGCTGATAAAATTGCAAATTTTTGCACTCTCTGAGACATTATGTTCCATTTCTAGCTGTTTTAGAATGTTTGAACACTGATTCGACAGAAAATGCATGTCAGGGTCAAGTGAGTTTAAAACCAGACTGAAAACAGCCTACAATTCCCAGTCGATATCTGCCAACTGACTAAAATGTCGTCTTCAGCATGTTACCCTTATTTCCTAGCATCCACTGATATGTTTATTTAACTGGCTGAAAAGACAGGTGAAAGAGTATGGAGTGCAACATGATAGGGTTTGAATCGGTGTTGTATTTATGTGCATTGTTTGTTTATGTTGTAGGTCTGTGTGCATGGGTTGTGTCTGTGCAGTGTGCATATAATCATTTGAGAATGTGTTTTTATATATTAAGTGTGTATGCAACATGTGCTTAGGAAAGTGAATGCTTACATCACACATACAGAATGTGAAAACAAACGTTTGTATGAGTTGTTGGAGTTCCCATCTATGCCGGTATGCATCTCATTGGCTGTGCATATCATGTGCCAGACGTGTGGTGCTCTCTGTATAATCCCTGATAGAAAGAACTCACCCTTTATAGAATGGGAATGTGAGGGAGGGGAGGTCAGTCCCAGACACAGCACTGCTCTCATTCATTCTACACTGTATGACAGACTCATTCCCACTATAGCACAGAGCAACACAATATTGACCTCTACAATGAACTCATGGTACTGTACAACACAGCATGTAAAACTAGCTACTGCACAATGCTATATATTATTAGTGATGCTTTCTAATTGCTATTGCTATATTTTGTTTTATTTTTTTCTGTTCCTCAGTATTGACAGTATTGATTCCTCAGAATGCTTAAAAATTGTGAGCAATATAACACCATATCCTAATTAATATCAAAGGGCCAAAATTGCTGCTCATACTTATAAGCAATTTTTAGAGGAATGAAAAATGAACATTTGTTGAAAATGTACCCTTAGGCGATCCAAGATGTCTGAGTTTGTCTGTTCATCAGAACAGATTTAGAGAAGTGTAGCATTACATCACTTGCTCACCAATGGATCCTCTGCAGTGAATGGGTGCCGTCAAGGTCCAAGCAGCTGACAAAAACAGCACAATAATCCATAATTAACTGACACAACTGAATTCAAAATCAATTGACCTCTTTTGAAGCAAAATGCTGCTAAAATATGAGTCCTTATCAATAACATTGCTTTCTCCAGTTATCTTGTCTGAATCAGGAGAGGAATATGCACAGATAATGCATCGTTTATATGCAAAAAACAGTCAAAAATAGTTCTAATCAAATATTTCAGTAGATTTTGATGAGAAAGAGCAACAGGGGTGGATTTTTTGACTGGGGGAAGCGTCAGTATGGATTATGGACTATATGACAGAAGTTTAAAGTTCAAATGCCTTAATTATGGATTTGTTTTACACACAGTCACAAGATTAATTGGTGGACTGGAGTAGTGTGGATTACTTGTAGATTATTGTGATTTTGACAGCTGTTTGAACTCTCATTTTGGCGGCACCCATTCACTGCAGAGGATCCATTGGTTAGCAGGAGATGACCTGAAGGTGAGTAATATTTCAGCATTTTTCCATTTTAGGGTGAACTATTCCTTTAATGAAAGTTGTTAGAGTTTTACATAATGTTAATAATCCATTTACAGTGAGTGGACATGGAAACATTGCAGCATGACAATTTTGGTTTTGTTAGTATACTTATGAACCTTTGTTAAGGGTCTTTCATTTGTGTGTATGTTTGCTTTTCAGTCATAATGAGAGCACTGTGAAGTTGCAGAGGTTTTCAAACAGTGACAATTACTGTCTGATTCTGCCTCCGAATCTCAAATCTGCAATCTCTGCCATCACGTACATGGCTGAACAATTGAAGAAACAGGATGTGGACGATACTGTAAGTCTATGAACACACATGCTCACTAGCCACACACATTCTCATTCACTTTCCGTCTCTGTTTTTCCACACATACTCGCAGATACACAAAGAAACCTTTATCTAATGCTCTTCCTTTCGGTCTGTCCCTGATCCTCGTGATTATTCACAGATTGACAATACACATCCTCCTGTGTCAGTGAGATCAACATAGCCCATTGTTTCTGTGTTTGATGTGTGCCCGTGTAGATGACAGATGACTGGCAGTACGTTGCTGTGGTTTTGGATCGACTCTTCTTTTGGCTCTTTGTCATCATTACTACCCTGGGCACATTGGCCATGTTTCTGGATGCCAGTTTCAACTACACTCCTGACCAACCTTTCCCATGAGCACATCCCTTAAATGACAAGCACACAGCTCCTGAACAAAAAACATTGTAAGACTTTATTTTGTGTTGACTGACTCTAGGGGGCACCAAAAATCATATTTATTTTGCATTTTTCTTTCTTTCTTTCCAAATCGATGTTTCCATTATAATTTATTGTTGATATGTTTCCATAAAAATAGGCCTATATTTGTTATTTTAAATTTCTTCCAATTCATCCACTTTGCATATAATCATACATTTACTCTGTATTTGCCACTTATTACATACTGTATTAAGTCACTATATGTAATAAAACTTTAAGAATGATTATTTTACTTCTTAAGATATTAAGAAAATGTTCTTGCCATAGTCTTGGTTATCTGTTTCTTAACTTTTTCATTGATCTGATGTTCATAAAACAGAGAGAGCATGTAAATGGTTGCCTTTATTTGATTGTTTTTGTCATTTATTTATTGTTTGTTTATTTCGTAATTCTTTTATTTGAGAAATTTGGCATCTCTAATGCCTATGAGAATATATAAAAAATTATAATCACATGTATTCAGCATAATTTTAACAGTCATACAGTATTTCTCTCCTTGTGTGCAGCTCTTTTCAGTCTGCCAGCAGTGGTTTGTTAAATCCTTCCTGGATCTGACTCGTCACTGAACCATTAGGATATAAAGTCTGACAAGCATGCCGTAACTCCATGCTTAGCCAATCTAGCTACGGTAAAGTTAATGAACTGATGTGCAGTCAATTCTAAGCAACGTTAGCTGATAGTTTTCTGGCTGACACACCTCTTTTTCAGCCAGTAATTTGAATATTAACTTACATTATGTTGTCCATTTATTATTATTGTGAGGAACCACTTACTCTTGACAAATTCTCAAATAACATGAGATTAAAAGTCTGAATAAACGGGCAGAGCCAAACTCGTGGCTCATGTTTAGATTAAGTTCCTAAAGCATCATGATATTTTCATGATTACCTTACAGACGCTTTTATTGGGTTAACATTAAATTATTTAGATCTACATTACAATTTTATGCTAGTTTTCTAATAGTTTGTGTTGCATCAGTTTCTGTAGCATGAAATTTAAGTCATAATTTTCTTTCATTGAATCAAGGATGTTAGACGTCTTTAAAGTCAGCATGAAATTAATATTTTTTCTTAGTGTACATTTCTGGTCTTGGCGCACTTTATTCTCAAGACAAATTACAAAGTACTTTTGATCTAATAAATGCAGTTTTAGTAAGCATAAAGAACTCTTTCAAAAACATAAAAAATTTATGTTTTTTTTTAAGTTGTCATCAATAGAAAAGAGACCTTGGAATTCCTAGATTACATCAGTTTGGCCTGTGTGCCTATCTAGTTGCATAGGAAGAAAAAGAAAGAGGTAAGAAATAATGAAAAAAGAAAAGCTCATTAGCCGAGTCACTGCTTTTGAGGGAAAACCAGAGGCCTGTGTGTTTTATTGCTAACGGTTCAGTGGGCTTCTAAGGCGGCTTACACCAGTTTAATCACTGTTTCTTTCACTGTCTATAAACTTCAACAACAAAAAAAGCCCTGGTGCCAGCCAGAAGAAAAGCCATGAAGGGAGTTTCTGTTCTTCTTGGGGCTGATTTAGCACTGTCTGCTCCCCCTTTTCTGAGTGTTGTCTGTTTACTGGAACTAGGTGGGGACAGAAACTTCGAAAAAATGTCAAAAGTTTCTTGTGTGTCAAGGCTACTTGGCCCAGTGCACAGGAATCGGCCAATAGGGTGACAGATAAATCACGTTGCCAGGGGCGACCAGGGTAGTGTGTGCTAATTTCAAGATGTTACTGAAGCAAAGAAGTTCCTTCTACTGTATCTGCCAACTGTTATTCCACCTCTCCTACACATTCTATCCTCTGATGATTCTGAGAACAAAACTATTCTATTCTATTCGTTTAAATCCAATGCGTTACCTTTAAAACCATTTAAAAGAAACCATCAACCGAAAACCTATGGGTGTCAGACATAGACACTTTCTGGACTTATATAATTTCCTCTTCGAATAGCATTATTGCTTCCGCCCTATTTTTCTCAGGTTATAGATATTTCCTCTTTACCTTTGTAAGATCATTGTAACATTGGCGCCAACTCTGCACCGCAGACAATAGTTGATTGTGTTCCAGATTTTTTTCCCCTTTCACTGGAAGTGCAGAGGTCACCTGATGGAATGGTTAGACGTGACAAACGTGCCCTCGTGAAATGGACCAGATATAAGTTGGTTCTGAGACTGAATAGGCAATAGCAATAAATGTTAAACTTTTTAAGGACTGGTCATTAAACAAACGAAATGGGAGGCTTTTTAAATGTATCAATGTAAATTAAAGCAGGCAAAAATAAAATTGCTATAATTATAGCCTAACTAACAACAACATAGTGGTTTGTTTTATGGAAGCCCGTTTTCGCCAACTTACAAAGGGAAATCATAATTATTTTTTTATGTCATAATTTATTTTTATTTTATAATTGAGACGTAGTATCTCATAATTTAGACTTTCATGTCAGCCTACTTGTGATTTACCACTAATTTTTTTGGTGGAAGTAAAGACACTTGCCTAGAATATTTTATAGTGAAAAAATAACTTAATCTAGCTTGAAACCCGATATTTTTTGTAGGATAATAAAAGCAAAAAACTTAAAAAGTGAAGATGATGCGAGTGATTCTATTTGGCGTGACGTCACGACACCGGGCATGGCACAACGGGCATCGCGCGCCAGCCTGCCTTTACTCTCTCTTACGCTCGAGACCACTCTTCGGCGTCTGTATTTTTTACGCAACTCTTCAACCGTAACTGGCATCCGTGTCGAGATAAAAACACCACCAGCTGACTCGCAGACTGCTGTTCTGCCTTGGAGAGTTGGAAGCTTTCTCAACTTCATCGACAGTTTGTTCGGAGGTTCTTCAGAGAGTAACAGGTGCGGGACAGGAGCTTTTCTCAAGTTTGTTGCCAGCTGTTGCTCATCTTGCCATTACGTGTAAAAAAATATGGCAAACTCGGGCGTTCAGTTGCTTGGATTTGGTCTCTCTCTGATTGGCATCATTGGACTGATCGTGGGCACAATCCTCCCTCAGTGGAAGATGTCCGCGTACGTGGGGGACAGTATTATCACGGCAGTGGCCACTTACCAGGGACTGTGGATGTCCTGCGCGTTTCAGAGCACCGGGCAGCTTCAGTGCAAAATCTACGACTCCATTCTGCAATTAGACAGTGAGTGATCTATCTATCTATCTATCTATCTATCTATCTATCTATCTATCTATCTATCTATCTATCTATCTATCTATCTATCTATCTATCTATCTATCTATCTAGTTCGCAAAATAATTATACTTATTCATTTTCTCTAATTATTCATTTTATTTATTAATGTTACATATTTTAGCACATGATTAATCTGTATTCGCCCGTAATACCCAAAGGTCCACTTGTAAAGGAGCCAGAGGAATCAAGCTAATCGAAAAATAATCAATCTAAATTTGAATGTAGAAAATCCCAGTGGTTGATTTAAAAAGTGCAATATCATATCACACATGGGATCCAATATGTAGCCTATAATTTGGTCTAATAGATGAAGTGCCTGTCATGTAATATAAGTAAATCTGTACTGTAGGTGTTTATTGGAATTCTCTGGCATCTGAAGCCGTAGTTTCCAACTCTTCACACACGCACTCAAATAAACACTGATGCCATTTCCAGCTTGATTTATGGATGTTGGCCTCAGTGGGACTTTGGGTCTACTGTATGACTGTAATGTAACCAGGCAGGACAGGTAGCCATGGTGCCTGTGCTTCTCCAGGAAGAACGTTTCTATAGCTGCCAATGTGCAGCTAACACACCCAACTACCAGTGATGAATTATGAGTTTATTCATTGAATTGAGTGCTTCAGTTTAGGGCTGTTACAGAAACATTCCCCATTCCCTCAGTTCCCCGAGGACTGGGATAGGAAACCACAACTTCACGTTCCACCTCAGCGTTTGCAGGAACACTCTCTACAGATTAACGAAGACTGTTCTGGAATGTGATTTAGCTCTCGCGGTTCACTTTTTGACTTGATGTATTTACTGCGGGGCTCTGTGCAGAACCTCATTTCTGGGAAAACTGCAGGACACTTCCAGTTGAAACCAGCTGGAACTGCACCTGTCAGCAGGTTGAAATAGAATGGAGGGAGGAGCGAAAGACGAGAGAAAGCAGGAGGAGGAAGGGTGACCCCCTGAATTCCACCTCTGACTGTTTTCTGTGCCTGGCAAGAGATGCCTCATTGTGTTTTAATGAATAAAGGAGAGGAATAATTCTTCCGCTTCACTACAGCTTGCACCCCTGCCCCTCGCACATTCCCTTTTTTTTACCTCGTGTCTTAGTAGGTTTTGTGTGCACATGTACAGGATTGCACTGGCACAGACTGGTTTTTGTCGAAATGGCTTCTTGCACTCTGTTTTTTCTGTATTGCCTAACTGATGCATCTTTTTTTAACAGTGTATGGATGGTGCATAATTGGTAGATGTGATAAGACAAGCAGAATTAGTGATCTGGAAGGTATTTTTGAACTTCTGTTAAAAATGAAAATGACTCTTTAGATGTGTGAAACTGCAGATAAATAATTTAATTTTGTTATAGTTAAATATAAATTAATATGAATTAAAAAAAAATAAAAAAATAATAATGTTAATTAAATATAATAATACACTATTTAATTTATAATATTCTTTATTTAACAGTAATTTTCTAGGTTGGGTCTTTTGCGTGACATGGTTAATATCCAGTTTTGGAGTAAAAACTCACTTTGTTTACAAGTTACTTGTTATAATTTAAAATAAATCATAATAAATAATAATTTTAATATTAATTGTTTAACATAATTTTCTTAATTTATAATATGGTTGTTATTATGCAATACATTTACATTTATGCATTTAGCAGACGCTTTTATCCAAAGCGACTTACAATTGCATTCAGGTTATACATTTTATTAGTATGTGTGTTCCCTGGGAATCGAACCCACAACCTTTTGCGCAGCTGACGCAATGCTCTAACCACTGAGCCACACAGAACACTATTATACTATTATATTGTATATTATTATCTTTATTATTGATTGATAATTACATTTAGATCTCAATATCTAGTTTTGGCATGGAAACTCAATTTCATACAATTGAATTAGTTATAATTTCATAAATATAGTATCAAACTGCTATTTCCTGGTGGTTTGGCCATTTGCCTGACGTATGAAGATTTCAACATCCAGTTTTGGAGTAGAAACTCCTTTTTTGTACAATTTACTTGTTATAAATAAATAATTCAATATTACTTGTGTAACATTAAATCATTTTCTTTATTATTTATAATATGGTAATATGGTACTGGGTAAACTTCTAATTTAGACTCAGTTTTGTACAGTTCTATCAAATTAGTTTTAATAATAAATAATTCTATATTACTTGTATAATATTAAATTGTTATTATCTTTATTATTATTATTATTTATAACATGCCTAGTTTTGGAGTAGAAACTACATTTTGTACAATTTAATTTGTTATAATTTAATACTATTTATAATGTCAAACAACTATTTCCTGCTGGTTTGGCCATTTGTATGACTGACAGTTTTTAAGATCTCAAACTCCCCATAAGAGCACAATCAGCAATAAGATGAATCCACATCTCTTTGATGTTTCTCTGACCTTCTCTATCTGTCTCCTGCAGGTGATCTTCAAGCCACCCGTGCTTTGATGATTGTGGGTATCATTATGTCCATTTGCGGTCTTGGTGTGGCCTGCATGGGCATGAAGTGCACCACTTGTGGCGCTGATGACAAAGTTCGCAAGGCTCTCACGGCCATGACTGGAGGCATCATACTGCTAGTGGGAGGTGAGCGAGATACCGAGACAGACTGTTCATGCAAGTTACAGTAAACAGTGTTTGAACTGCTCTTATATAAAATCAGTCTCTGCTCAGTCTGCGGGTCAGTGAACATCAAAGAAAACAGGGTAGCCAATGCTTTGAAGGTATTGGCTAAGAAAGATCCTCTGTTTTTTGTTCCTACAGCCCTCTGTGCAATTGTTGCCTGTTCGTGGTTTGCCCACAATGTGATTCGAGCTTTCTACAACCCCTTCACTCCCGTCAACACCAAGTAAGCACAAGGAATTCTACTTTGCACAATTTCTGGAGCAGAATGTCCTAACTCTGTTCCTGGAGGTGCCAAAAAAGACACATTTTGGATGTCTTCCTTTTACAACACACCCATTTCTGTTCTTATAGCACTTCTGCTAGTGCTGATCAGTGTTGAGCAGTAACTAATTACTAGTAATTTAGTTACTGTAATAATATTACTTTTTGCAGTGACTAGTAGTGTAACTAATTCCGATTCATAAATTTCAGTTCTAATATTACAGTTACTATCCATAAAACAGCTTAGTTACTTAGTTACTTTTGATGCCTTAACCCCAGTGATTTATAATCTAACAATCAAATCATTCCTAGATTTATTTTCATAATTTTCACGACTCGCACATTCATGTGATGTCCCCAGTGCAGCAGGCAAGCTTGGAATATGAAAAAGCTTAAATTCAGCAGATAGAAATATTGCATTATATTGATTTTAAAAAGATGATCTGAACACTTGTGTAAGTTGTGGCTTTACTTTACTCTGGCATTACATCCCACCCACATCCCTCTGATCAGCATTTGGTACATTATATTACTATAATTAAAAATCTTTTTGAAAAATAAACCGTTTCTTAAGTGATTTGATAAAATACATAACTAAATATAACCGTATATGGGTAACAGAAAAATTACTTCAAGCGAAACATGACAATTAATTAAATTAATACAACACTTCTACTTGAATGTCACAATCAATCACTATTGAGTGTTTGTAATAACAGTGATCCGATGTGGATTTTGGTCAAATGATGAGGCAGAAATATGTTGTTAGTAACATTCTACAATCATTTTATGTGGAAGATACACATTTACAACTTCTGTGGGGAGTGAAGAAAAGTAATGTAACTAGTAGTGTAACTAATTACTGTTGCCAAAAAGTAATAAGTGAAGTAACAATATTAAATTTGAAAGGAGTAACTAGTAATATATATTGCATTCTTTGAGTAACTAGCCCACCACTGGTGCTGATGAGTTAAATTGGGTGGGTTCGATTATGAAAACATGCAAAATACGCAGTGTTGGGAAGCATCCAGGAACCGGGTTAAGAAACACCCTGGAACTTTGACTAAATGCAACTAATTATATAGTAAAAAACAAAATTATAATAATATATAATTTTCACATTTCCCATATGACCTTTTCTTTTTGTTCTTTAGGTTTGAGTTTGGAGCAGCCATTTTCATTGCTTGGGGTGGGTCATTTCTTGATGTTCTGGGTGGAGCCATGTTGGCTGCCTCTTGCCCTCGAAGTAAACAAGTATCAAAATATCCTAAAAGTAACTCTGCACGGTCTGCAAGCGGCAGCAACAAAGAGTATGTGTGACCAAGACTGCCCCCTACTGGACAGACACTGAAGCAACTTCAGAGGGTGAAGAAATTCTTCAATAAAATAAAGAACTGAATGATGAAGGTAAAACAGCTGTCGCTGAGAAGGAAAAGTTTACCAACTGTATAATGTCCCATTATAAAAGGGCAATCAGTTGTCCACAAGTTCAAATAGAAAATGTATTTACAAAGTCTGTGGGAGTTTTTGAAATGGAGGACTGTAGAAATCTAGTGTCAGTACAAATACTCACAGCTTGCTTTGAACCCTCAGCGATTCATTGAAGTAAACAGCTAGGTTGTTTTCTCTGTGTCAAAGAAGAGAAACTTGGGTAGTGGGTCATATGTGTTGGGTGTTTTCAAAGTTCCCACTAGGGAGCACTGCAACCAACAAGCAGGTGTTTAAAATGGAGGCTGATTTTTGTTTTTTTTCTAGTATTCGTCCCACAGAAAAGCTAATATTTTATACTCATTTGAGTCACTCTTAAGTAATGTCATGTAATTGCAGATGGTCAAGGAAAAATCCTGAACGTTATGTTTTGTTCACTTGCTTAACACATTTCAGTATTAACTCATCACCTCACGTTCATTTGTACTGTCCATGAGCCTATCTGAACATCTTTTACTTATAAAAGCTTATTGATAATGGCACTGTTAGCTTGCTTATCGTTTATATATTTGTTTTACATGTTCATTTTCAATAAAGGTGGCTTTCATTGTATCATATGGTTGGTGAATAAGACTATTTTATTTACATTACACAAAAATATTGAAATCTGATATTCAAAATATAATTTAAACCTGGAAAACCGGTTTAAATTATATCTAAAAAAGAAATATCACTGACCAAATAAAAAAGTGCCATCCTGCAATGTACAGAAATGTTTAATTTTTTTTTTTTTTTTGAATAATTACAAATAGCCTGTAACCAAAGATTAACAAATGCAATAATGTTACTCATGCATACTTTATTACTCCCACCCCACTGCACTCCCCCAAAACAATTTACAAAAATACATGAATTTCCATGCAAACATTTAGAAGTCAAAAACATTAAGAGCAATGTACTTCACCAAGCATCTGAGATCACTTTAGAAGATTTGATTGTTCATCTCAGTCAGTATGCATTCAGTACTTATTTCAATTCAAACAAAAATCAACAGGCACATAAAAACAGTGACCGAATAAAACAATTAACAAGTAATCTATGTCATAGTAGGCCCTGGTTACCAAGGTAACCACAGGTCTTACCAAATGGCACGTTACACGTTAACAGAGATTCACAGGAAAGTGTCCTCTTTGGGAGATGAGTAATCCAACCTGCTGAGGTTAGCTTTCTTATTCTGTAGTAAAGTGCAAATTTTATAAATATAGCCCTGTTACATTAGAGATCATCAAGATCTTCACTACAAGAAAGAAACTTCCAAAACAAAGAACACCTGACACGATTGTTTAGTGCTACAGAAGCACGACATCAGTGAAGTGATGGGCAAGCATTAAGTGAACAGGAAGCAAAGTCAACAGTTCTTTCGTTTGACCTTGAAGTGGTGAAAGCCTTAAAAGTGAAGGGTGACGACAACATGTGAGAGGGAGATTTTAGTTCAATTCTCTAGGCCTGCTTTGGTGTGTTGGCCTTTGAACAGCTTTGGCACAGTCAGTCATGCATCAGGCAACAGGTGATACTCTCTGAGAAACCGGGAAGCTTCGGTTATTGTTTATGATATCATCTAAGTCCTCATCATCAATGACCACTGTAAAAACAAAGGAAGAAATATATCATACATTGACAACAGAGAGGAAACAAGTGAACACCATGAATTCTGGTGCGTCCTGGGAATCCTGGGAAGCTGGTTAAAATTTTCTTAAACCAACATCTACAAAATATGAAACAATAGGGTGTGTTTTTGCTTTGTTTTTATTCAGCTTATGAAGGTGCTTGAAGTTTTATATGTAAATGAAAAAAACTAACTCATCTTAATAAACTTACAATTAATAGAGATGCTGCATCTATTGTATCAACATGTTTCCGGTGTTTTGCACTTGTAATTACGACTTTGTGGTGGCGTTCAACTTATAAATATGATCGTTCCGATATGCCGTGTTTTTTTTTTGTTTATTTTATTTACAGGGGCAATGCACATTAATAAACATAACTGTAAACGTGCCAGAATTAGCCCAAAAGGCTATTTTTCATCTGTAGACCCTTGACAGAATGTTAAAAGGTCACCCTAAAACAAAGACAGAGCATCACACATATACACATCATATGGAGAGAGAGAAGATACAAAAAAAAACACCTTACAAAAAAAAAAAAACATCAGAAAAATCGCTACTAAAATACAAAATATAAGTGAATTATCTAAAACAAAGTACACATGAGAGAAAGAGAAAGATGGCAACAGGAGAGAGAGCAACATAGCCAAGAGCAATTAGTACAAGGAAGTCTATTGTCAATAATACAACACTAATGTTGACAGTGCTGAGGTGTCAGTAACCAGCCAGTTTGCATCATTAGTCACGATTAGTACTTCCTTTTAAAGTTATTTAGAATGGGTATATTTGTCAAGACAAACTTGTTGGACTTGTTTTGAATGTTAAAATAGTTTTATATGTTGCTTGCGTATTCAGGTAGTTTCTACGGCTTCGGAGTATTTAGGCCTACTAGGAGACAGAGATAGATCTGAACCAAGTTTAGTGAAAGTAGCTTCAGAATATGTTCCATTAGAAAATGAATTTTTCCAGGAGCTTTCCCAGCACTGGATATGTTGGATGCTTTCTTTATTGGACGCACCCAGTTGATGAGTTAATTCAGATGGATTAACTGAGGGAAATGTCCCAAATGTTTAGTTCTGGAAAGGCTTTTAAATACAAATTTTGATTTAGAATTTTGGTCTTGGGGCAAGTATCCTGAAAGAGAAAAAACTAATAATAACACAACTAAATAATCACCCACCTCTCATAGACCGCCCGATCTGTCCGAGTTTGGGGGCTCGCTGCATTCTTCGTGGGGCAGACAGGGGGTCTGGTCTGTTTCTCCCCGCCTGTCCGTGGTCGTACGGGATTACTGTACTGGGTTGTAATGCACCTGCCGGTGGTATGAGGTCGGGCATTTCTGCCATGCCGTACATGTCCTCCTGCTGCTGTACTTCGCTAGGTGTATTCATAAAAAACAACCGCAAGTCGTTGGTTGGCTATATGCACTTCCGCGACGCCGACAAAACGTACCTAAACTGATCCTGAAGCAGTGTTTACAACACCTGGGGAGGGTAAAACACGGGAACATTAAGCCATCAACCTTTTACGTTCTAAATAATATAACCCAGTAATCAAAATTCGTATTAAATCACACAATAGTCCGATAAACAGTCGGATTAAACATATACACCTTGTATAAACACAAGTATTTAACTGATCGCATGCACCGGATGAGCTCGAGCATGTTCACGCCTGTTAACAACAAAGCTCGAGCTTACATTACGTTGTGTTGTAGTCGAAATATATCGCATATACAAACATAAAACAACGAAACGTATTCCTACCTTGTATTTCTCCGGAACGTGGACACGGTTTACACGTATTTGTCTTCTATGTCGCTGAGCGCGAGTCGGAAGTTGCCCACTATCTATGGCGAGAGTCTGTCGTAACTCTCACTTGGGGATTTCCTTGGTCGTATCTGTATGCGTCACTGCGAGGGAGGGCCCGATCTCTGTAATACTCAGGTTGTGAGCCCGTGGTATGTGGTTATTGACGGCTCGCCCGCCAACTCTAACCTACATGTGAGAGCCCACGCTGGACGCTAGAGCATGTGATAGATCAAAATGAATCTATTAAAATGATAGATTAAAAAATCCTGTTGGAATTTGGGTTTATCCTTTTGTTTAGGATCTTACTGGATTCTTAGAATCCTATTGGACATTCAGATTTATTTTAATGGAATTTCACTTTGTCCTAGGATGTTATTTGATTCTTAGAATCTTATTGGACATAATTGCTGCGTCCCAATTCACCTACTTATACTATGCCCTAAAAGTATGTACTCTTTTTGTGAAGAAAAAGTACATACTTTTGAGTATGTAGCAGAATAATAGGCAAGCTTTGGGACTTACTACTTCATCATAGCTGCATCTTTAATGGACGCTTTGTTGCTTAGTTACGTGAATCCTGTAACTCGGGGGTCATCAAACTTGATCCTGGAGGGCCGGTGTCCTGCAGAGTTTAGCTCCAACTTGCCTCAACAAACCTGCCTGGAAGTTTGAAGTATACCTAGTAAGACCTTGATTAGCTGCTTCAGGTGTGTTTGATTAGGACTGGAGCTAAACTCTGCAGGACACCGGCCCTCCAGGACCGAACTTGGTGACCCCTGCTGTAACTGTTTAAACTGCCCTGTCTCTCATCTTGTCACAGTTAACATCATCCACTTTTCATTTCATTTCATTTCCTACCGTATTGGAGAGAAATAAAGAAGCACATCGCGGGTCTTTCATGCCAAGAACTCATCTCAAATGTTAGCATAATGATGCATTTCAAAATTAAACACCAAATGTATCATTATACAAGTTCACAGTGTTGCTGCAGATGGAATATAACGTGGATAAAATTAAATAAATGTTTTTTTCATCAGGTTAGACATTGATATTTTTCACTCAAATTCCTTTCTCTACCTGTCCGTTGGGCGCGCATATCTGCCATGTGTGTAGTTTTTTAACACTTGTTATGCATGTTTGTAGCTCTTGGCTCTTAGCTCAAACAATCTTTGGCATACTTATTTAAACATACTATGATTTGGGACTTACTAATTCTATTTTCGAATACTTTTAGGACGGATTTTTTAGGATGGATAGTATGCAAATTGGGACGCAGCAAGTGTTTTATTAATGCGATTGTAATTTCTCCTGTGGAATCTTTTATTGACTCATATAATATTATTGTACATTTAGATTTTTCAATGGAATTTCACTTTGTCCTAGGATCTTATTTAATTCTGTTCATTAATTACATTTTAAGAGTAACTTTCCTTTTTTTAGAGTAACACTGCGTGTGTGTGTGTGTGTGTGTGTGTGTGTGTGTGTGTGTGTGTGTGTGTGTGTGTGTGTGTGTGTGTGTGTGTGTGTGTGTGTGTGTGTGATGTGTGGTGTGTGTGTGTGTGTGTGTGTGTGTGTGTGTGTGTGTGTGTGTGTGTGTTGTGTCGTGTGTGTGTGTGTGTGTGTGTGTGTTGTGTGTGTGTTGTGTTTGTGTGTGTGTGGTTTGTGTGTGTGTGTGTGTGTTGGGTGTGTGTGTGTGTGTGTGTGTGTGTGTGTGTGTGTGTGTGTGTGTTGTGTGTGTGTGTGTGCTTGTAACTGCAGCCTACATGACTACACACAAATATAAACACTGAAATTCATAAAACAGTAAGGAAAATATAATAAATATGATATTTCATAATAGTTTATCATCTGAATTTTGTCATAATCAGCACTGGGTAAGCTGGTAAAAATGTGGCTATAGCTAAACTACATGAAGGCAGCTGTAATTTGATTTTACTCATGTTTACTCAATAATAATAAGAAGAATATAATAAAGTCCAAAACAAATAAACAGTGTGACAGTAGGCTGCGTCCGAAATCACATTCTGTTGGTACTTTTGTGAGTAATTACTTTACGACTGCAAAGTATATGGCCCTGTCCCAAATGGCGCACTTCATGTGTAGGCCTGGTCTTGAGGACTTACAATGGCCGCTGCACCACGTGTTGTGTGTCCATTAAGTTCAAAAGACTATAGGGTCATTTTAGCTTTCAGAAGGGTGCTCGCGAGCACCCCCTTTGCAGCCACTATGCGTGGCAAAGCCTGCGGCAGACTTCATCCCGACAGTCAAAGCGGCATTACGTCATGAAAGTGTGGACTCAGAGGAAGACCGCGAGGTGCAATTTTGGACAGGGCATAGTATGAATGTAATCTGGGTGTACTACATTTGCCATGTTGTCATTGACACGTGACCTACATCTGTTGTGTTGCATCACTGTCATTCATAAATCCTCTCCGTGGCCTAATGGGATAGTAAAGTGTCATTTTTATATTCACATGTCAGAATCTCACCAGAAGCAGTAGGTCATCTGGGTATTTTTTGCCTACTCATTTATGAGTACTGTGAATTAGGACATTCTTCTTTTGTCACATTCTGTTTTTCGCATACGATATAGCAGGGAAGTATGCGATTTCAATGCAGCCAACAACTTCCTGACTAGAGTGGAATCATTTAACTGATTTGTTCAAAAACAGGTTCTTTGTGACCGAGTCATTTAATTATTTACAGAATTGTTCAAAAATGAAACACCACTGTGCTGCTATTAGACGTATTGCAAAAACGAAGCACAACATTGTATCTAAAATATGTCACTCATTATTACGTTTTTATCATTGAAACATTGAGTAAATAATTATCACACCGTCCTGTTAACTTATTGTTTATTGAGCTTCACAGAAACAGTCTAATTCTAACGTGACGATCTAGAATTAATAACAAAGGATTGGACACAATCCTCTGAACTCAGTCTCTCACAGTCTAACAAAGTCTTGCTCATGTGATGCTTTAATTAGATTATTAGGTCAACCAGCCTATATGTACCATGATATTTACACCAAGATTCAATAAATACCATGGCAGTAAAAAAAAGCAAACAAATAAAAAAAAAACATGGGAATGCAGTGTTGCTGTTGTTCCTTTATTTCACCATGGATAAAATCAACAGCAGTTCAGAGTATGAAAAGACAATGTAGAAAGTCTGAGCAGATGTGGCGGAAGACGAAACTTGAAATTCACTGTACCATCTATAAAGACAGCCTTCATGCTTTCAATGTAGAACTATCCACAGCTAGACAGACCTTCTTCTCAAACCTTATAAACAGTAACTTAAACAACACTCGCACTCTTTTTTTGCAACTGTTGAGAGACTGACAACCCCCCAAGTCAGATTCCCAGTGAAATGCTCTCCGACAGCAAATGCAACGAGTTTGCTTCCTTCTTTTCTGAGAAGATCAATAATATCAGAAAGGATATATCTTCTGGTTATGCAGAGGTCACACAGTTCCGACCGCAATTTCAAAAAGAAGTAACCATGTCTGTTTTTGAAGAAATTGATAGCAAAACTTTAGAAGAAATAGTTCTGCACCTTAAATCGTCAACCTGCTCTCTTGACACACTTCCCACATCTTTTTTCAAAAGTGTGCTTAACTGTTTGGAAGCATATCTCTTAGATTTAGTGAACTCCTCACTTCTTTCTGGGACTTTTCCAAACTCCCTGAAAACGGCAGTTGTTAAGCCCCTTCTGAAAAAGCTTAATCTTGATAACACCATGTTGAGCAACTAGACCAATATCAAATCTTCCTTTTATAGGTAATATTATTAAAAAGATAGTTTTAAATCAGCTGAACAAATACTTAAATTCAAATGGATACCTGGTTTCCGAGCGCATCACAGCACAGAGACAGCGCTTATTAAGATATTAAATGATATTCACCTTAATTCTGATACTGGCAAAATATCAGTGCTGGTACTACTAGATCTTAGTGCTGCGTTTGACACTGTCGATCATAACATACTTCTACAGAGACTGGAAAACTGGGTCAGGCTTTCTGGGATGGTACACAAATGGTTCAGGTCATACTTAGAAGGGAGAGGTTATTATGTGAGTATAAGAGAGCATAATTCTAAGTGAACGTCCATGACATGCGGAGTCCCACAAGGCTCAATTCTTGCACCGCTCTTGTTTAGCCTGTATATTCTCCAACTAAGTCAAATAATGAGAAAGAACCAAATTGCCTATCACAGCTATGCTGATTTTCCTAGCCTTATCTCCAAATGACTAAAGCCCCATTGACTCCTTTTGCCAATGCATTGATGAAATTAACAGTTGGATGTGCCAGAACTTTCTTCAGTTAAACAAGGAAAAAACTGAAGTCATTGCATTTGGAAACAAAGATGAAGTTCTCAAGGTGAATGCATACCTTGACTCTAGGGGTCAAACAACTAAAAATCAAGTCACAAATTTTGGGGTGTTTCTGGAGACAGACTTTAGTTTTAGTAGTCATGTCAAAACAGTAACTAAATCAGCATGCTATCATCACAAAAACATTGCAATAATTAGATGTTTTGTTTCCAGTCAAGACTTGGAGAAACTTGTTCATGCCTTTATCACCAGCAGGGTGGATTATTGTAATGGTCTCCTTCCAAAGAAGACCCTTAGACAGCTGCAGCTCATCCAGAACGCTGCTGCCAGGATTCTGACTAGAACCAGAAAATCTGAGCATATCACACCAGTCCTCAGGTCCTTACACTGGCTTCCAGTTACATTTAGGATTGATTGTAAAGTACTTTTACTCGTTTATAAATCACTTAATGGCCTAGGACCTACATACATTGCAGATATGCTCTCTGAATATAAACCTAACAGACCACTCAGATCAGTAGGATCGAGTCAGTTAGAAATACCAAGGGTTCACAAAACAAGGGAGTCCGCTTTTTAGCTATTTATGCTGCCCGCAGTTGGAACCAGCTTCCAGAAGAGATCAGATGTGCTAAAACATTAGCCACATTTAAATCCAGACTCAAAACTCATCTGTTTAGCTGTGCATTTGTTGAATGAGCACTGTGCTACGTCCAAACTGATTGCACTATGTATAATCATTTTCTATTCTTAACTGTTTTAAATTAATTTAAAATCTAATTTTATATCATTTTGTTTTTATTGTTGTTGTTTTTTTAATTCCTTGTTTTTATTATTATT
The DNA here is from genome assembly GCA_027422405.1 of Ptychobarbus kaznakovi. Lineage (NCBI taxonomy): Eukaryota > Metazoa > Chordata > Actinopteri > Cypriniformes > Cyprinidae > Ptychobarbus > Ptychobarbus kaznakovi. Next base: position 6,446,522 of record CM049798.1, read on the forward strand.
ATTAATGTCTATTTCACTTACTTTTATGTAAAGCACTTTGAATTACCACTGTGTATGAAATGTGCTATATAAATAAACTTGCCTTGCCTTTATTTATTTATTGTCTTTATGGTTCACTTTTTTCAGCCCCTAGTGCTTGATGTTTTGGGGGGAAAGGAATGTTAACAAGCTGTGCTTTCAGGTGTTTAAAAACTTTCTTCATAACTGGCAGACCATAGCAGGTTTGGTTTCAGTTCTTTGTACATACACATTTACTTAATCCAGTGCTCTCTTTGTTCTCTGTCCTGTAAAGTATCACCTTTCTGTTTCACGAAATACCTAATACCGGTTTGTTTAGTCAGAAACTGATCCCTCACCAAAGTTGATCATTTTATTTTATTAATCCTATTATATATATATATATATATATATATATATATATATATATATATATATATATATTAACTTTCCATGTGAGAGCAACAAAATCTTGATGCATTTGTATGGTTTTGTCAGGTGGAGTTGCAAATGGTGCCGTAAGTAAAACTAAAATCTGCACTGTTTGCTGCATATATACAAGGGAGAAACACTGAAATAATGAACAATCGTAGGTTGACCATACATCCTCTTCTTTCCTGGACATGTCCTGGTCAGGAGTAGGTTGATTATAGCGTACAGGCATCGTACATAACTGATCATGGCATTCGGGAAGGTGGAATTGACAGAGAACGGTCAAAGCAATGCAAATATGCATGTATAAAGACTGTAGAGAGCATGACAATATGAGAGCAGAGCCAAAACATAGCCATTTTATGCAAGGACAGGACATGTCTGGGAAAAAGAGAATGTCTAGTCACACTAAAAATATATAGGTTAGTGCAGTGTTTCGATTAAAGTTTTATTGCCAATAAGAAATATATATGGATAAATGTTTGCAATTCATCCCCCAGGTGTGACCAAAAATGATATACATTTTTTAATGTATGCCATATAGACCACATAAACTGTACAGGCCTAGTGTATTATAAGGCAACAAACTAGTGATTCATAACAGATACTCTAAATCTGACCTTCACTCACAGCTCCACTGCTAAGATATTGCCGTTATTCAGTCCCACACATTGTGATCTGACAAGATCAGCTTTATCAGATTTAACGTGTTTTCGCTTGAGTGTTGTTGTTAAGATTGGGATAAACAAGCAATATTTATTTTCTCATTCAAAATTGTGGTATGCACTGTGAACATGTTGAGACTCATTTATGACGTTAAACTTCAACCCTCATAAATAGTTCAGGGTATAAAAGGGGGTGAAGTGAGAAAGGGGCAGGGGAGATAATCATTACACAAGGGGATAAAAGGAGGGCGGAAATCGTACCTTTTCAATAAGCCGCAACAGCGCCAGCGTGAAGATGTCCAAACCAATTTGTCTGCTGTTTGCCCTGGTGATTCTGACCACAATTTTGTGCAACAACTCAGGTAATTTCTGTGAGAGTATACCTGTACATTGCTTACATCATTTATTTTGTGGTTTTCACATGATTATTAGTAACCATAAGGGAATTTTTCAGCATTAATGTTCATCCTTTGAATGTGAGACTAATATCAGCTTTTTCTCCACACAGTCTGTTCACAGAGGAGATCCCGGAAACCTACTGTTTGTGGCTGCAAAAGTAAGGAACAAGTATTTTACCAAAACAGTGTGTAGTATTAATATTGATCACAAAATTATTTCATTTTATTTAATGTAATAAATCTCTCTCTTTAGTTGATCCTGTGCAGGGGCTACAAGTGTAGACACAATCTTAAAAGAGAGTACAGCGAAATTGTCGGGTGTATTTGCAGGCACCCAGAAATATGTAAGTTAAAGGATATTGAATTAAACATTTTATGGTAACAATGTTGTCATTAATCAGTATAATAAATCTGTTGTCCTTTTTGCACAGATTTGAATGAAGTCTCCAAGAAACAGTTTGTACGGTTGTGCAGATCAGATTTGTCTAATGTTTCTATTCCTTTGTGATCTGATGGAATTGTGCTGCTTTATACAGAGCTTCAGATTATCACAAATACCAGGCTCAATGTTTAAAGTTTCAGTGATGAATTGACTTAATCATGAAAATGCTCTGATTTCACCATTAATTGTGTTTATTTTGCTCGTATCTTAAAGCAACACGATAAAAGTATGTTAAGCATAAACTAGAGATGTGTTTTTCTGTCATAGTTTTCTCTTGTGTGTTGTTGTTTAGATTAGAGTTAAACAAGCAATATGTCCTGTCTCATTTATATAAAATCATGCTATACACTGTGAACATGTTGAGACTCATTTATGCCATTCATGAACAGTTTAGAGTGCTGTAATGGTTCTGCTTTATAGAGCTTCAGTATGATTTATCACATATCTATACTCAGCATGCATTATGAATATACTGTCATATAATCACAAAAATGCTCTGATTTCAACAGTGTTCCAGTTGTGATTGGTTAATAGCATCTTACAGCGACACAATAAAAGTATGTAAAGCATAAACTGCAATGAGGCATGTCATCACTCAGCATGTTTTCTCTTGAGTGTTGATGTTTTTCTGTCATCACTGTGTGTTTTTATGATAACATAAAGAGATATTGTGTTCTGTAGCTCTACTGGTCATCTTTGTTTACAGCAGCCTTCATACCACTAACAGTTTCTTTGGCCAGATTTAGACTTTATTTGGAGGATTATGCATGTTCCAACAAGCCACTTGCCCCTCTCAGGTTTGACTGCTATGTTTGGACCCAAAAGTACATTTTTTACTCCTGTATCTGTAAAGCAAATATCTCGAGGTCTGAGATCTTTCTAAAGATCTCCCATGTGAGGCTTAAATCTGTTGCTCAGCATTTTAACCCCTCAGCATCACAAAATCTGATAATATGGTGTCAGTTTTCATGGCAACAAAGATTTCCTGGAATTTCCTTTCAATGAAATAAGATTAAATGCATTTTTATCGTTCATTCAATACTTCGGTCTTTTGCTTGTTTATAGTTTACATTAATATTACATTACTTTTTTCAAAAGGGAGTTTTACAATGAAATGCCAGCAGAACTATTATTATTTATTTATACATTTGTATTATAATTTCTTACTTTGATTATAATGAAAATCATTCAATTACACATTTGACTATTAAATTGCATGCAGTTCTCATATTATTGTCTGTGCGTTTGTATTTTGTTCTCCTAAAACAAAATGATGACCTTGATTCATTCAATGAATTATGTACAATTTTGTTTACTAGTCATCAACTTCTAGCCAAACTCTTGAGAACCAAAGAACTGCAAGAGTACTAAGGGAGCTTGTTTACAGTCAACAGCTGAAGTTATTAGCAGGCTACTGCCTGGTTACAAAGGGTGGTGGAAGAATATTAAATCCTCCAAATAGATTAGGACTGCAGTGAACACTTATCTGACAATTATTTATTCTATGACTTCGGTTTCTGTGCAAAAAATATCAACAGGTAAGAATTGATGTTGTTGTTTATATTCTTTTCAGTATCACAACTGATTGATTAAGAGGTTTTGTGTGTCCCTTTTGTTAGAGCACGGACCTTTATAAGATGTAAGCATGAAGCTTAGAATTGTACTAATTCTAGAGTTTTCAAAGTTCGAAGGTTTAAGTCTCCAGAAGGGTAATATTCAGATTCAGTTTGTTAAACAACATACAATAAATGTTTGTAATATAGTATTGCAAATAAACATTAAAATGGCACATGTATTAATGTCACTATGGAGAGAGTCAGTATCCCCCTACAGCTGAGAGTGGTACAGTCCCAACCCTGCCCAGCATAACAGGATGGCACGTGGAGCACTGGACTTTGTGAATGCTGGGGGGATATGGATGATTGTCAGTGTCTATTCACTGTACTAACAGCAATGCAAAACCTCATCACCATCTCACATTAACTGCGATGAGAAATATCAATGAAAACATTCACATGTGTTACTTCCCCTTCTGACCCCTAGACGCTTAGGGGAACGTAACATATAACCAGTGTTGGGGAGTAACTAGTTACATGTAACGGAATTACGTAATTAAATTACAAAATAAAAGTAATTGTAATTAGTTACAGTTACTACGAAAAGATGTGTAATTAAATACAGTTACTTACAGTAACTTTGAAAAGGTTAAGATTACAATGAGGGTTGTCAGTTGATTTTTTTCACACACACTCCTACATTACAGATTTAACTGATTTCTTTCATAAATTGCAGTGACTGCTCTAAAATATTAAACACCAATGTTTCAGAAGTATTTACATGCTTTCCGATAAGTCTATTTTTCCTATATGGGTTTATGTAAATCCTTTATTTTTTAAGATTAACTGTAAAGGTATCATTAGATTCTTGTGTTTCATGTCATAGCTATGCAAAGATTTGATTTTAAAATAAGTAACATAGCTATTAAAATATTTCTTGTTATGATTTTAAATCTGTATTTAACCTCATAATGATTTTAAAGTAAGTCTTGATTTGAGGTGGCTGTGCTCAAAAGGGACATCAGATGCCATTTTCCACAAGTTGGTAATGATTCTTAGGGTAATCTTGAAATGGTCTCGGTGGGCTGTAAAAGAACACAGCGACTCGTTTCGGTGTATATCTCTTTACATGCTAACGAGCTCTGCTTATCCGCCACTCTCTTCTGTGGAAGAGCAAAGGCGATTTGCAGATAATCATAAAAACTATAAAGTGGGAGACTTACTTCTTCTGGAGGTGCAGCTGGATCATGAACAATGATTGCTGATCCATCCTTTAGTTTTAACTTTTTAACAAAACTTCCCTTGAATTGTCCCTCATTCAGAAAGCAGTCTGGAGTAAAATGATTTTCGCAGCCAGACATAAACTAATTTTAGTGAAAGTGACGTGACATATGGCCAAGTATGGTGACCCATTCTCAGAATTTGTGCTCTGCATTTAACCCATCCAAAGTGCACACACACAGCAGTTAACTCATAAACACGAACACACATACACACACACACACCGAGAACACACACCCGAAGCATTGGGCAGCCTTTTATGCTGCGGCGCCCTGGGAGCAGTTGGGTATTCGTTGCCTTGCACAAGGGTCTCACCTCAGTCGTGGTATTGAGGGTGGAGAGAGAGCTGGTTATTCACTACAAAATCAAAATGGCTTGATAATTGAGACTGTTTAGGCTTTTGGGGATTAAAAAAGGAGTGCATTTTTACCATTGTAGGGTGGTTGTGTCCACACACTGCAAAGACGCATTTATATGCAAATGAAGATATTTTGCATCCAAAGTCTCCTTTAAAATTATAATATTATCATCTTAATTCAAGTGATGAAGGATTTGGAAAGTCTGACAGTAGTCAGTGTTAAACTCTACTGTAAGTTTAACCCTGCCTGCTTTACATATTTGAAAATGATTAACAGTTGAAAACATTAGAAATTTAGAAAAGTAATCAAAAAGTAATAAAATGTAATCAGTTACTTTACTTTTATGAAGTAATTGAAAAGTTACACCACTTATTACATTTTAAGTAGGGTAATTTGCAATCTGTAACCTATTACATTTCCAAAGTAACCTTCCCAACACTGCATATAACGTATAATTTGTTTGTGTTACCCCTGTCTGCCCCTGTTGGACTGTGTCAGATGTGGAACGCCAGCGTCACTGGCCATGCGTGCAGCTGTAAGAGAAGGTTACGGCATTGAGGTGAAATTAAATCACTCGTGTGATGACGTTAGCCTGCAACTACATGTTCAAATACTGTGACAAGAAACAAAGAACGCTATCATAAATACATATAGTCATATGATTAACCATGTTAGTATTATATTATATTATATTGCACCAAATTTCTTTTTGGAAGTGGTTTAAAACAGTTATGCAAGCCTGAATACTCTTACACAAAAAGGCACCCACACATGCACACATCCACGCACATGACTCAATGCCCACACATACACTTACATTCCACCCATATGACCCTCTTCCAAAACCATGTGAATTGGCTGCGATAAACATCTTTTATAAGCACCAAATTAACTGAATGTTCTTCTGGAAGCAAACACCCACAACACAAACCAGTGCGCTCGTGACATGAGAAATCGGTTTTGTTGCAGAAAGAAAGAGCTTAGCGATATCAGATCAGCGTCATAAAGTTGTACTCTGATTTCTTTCTGTAAAAATAATAATAATTTGTTACATTTATATAGCGCTTTTCTAGACACTCAAAGCGCTTTACATAGAAGGGGGAATCTCCTCATCCACCACCAATGTGCAGCATCCACCTGGATGATGCGACGGCAGCCATAGTGCGCCATAATGCCCACCACACACCAGCTTACTGGTGGAAAGGAGATAGTGATGAAGCCAATCAGTGTATGGGGATGATTAGAGGCCATGATGGTCAGAGGCCACGGGCGAATTTGGCCAGGGTGCCGGGGTTACACCCCTACTCTTTTTCGAAGGACATACTGGGATTTGTAATGACCACAGAGAGTCAAGACCTCAGTTTAAAATAATTTGCTGAAATCTTTAATCCACACGACCCCAGTCCATCAATTAATGTCTTGTGAAGGGAAAAGCGGTGTGTTTATAATCCTTAATTCATAATACTTCCTCCAGTGAAAATGTCTATTCCCTGTTGCCTTCTTACATTAAAATCCACTGACTATTTGTGTAGAACAGATTTGGACCATGTAGTGATAATAATATGCAAAGAGGACTCATATTGTATTGTTTAACATTAAAAACATCTTAATCATGGATTTGTTTCATACACACATGCAGCTTTTGACTTCACAAGACTTTGATTATCCTGATATTTGTATCAAATGTTTAGCCTTTCATTCTGCTGGCACCCATTCACTGCAGATGACCCTTTGATAAACAAGTGATTTAATGCTACATTTCTCCAAATCTGTTCCAAAGAAGAAACATTGCATGGCCTGAGGATGACTACATTTACAGCATTTTTTTTTTTTTGGGGGGGGGTGTTTCCAAAATTTAGATGGAAATTTTACAGAATTTATTTTTATTTCTCTCTCTCTCTCTCTCTCTCTCTCTCTCTCTCTCTTTTTTTTGGGGGGGGGGGTGAATTACCCCTGTAGGATGAGACATAGATAAGAAAAGTAAAAAAGATGAGACAATCAAAATGCTTTTGACATGCGTGTATTTCATTCTACCACTAATCCAGGAGATGGATTACATTTTTTTTGTGATTTATGAGGTAATGTTTCACAAAAATATCAAAAACAAGAGTTGAGAGTGGGGTCATTCCTTCAGTGTGCAAGAGATTTATATCAAAACAGTATTAGCTTTCAGGATGTTAATATGACTCTGGCATCTTTACATCATTTCAACTGTCTCTCTCTCTCTATCTGTCTTATTCCCAAGGGTGATGTGTGCAGTGACTGTTTCATGGCTGTTGTTGTTGCTATCCGCTGTCCTGGTGTCATATCTCCCGTGAGAAGCTTTTCTGATTATTATCAATGTTAAAATCAGTTGTGCTGCCCAATATTTTTATGGAAATGGTGATACATTTTCAGGATTCTTTGGTAAATAGAAAGTTCAAAAGAAAAGCATTTATTTGAAACAGAAAGAGACGGGCAGCTGTGTGGGCCAATGCCAGCTCTTTCTCATCCTCTAAAACCCATTACTCACCGCTGCTTTATCTAGATGATGTGCATCTAGTGTGATTGCTTCTGATCACAACAGATTGATCTCAGTTCAGTGCACAATGAAAATATTTACAAAATCACTTATTAAAATCTGACTTAAGACATCAAATCGTAAATATGTGTTTGAAACTTGAATACATTTATTTCAGGAAAAAGCTGGCAGGCGTGATGTGGGATTGGAATGGTTGGTAGAACCGTAGAGGACTAGCTATTGAAAGAGGAGCTTAGCTTATAATATTATAACAAGTCTGACAAGCCCAGTTCAATTAAAAGCAATTACTGTAAACAAAATTGACTCATAATTGCCCATTCTTGTACTATGATTAAGCATTTATTTTTTTCTCTCTCTAATTTTCCGCATTTTATTATAAGTAAGATTAATTGATCTCATCAAACTAAACTGATTTAAAAATATCACGAAGCCATACATTTCACTCAGTTATTTTATAGTCTCATTATTCCCATATAAAAAATATATTAATTAAAAATCAAAATTAAATCAAATATTAAGAATTAAAGTGTTAATAATCTAAACAAAAGTTAAACAATTCGAATATACAATTATTTTACATGAATTATTATTTAAAAACTTTCTCCTGTAAAAAAAATATAAATACTGTATATACACTCTACAGATGGACATTGTTAGTAGACCAATTAATTGCATTCTAGTGTTTTAAAATTGTTTTTTGTAAGTCAACAAGGTCAATAATTAATAATCCCCAATTGTAAGTCGCTTTGGATAAAAGCATCTGCAAAATTACTACATTTAAATGTAATTTTATTCATTACCATCATATCTATTGTTTCTATTTTTCTATAGTTTACCATGTTTTTTGCTATTTTTTATATTTTATTATTTATTTTTTATATTTTATTTCTACTGAAAGCTATTGTGGCACATTTGGCATTTGTTCAGCTTGGACCAACTAAAAATATGCCAGTTACCAAGTCCAAAACACTGACAGTGCTATCTGGATCCTCCAGCAGGGTTCAGGAAATTAAAGACCATTGGTTGGTCTTGACTGAATTTTACATCTTTTACCCCCGGTTTCACAGACAAAGCTTGAGCCTAGTCCTAGACAAAAATGTAAGTCTTGGCTGTTTTAACTGAAATAAACTTGCACTGACTGATCCTAAAATATAGCAAGCCTTTGTTTTGTTTTAAGATGCACCCCAGTAATGTTTTTTCAAAGCATGTTTATAAAAATGGCTTAAATGTCCTAATTGAACTATGGCCTAATCATGGCTCAGTCTAAGCCCTGTCGGTTAAACCGGGCCTTAGAGTCTAAGTTCATCTGGCAATATTGTCCTTAAAATAATTAATTGTTACCATGACTAAAATGTTATTTATAGCAATCTATAGCATGTGAGCAAACCACCTGTTTGCGAATCAGCATTGTGTTATGTTTGACATGTTTTGACAATTAATGTGTATAAGCAGCATTCAAGGTAGTAATGAATATCTTAATTAATTAAATAAAATATTTGTTTCCCTTAGTTTCACTGTAGTTTTGCAACACTTAAGCTAAGATGGAAAGATATGTGTAGGTGTTATTAACTGGTCTGTCCAGCTCCATGTTATATAATGAATAAAAAAGGTATCTCCTTCCATTATCTCTTCACACATTGTCTTAGAGCAATGTTGTTTTAACTTTGATATGTATGCCTTGTTTACACATTAATGCCACCAGCAAACCCCAGATAGTTTGTCATGCACATGCTTACAGACAAACAAGAGTATTCATTCTCTAGTGAAACTATGCCCCTATTAAAACAACATGATGGTGGATTTTCAGGTGGAGTATCAGCAGTGACACATCGCTGACCTGACCAGTGACTTTGAGGAAGTACTTTAAGATGCACGCCTACTTGTGCCTTTTAATGTGAACGTCTTAACAACTTGTCTCCATCCTTATATCTGTTTAAGTGTGAATGAACAAATCTACCCCTTCTCTCTAGTCTCACGCTCAGGTAAGAGCAGTTTTTGTATTATTCAGTTTGCATTAGTTTAACGTATTCTGCAAGACAAAAAAGTGCGCACTTTAAGAAAGATTTATTTTTTTATTGCAGTATATTTGATCGTTTTTTTCTCGGTTGCTAATTTTAAATTTAATTCAATGTGTAACTTACCAGATATGTGTGAAATTTACTAGCAGTTTCTGAGTGAAAATTGCTTCTACACCAACTGTTTTTCATTGCCGTTTTAGAAGAGACAAACTATAAGGTCTTTTTAAAGTAATGTAAAAAGTGCTCAACAATAAGAATGGCCTGATGGTCCAGGTCTTCTTGACATCTACATCTTACAGGTTTTTTTAGTATTTCGTTTAGTGTGTTATACTGAAAATTATTGTCACTATGCACTTATTTAAGCTGGGATTTTGTCAACATTTCAGGAATAACTAGTGATAGTCAATTCATTTCCAGAGCATTTTTATCCTGATGGTAATGACAAGTAGGCAGGGAATAAACCTCAACTGCTGGTCTTATGGAGGTGTATAGGCTAAATACATTTTATTGTTGATCCCTGACTAATGTTGCATGTTCAGTAGTTTATGTTCACATAAATTAAAAATGATTCAGCTATGACTAATTAGTTCTTTTTTTAAATCTTTCTGTAACTGTATGTGTCTGTTGAAGGATTTCCTAATAAACAGGATGACTTCTCATCAGCCCAGGCCCTTTGTCATGGCACAAACCTCCAACCAATGGAGCTCTGGAATCTGTGACTGCTGTCAAGACGTACCAGAATGTGAGTGTCTCTCTCTCTCTCTCTCTCTCTCTCTCTCTCTCTCTCTCTCTCTCTCTCTCTCTCTCTCTCTCTCTCTCTCTCTCTCTCTCTCTCTCTCTCTCTCTCTCCCTCCCTCTCTCTCTCTCTTTCTCTCTCTTCTGTTTATTTTGGTGTGTCTTTCGGGGGTGTATATCCTTAAAGAATGTCACCTTGCAACTATACAATGATATTGTTAAAAAGCTGTGAATGATTGCACATCACTAAATGTGTGTATAAAGGCTACCCAGAATCATTACTAGCAATAATGTGGTCATTTTACTTTGGGATTTTTGAGAATTATGGTGGGCTATATATTATCCTTCTTACTAAATAGCTTCTCACTAAGTAAATTCATAGAGAGATATTAAAAATGGCATTGAATATAAATGATTTTATAGTTTCAGGTTAGAGCTTCAAGATGGACTTATCTTGTCATTCTGCTACAAAATTCACCTCACATGACCCCAGTGTAGACACAAATCTAGTCTATATAAAAGTAATTTAAGCAAACACATCTTTATACAGGCATTTAACATACAGCGCAGTGGCACAGACAGAAAGAGCAAAAGAAAGATTCTGGGGAAATATTTACATGTATGCATTTAGCAGACGCTTTAGTATACAATGCCAGGTTTACTAGAAAGCTAGATGAGAAAACTAGCTGGAGCAAAGAACAAATGCCCCATAAAACATGGAAATCTGTGTGTGTGTGTGTGTGTGTGTGTGTGTGTGTGTGTGTGTGTGTGTGTGTGTGTGTGTGTGTGTGTGTGTTGTGTGTGTGTGTGTGTGTGTGTTGTGTGTGTGTGTGTGTGTGTGTGTGTGTGCGTGTGCGTGTGCGTGCGTGCGTGCGGTGTGTGTGTGTGTGTGCGTGCGTGCGTGCGTGCGTGCGTGTACTTGTTTATGCTACATTGTGTAAGACTTACAGAACTTCAGATACTTTGATTTTCTGAGACGGGCACAGTGCATTAACATACAGACATCTTTTTCGACATCTCCCTAAGAGATGTGAAAGAAGTCCCTTCTCACCTATCCACTTCGTTTACTCACTCTCCCCCTCTCTCCCCTCATTTCCATCTAAATACATGCAGAGATCACCGAAACCACTTTTCTTATTTAGAATGCAACGGTGAAGTTGTTTGGAGGGTGTGTCTGGTAAAAGGTCTCATTCTCTTGACAATAGGACAGACACCCATACAAATTAGAAAAAGGTAATACAGATCCTAAGAGTTTAGAGATAAGTTTATTACTGTAGAGGGTGTGTCATTTCCCACTGTCTTTCATGCAAATCACCTTCTGTCCCAAAACGTGCTAACTCCACTTGATCATGGGTATCGAAAACGGGTTCCATTTTAGAACCGGTTCCAAATGTCCAAGAACCGGGTATTCGATAAGACGCGTGAATTTCGATTCTGCGGTTCGCACTTTAATGTGATTTAAAACTATTTAAGTGCAGGAACGGAAAGAACTTGCGCCCTGTTTTCGCCACAAGTCAAGTTTTTGAATCCATTCAGCCGATCTCTGGGTCTGGCGGGAACACTTTTAACTTAGCTTAGCATAGATCATTGATTCGGATTAGACCATTAGCATCTCGCTCAAAAATGACCAAAGAGTTTCAATATTTTTCCTATTTAAAACTTGACTCTTCTGTAGTTACATTGTGTACTTAGACCGACGGAAAATGAAAAGTTGTGATTTTCTAGGCTGATATGGCTAGGAACTAGGCTCTCATTCGGCATAATAATCAAGGAACTTTGCTGCCGTACCATGGGTGCAGCTAGTTGACTATTTTCAGGCTGGGTTCCCAACCTGTGTTCGGTCTTCTTTTTTTTGTCCCGTGTTCGTTCTCGAATCGTTCCGTGCATTTACACTGCAGAAAACTGACTTCTTTCATATTTATCGACCAGTATGCAGAAAACTAGGTCAGTATATCATCATAAACACAGACGTTTCTTTTGTTTTAAGTGAACGTAAGCACTACTAAGCAGATGAGAAAGAAAACGCACTAGTATTTTTATATCTGCGAACATTCGGTGTTAAAGAGACAGTAGCCTAATAAACGCACTGCATGTCATTAATGTCAATCAAAGAACAAAAGAAAATCATTCACTGAATTTCACTAAACATATTTAATAAATTTAATTAATGAATCTTTATTTATTTATGAAAATAAAATTATATCCTTAAACCTTTAATTACAGTTTCTGTAGGCCTAGCTGAAATTTGGTTCCATTGTATTTATTTACGCGATTGCTAATCGATTTGTTTGTTCCTATTTTATTACTGACTGTTTACTTGTCTTTAACAATTTTATTATTATTTATATTAATTATACCTCCATAAAGATAGTAAAACCTTATTTGACATTGTGGGGCCTGAGGTCCCCATTCGGGAATAAAAACTTTATCTAGTAAATGATGTCTAATGTAAGTGTAACAATGCAAACAGGTTTTCTCTAACGGGTTGGTTTAGGGTTAGGGTTGTGTTAGGGGATAGAAAATATTGTTTGGTCAGTATAAAAGTAATAGAAGTCAACGGAAAGTCTCCACAATTCACAGAAACACACGCGCGTGTGTGTGTGTGTGTGTGTGTGTGGTGTGGGCATGTTTTGTGGTTTATGAGGACCACAAATTTGTTTAATGACATGGGTATGACATAGGTATTACAAGAGAAGGTGATTTATGAGGACATTTTCAGTGTCCCCATAATTTAAAACGCTTATAAATCATACAGAGTGAGTTTTTTTGAGGGAAAATAGAAATGCACCGTCTCCTGTGAGGCTAAGTTTAGGTGTAGGGTAGGTGTAGGGCAATAGCACATACGGTTTGTACAGTATAAAAACCATTACGCTATGGAAAGTCCCATAAACCATAAAAACCAACATGTGTGTGTGTGTGTGTTGTGTGTGTGAGTGTGTGGTGTGTGTGTGTGTGTGTGTGTGTGGTGTGTGTGTGTGTGTGTGTGTGTGTGTGTGTGTGTGTGTGTGTGTGTGTGTGGTGTGTGTGTTGGTGTGTGGTGTGTGTGTGTGTGTGTGTGTGTGTGTGGTGTGTGTGTGTTGTGTGTGTGTGTGTGTGTGTGTGTGGTGTGTGTGTGTGAGAGTCCTTGTGAAAGTGTGTCCTCGGCTGGTTCTTGAAAGTTTCACCAGAGAGAAGCAGAAAGGATGAAGGTTTTGGGGAGTCACTTAATAATATGACAGATTTAGTAGTCAAAAAAAGCCCATTACAATGTACAAAACAATGGGCCTAGCAAGACACACACTCTAATAAATACTGAAGTCCTCTGAATTCATTTATACTAGAATTGATAACTGACACCGGATGGCGCCATCTACCTTTGTTTTAAGCACCTGAAAGAAGTAATACAAGAGATGTGAAAGTGGCATTGCTGATGTGTGGTTGATCAATTCAAATAATATAAGCCTATTCCAGAGAGTCATGTTATATTATTGTCATATGAAAAGGAACGAAATGTGCCTCACAGGACTATGTGGTGCTGTGCTACATAAACATATACAAATCTAGCATACATGTAAGAAGTAGGCTATTGACATTTCACATGTTTAAATATGCGATTCTTAATGTATTTAAACAAATGTTAAATGTCAATGTTTCTTATAACTCTTTAACACATCGAATCATTCTCATCACTAATGGGAGTTTTATTCATAGGTTGCTTCTCGTTTTGGTGCTTTCCCTGCTTTGCTTGTGCGACGGCTCGTAAGCATGGCGAGTGTCTGTGTCTGCCTCTGCTCGACGGATTTGGATGCATTCCTCCAATAACAATGGCCATGAGGGTATCAGTGCGCAAACACTATGGAATCCAGGTTTGGACTAGCACAATCTGTGTTTTAAACCCTGTTCTATCCAGTAATATCTCATATATAAATGTGGAGAGCTTACGGTGTTTGTCTTTCTCTCTATAGGGTACTATCTGTAATGATTGTGTTTATTCCACCTTCTGTGGCGTCTGTGCCTGGTGTCAGATGTCTCGAGAAATGAATGTCCGTGAAAACAACATCACTCTTGTCCACAATCGAGCAAAATAAAGGCAACTGAGCAACCAACAACTTCCTTGCTGTTCCTCGGTATTCTGCATCAGTAACCAAGTGTGTCACCTGAAAGGACCCTCGTTGTTCTCAGTGATAGTAGATCTGCACCATTGCATTTGTTCCATTTAATAAAAACAGTTTGATCTTTGTCTGGTATGTCTGCATTTTAGTATATGTTAATGAATCTTTCTGCTTTGTACAGCTATATAATGTATTAAAATACCAAGGCCTGTATCCACATTTCCTGCCTTAAAATCTTTATCAGATTTATCTTCAAATAACCACATCACACTAAAGGGCATTATAGAGAAAAACAAATATCCACAGTTTGCTCACACATGGTTTTCAGCTATATAATGGGAGCAGGAGTGGGTCACTGCGAGAACCATCAGTGGGACATCATACTGCATACAGACCGTAACTGTTACAACAGGATAAACTTGAAGGCAAAGTTCACCCAAAAATGAAAATTGGCCCGTGTTTTACTCACCCTCAAGGCAGCCTAGGTGTATATGACTTTCTTCTTTCATACGAATCCAATCTGAGTTATATTTAAAATGATCCTTTCTCTTCCAAGCTTGTTATGATTACATCATTGTTATGATTTCTGAAGATCATGTGACACTGAAGACTGAAGTAATGATGCTGAAAATACAGCTTTGGAATAAAGTATATTTACAAATATTTTAAAATAGAAAACTTTTATTTTAAATTGCAATAGTATTTCATATAGATACAGCATTGATGAGCATAAGAAACTTCTTTAAAAAACTTTAATCCCAAACTTTTGAACTGCAGTGCATTGTACTGTAAAAACATGTTTTCTCAGGTAACCTAAATTGTTCATCATTTAGTTAAAATCAAAGGTCAAATCAAATAAAAATAGCACATTAAAGTTACAAGTTTCACACTTTTTTGTGTGTGCTGTACAGATCTGGTATGAGGA
>CM049798.1:8262041-8516873 GCA_027422405.1 Ptychobarbus kaznakovi
GTATCAGTATCTCAAGAGAACTACATGGAAATCAAACTTTCTCTCCCCCTGTAAACAGTCTACATTGGAAACAAAGCCCTCATGTCTGTGTACTTAAACAGACCCACTTTGCGCAGTAGATGAGAAATGCAAAGGCTGAACATCAGATCAG
Organism: Ptychobarbus kaznakovi; assembly: GCA_027422405.1. Lineage (NCBI taxonomy): Eukaryota > Metazoa > Chordata > Actinopteri > Cypriniformes > Cyprinidae > Ptychobarbus > Ptychobarbus kaznakovi. Next base: position 8,262,193 of record CM049798.1, read on the forward strand.
ATCAAAAAAGAAGAAATGCCAGAGGTCTGTCCCCCACCGGGGACTGTAAAGATATCAGTGAAGCGAGCAGCCAGTTACAGCAGCCTGTGTTTTTATGGAAGAGAGGAAGTGAAAGACGCTGTGTAAATGCAACATATGACCTAGTAGTCAACCATCATTCAATTTTAAATTCAATTACCAATGACCAATGTTTGGCTGGTATAATGTAGATATATGCTTTTTATTTGTTTGTTTGTTTATTTTTCTGCTTATTGATTTATTTATTTTTCCATTTATTTATTTTCATTAAATTGTACTAACCTCTGTCATCTATTATTTTATTAGTTTTCTATTTTTTTTTTGAATTTTTTATTATTAAATGCATGTAAATATAATAATTTATTGTTTAATTAAAAAATATTTGTAATAGAATTTAATTAAACTAATTTACCAACATTTTATTTACATTTTTTTTTAAACATTAAGCATATCTAAATCGAATGATTTTACTTTAATTTAAAAATATTTAAATATAATTTTTGTGAATTGGCACAATGAATTTGTATTAAAATGTACTAATTGATCTATTTTATTTTATTTATTTTATTAATTCATTTAAAGTGATATGTACATATTTTTTATTAAATTAATAATTTGTTAAATGTTAGTACATTTAATTATTTATTCAAATTAAATATATCTAAATAGAATCATAAATTAATTAATTGTAAAATATAAACACAGCATTATTGAGCTAACATATTAGTCAGCCAACCAACACACCCAATATCCTTCTGGTTGATATATTGGTCTATAACTAATGAGAACTCATGCATTGAGAATTTTGATTGATAGTTTCTGTAGAGCTTTTTTTATATTAGAAGATTCCAATAATTAGTATAATTGTTCATTCAATTAGCATTATTATTCAGTGTACAGTACGAGATTATAACAGGTCTGACACTGTGTGGAGAATATTCACGCTAACAGTACAAGACGTAACAGTGGCTAAAATGGCTTAATAAAACACTCAGTCAGATGCAGTTGAAGGCTGACCGTGTTGTCTTTGTGTTGTAGTGTAGCGGCTAAGCAGAGCCCGTCCCGGGTGACCTTGCCCTGAGGTGGAATGGAGGGAGGAGGGTGGACAGGAGAGGGGCGGGAGGGGGGTGTACACAGATGGTAGAGAATATGGTTCCAGGGTATTTCGGAGGGGCCTAGCTCGGACAAACGCAAACAAATAAGCCTCTGCATCCAGCACGGAGAAAGAGAGCCTCATTGTTATAGAACTGCTGAGACGGAACTTAGAAGACAGCCAAGGTAAAGTAAAGCAATTCAAGAATTTACTAAGTAATAATTAGAACGGTCCGCCAGGGCCCAAGGTGTGAGAGCCACACCGAAGATATCGTAGCCCAGCGCGGTTCTGTGGTTCTGCAAGGTTGAGGACACAGAGCCCAGCTGCAGCAGGAATGAATGCTGAATAAATTAAGCACTCTGCCAAGTTAACACTAGCCTGGCAGCGGCTCTTTCCCTCTAAGCCCAGGTGTGTGTGAATGTGTGTACTGTACGTGTGAGAACATTTTTAATGTGCAAATATGTTTTGTGCGAATGCAGTATGTGGGCATGCTTTATCACACCGTGTGTGTGTGTGTGTGTGTGTGTGTGTGTGTGTGTGTGTCTGTGTGTGTGTGTGTGTGTGTGTGTGTGTGTGTGTGTGTGTGTGTGTGTGTGTGTGTGTGTGTGTGTGTGTGTGTGTGTGTGTGTGTGTGTGTGTGTGTGTGTGTGTGTGTGTGTGTGTGTGTGTGTGTGTGTGTGTGTGTGTGTCTGTGTCTGTGTCTGTGTGTGAGTGCGCGCGCAGTGCTTGCCAGGAACAGTTCGGGAATTTGAAGCGGTGTTTCAAAGGGTCCCATGAGTTAGCAGGCTTCAAAGCAGCAAGACTGGGGGAGCTTGTTCTCTCCTTCACATCCATCCACCCACACACCTCTGATCTTTATTCGCTATCCCCCTCAATAACAGGATTTTTTTTTACCTTAAATCTATTTTTACGTGTCGGAACAAAACACATGGAAATCCTCGGTGCCCCAAGAACAAGATTTTTGTGATGGGGTGTATATGGTAGACTTGGCCGAATGTGGTTAACCAGACTGGCACGAAGACTGGCTCTTGTCTCCAAGCCACACAAACAGAGAAGGAGAGAGAAAGAGGGAGCTGATATGTGTTGTTGTGGAAGTAGGTCAGGCGTCACATTCATTAACATCCTCCTCTCATGCCCAATGATGTGAGCCGCTCCCCATATCGCACGCGCATACATGTACATATCGCCGTATGTGTGCATGCATAAATCAGGACATGCATATGAAGTATTATCGAAGTTATCGATTCAAGGACAGACGCTCATGCATTTGTAAAGAAAGTCGGAATTGTGTCAGTCATTATTTCATAGCTCTTTAACCCCGTCCACCATCAAGGCAATAAACGTAAATAAACTTGGTTACTGTGGAGATAAAAGCAGTATTTAGTGTCTGCCTGTGCTCTGGACAGCTGGACTTCTGCCAGGACAGCAAAGCGGAGCTCTCTACACAACTCTGTCCTACTTTCTTTCGCACGCTTTCCTTGCATGCGCTCTCTCTTTCTATCTGTCTCGTTTCTGCTTCCATTATCCACTGCGCTTTCTAATTCTACCTGTTTTGCAAAAGTTGTGTGCCTGAGTCAGTCCCTTTCTCTCTTCTAATTCCTCGCTTTCTTCCCACTCCATTCATCCTCATCTCATTCTTTCCTAACTCTTGCGGTCATAAGCTTTCCCTCCTTCTCTGTCCCTCCCCCTCTCTGCTCCCAGCAAGGTCACTTGGAGTTGCATGACAAAGTGACTTCACTGACATTCAACAACAACTCTCTCTCTCTCTCGCACGCTCGTTCCCTTCCTATAGTCCTGTACTGCTGCTTCTCAGACTTTTTCCCATGACAATTATCTAAACCCTGGAGAATGGACCTTAATATAGAGAGATTTGATTTTCACGTTTTTTTTTTTTTTGGCAAATAAAGCCTTACTTGGTGTTTAATTTGGGGTCTCAATACAAGGATGTAACTAAATGTTTAACACTGGAGGAATGTAATAGTTTATGAATGAGGGCATCTATGGTAAAACCACCTACCACAATTCACTCTCTGTATGTGAATTAAGTATTAGAGTGAACTGCACTGGAGTAAAAAAAACTTGTAAAGGGATATGAATAATTTAAACTATGCTAAATTAACTCAAAATATTACTTTTCCGAAATAAATCAAATGAAATAAAAACTAAAAAGAATAAAAAATTGAAATGTCAAAAAACTATAATAACCCTTGCTCAGATGACAAAAGCAAGGTCAAACATGCACGCTCTGGGTTAAGTGAGAGAACATCCTTTCATGCTCCGCAGCATGCAAATGCATAATTGGTTTTATTTCTCTTGTTAGTTTGATATGGGCAATTATGTCTCTTTTATGTGGTTTAGGGCATATTTAGTGCTGTTTTTCATCGTTACGCCTTTAACGAAATAATACTCTGCACTTCTAACTATATTATTTTTCGATCATTTTGCTTACATTTGCTTTCGAAATAATATTCTGCTCTTATAATTATCGTCTTTTTTCTATTATTGATAATTGTATTTATTAATAGGATTACTTTATTGTTATTGTATATATTTTGCAGTGCAAATACAATACTGCAATACAAATGGGGGGGGGGGGGCAATCCAAATGTATTTCCACCCCGATAGATTTGACAGGGTTAAACATATCTCTCTTTCTTTGTTACCGTCTTGTACGCACAGGAACGGTTGCATTCTGTTCGACAACAAAGGCAGCGGGTTGCTTTGATAACCTCTGCTGCTGTGATATCTAATCTATTAAATGCACGCACATGTGAGTTGCATGAAAAGCTGAGTGAGCGCGCGGAACGGAAAGGGGAGGCGGCTTGCTTGACGGACTGCTTCACTTGAAACTTGCGTGTTGCTGGAGGCTCTGGGAAAGCTTGTGGGGTGTTGGGGTGTAGCTCAGGACAGGGGAAAAGAATGAAAGGCCGTCTCTTATCGAGGGCACAATCAGAAACGCTGTTTAACTTGGCAAGCTTTCCCGGATGGAGCACAAAGCTGCGTCCTGACAGACTAAAACATAATTAATGGAGTATTGGCACAGTGATCATTTATTTATCAATAAATACACTAGGCTGACTGGATAGAGACTGGGGTTTTTGCAAGAAAGGGAACGATAAAGACAGGCCACTGTAAACTCTTGAGGTGGATCAAGCGGTTAAATGCGCAGAGCATACTGTTTTTGTTACGGACTGTGAGAGTGCGCATGCGCCATCTAGCGTTTGTTTAGAGGGAAAACCAAGGTTTTTATTCATTTCTCCCTGTTTGATTTGTAAGAGAGTTGCTGATTATCATACTAATCAACAGACTATTTTCTTTCCTTGGGCTTTGCAGAGCATTTGAGCGGCTGACGAAACAGAAAATGTTTAAATAATGTTTAAGTATTACTCATATCTTAAAGGATAGTTTGACTAAAAATTCCAATCCTGGCATCATTTACTCAAGCCCATATGACTTTAAGTGATTGGTGACTGAAGCTTTCTAAATTATGACGGAATGTTCATTTTTGGATGAACTGTTCCTTTAACAAGTTACAGATGCGAGTGTTCTTTATAATCATTAGAAGTTTTAGTTCTTAATGGCAAACAGAATAGTGCATGGACAATTCTCAGGCACAGCAACACAGCACAACCAACAAAAGCATCTAAACCAGCTCTTCATTCCTGCTGCACATACCCAAGTGCTGGATCAATATCCATTACCAGCACTAGTGCTGCAGACAAGCCATTCATTTCCACTGCAAAGCACCACGATATTCCCCCTGGGAAGCCGTTTCACCACACTGCCTGCTACAAGCAAAGATGATTACACCAGATTCATTCTAGGAGTGTCTGTTAGTGCCTCAGATTACCTCTGCTTGTTCTTGAGCATGATATTAGCTATGTGTGATGCTAAGCATATGTAGTTGGATATTTAATTGAATTCACGCAACATAATAAACCCAGTAATTTCATTTTGTGTTTGTGTCTTTATGACGTGAAGCAGATCGTTGAGTTCTGCCATGGACGGTATGCCAGACGTGAAGTGGTTATCTCTCCACGTCTTCATAATGGTCTGTGATTAATGTTCTACTCCGGTTACGCATAGGTTTTCAGGATTTGAATGGGAGTAGGGAGGGAAGAGGGTGGGGAGCGTTTCTTCTGTGGGAATGGGAATATGGGAATGCCTAGCTGGACTGTTCGGTTGGAGGGGTGCATTCAGACAAAGCCAACAAAAACAAACGTCCGTGGCTCTGGGAAGGCAGGGTCTGGTCTGAATCCTCTGTGGTTATTTGCAGATGTTTACAACTTTGCTAAGGAAAGAAGCCCTGTTAGAACATGTGGGCTTGGTTGAGATGACCTTTTTAGCAGTGTTGAGTTACGCTGAATGGCGTCACGTCTTTAATCACTGTGAGATTATACGTAGTTAGTTACAGTTGTTTGTGTGGGTCAAATGAAGGTGAGATCATGTCTGTGTGAATATGGCAGCCATTGTTTTGACACAATTGAGTTATGCACAGCTAAAATTAAGTTTTAAGGTGAGTGCAGTTTAAATAGTGATCTTTCTTTTATTGTGTCTTAGGATCAAGGTGCAGGAATGGTGCCACCGCTTCAGGACCCTCCGTCAGCTATGCCACGGCAGCCCCAGGGCAGCAACTACAACATGATGCTTAAGACTCAGCTAATAAACAAGCACCTTCAACAACAAGTCAGTTCTCAAACTGCATGTTGAATGTATCACTCTGTTAAAGTGTAATTGTGTTGTTTAGGGTGTCTGAATGGCCTTTTTATTTGCACTTCTTAAAAGGTAGAATTTGATTGCCTTAATTGTGTTAATGTATTATTTTCTGTTTCTTATAGGAAAAGCAAAGGCAAATGGAGCAAATGAATGGAGGGCATATCACAGACTGCCAACAGATGGCACTATTTCAAGGTATAGTGTAATCAGCACACCACATACACGTTGGTAAATACTGGGTTTCATTTGCCATTTGTGCATAAAATCTAAACAGAGTTAAAAAAAATAATGCAGAAATCATGATTCATTAATAAGTTTACACACAGAAAATTCTGAAACTGCACACACAAAAATGCTCCTGGGGGCAAATAATTTATTAAGACTTGACATTTAAAAAAAATGTATTAATAGAAATGGAGTAACTGACTCTAAAATTAAATGATAAATATTTACAAATAAAGAAAAAAATACAGAAGCCCTTATATGGACATAGTTTGGACACGTTTTATGCAAATAACCAGTTGTTGTAATTACGTGTAGGTGCAGCCTTTTTCTGTGCAGATAAATATGGAATTTGTTCAAAATTAAATTGTTAGTTAATGAGGCCTACTTTTTATTTAGTGCCAGAATTTAGCTACATACACTCCTGTTCAAATGTTTTCTTTTTTTTCTTTATGTAAACAAACAATTAATACCTTTAATTCAATGATGCATTAAATAGTTAAACAATGTCAAAAAAGACTTTTATGTGGTTACAAAAAATATGTATTTTAAAATAAATAAATATGTTTAAAATCTGCTTTCAATTTATCAAAAGATCTGGATTTTTTTTATCACCATTTCCACAAAAACCCGGCACGACTGTAATCAACAGTGACAATAAGCAGAAATGTTTCTTGAGCACCAAATCAGCATGTTAGAATGATTCTGAGGGATCATGAGACACTGAAGCCTAGAGTAATGGCTGCTGAAAATTACTTTTTTTATGATTTAATTAATATTTTGAATAAGTAGATTTCACAATAGTACTGTTTTGATTTATATTTAATCAAATGAATACCCCCATGGTAAACATAAGAGATGTCTTTTTAAAACATTTAAAAAAATCTTACCAATCTTAAACGTTTAAACAGTAGTATACTTAAAGGCATGCTGAAACTGTTTTTGCTGTCTTGCAGGTCCAGGTCGACCGCTCCCTCCAGAGTGTGGTGGATATCCTCTGGGAGCTTCTCAACAGCTGAATTCCTCCATGCTCTCCCATAGTGGTCCTTTACCCACAAACCGAATGGGTCTTTCCTCCAGCTCGGTCTCTCAGATGGGCCCGTCGGTTGGAGGATACGTGTGCGGCAAAGGTTCCAAACAACCCCTCTGCCACCCGTCACAAGACTTTGGAATGGCGATGCAGCCTGGCCAGAGCATGATGGGAATGGGTGGGCCTCCACGTCAACCGTTACACCCAGCTCACGCTGTGACGCGACCGGGAATGCCATGCCCCAACCTACCAGGCGGTCCCATGCCGACCCACCACCTGCGGCAGGCATTACACCAAGCTGGAGCTCTTCAATCGCGTATGATGTTCCCTCCCCAGCAGCAGCAGCAGCAGCCCACATCACAGTCCCAGCTCTGGCAGCACCAACAAGGGGTGCAAACGCATATGGACCCTGCGAACCACCCACATCCGTTCCCCGCCGGAGGAGCCCTACCTGGATGCAGAGGTCATCAGTTTCCACAGCGATCCGGCATGGCAGGTATGCCAGCCAACTTCCCTGGTTCCCGTCCTCCTCCTAATCAAGTAGCCCCTGGTTTGGTTGGCAGACCGGACCATAAGATGCCCACCACCCAGCCGCTATCCTCTATGTCCCAACAGAACCTCAGAATGCGTGGTCCACTTTCTGCTCTAGCTGTTATGAAACCAGGAGGTCCATCCATGATGCACCCTGCCCATGGGATGGGGCCTCCTAGTTACCAGACTGCTTCTGCAGGGAAACACTGTTCACCACAGGGCTACAACCCCGGAGATAAACTGCCTTCCTATGATTACACCCCACAGCATCAGAGCAACGGGGCAATGGCAGCGGGGCTACAAGGACCTGGAGGAGGAGGCGGTGGCGGTGTGGAGGTGGACTTCATAGACACTCTTGTGGGCAACAATGAAGACTGGCTGAACAATCTCACCATGATAGATGAATACCTTGAGCAAAACTCATAGGGACTGACCAAGAGCGTCCTAGATTTGAAAATCACTACACAGCGCAAGAATAGGTTTATGAGGTGATCACTCTGTAAAGGCATGTTCACACCAAGAGCGCTAACTATAACAAGAACTATATTAGTGTCCACACCAACGGACGATATTTTTCTGTTTGTTATAACCACATAATTGACCTATCGGTAAGCCCCTCCCGTCGAATGCAGACTAGCCAATGGCAGTCGAGTATCAGTTGCATGGGGAGCGGAACTTGGACATCTTTAGGTTTCAGCACCATAGAAAAAAATCGGAAGATCTGAAGCTTGCATCAGTTTTGTGCCTGGGGTGCTTGTAACACTGATTCCAGGTATCCTGAAAGGATGGGCAATATAATTTGTTTTATTACATTTCCTGAATCCAAACAAAACAGAGCAAAATGTCCCTAAATATTCAACCCCAATACAAATGAAGACAAAAACGTACATTTTCTGGTTGTCATACACTTATTAAGTTACCATTTTCATCTGCTCAAGAAGAACGTTAATGCTATCTTGTGCTTTAGCAAAGTATCTCTGGCTAATCAATCAATCAATCAACTTTTATTCAAGACACATAGGTCCATAGAGACAACACAATACAGAAATATATATAAATATAAAAAACAAAATAAACAATACAAAGCATTTAAGAATGATCAGATGAGACATCATTTATAAAACATATACAGGCTTCGGGTCCAGTGTTTCCAGAAGCAAGATGTGTACCTTGTGTCGCTCTTAGAAACATCAGCTATGGACACAATGATCATATTCTTAGATCCTATCAGTCTGCACATGAATCTATACATACAATTTCTTAAAACAGCATTAAAAGTGGGAACATTGTTAGAAACAAACATTTCACTTGCACTACTCCTCCTCTGAATTTTAAGCACAATTCTCAGTGCATCATTATAAGCCACTTGAAGTTTTTTCATTTTCGACTCACTAAAATCACACCACAGGTGGGCAGTATACAGTGTTGTGCAATAAGTTTTGAAGAGTGAGATTTTAACATCAGGAGTGCACATGTGGAATTTGCGTGCCAGCATGTTTGCCTGCCCATACAATTTTCCACACTGACGCTGCACATCATCATCATCACAGAGGTCATCTCTTATCACATGCCCAAGATATTTAACTTTCTAGTGGTTCACCTGCCAATGAGAAAGTAGGATAGACACACTTTATATCATCCTTGGTTCTGGCGATCAGTACCACACTCTTCATTGAGTTAAATTTTATATCAAACATTAGTCCGTATTGAGAGCATATTCTAAGAAGTTGCTGCAGGCCAGCACTGGAAGGAGACAGTACCACCAAATCATCAGCATAAAGCATATGATTAATGAGACTATCCCCCACCAAGCAGCCAGTTCTACAGCCCTCTAGCTCCCCAGATAAATTATCCATGTACAGATTGAATAAAAGCGGAGACAGAATTCCGCCCTGCCGCACTCCATTGGAAACATAGAAGGGTGATGACAAACTCATCCCCCACCTGACTTGCATAGTTTGGTGAGAGTACCAGAACTGCAGTATCCTGATTAAGTAAGAGGGTAATAAGAGGGTAAAACTAGCTAATGTTAAAGTTAATCAAAGTTTAGAGTCCATGCTAACGTACAAACCTAAATAGCATACTGTTCTCGAGTCTTGTACAGTGTAGGTCAAAAACACATAAACGAAGATCTACATTTCACTCTCTCTTCATGTTAAACTGGTTAAATGTACATTAATTTAATCGTACCCGGCGACACATGAACCGTGTTGATCCTGCATGATGTCATCCGCGATCGTGATGACCGACCATAATATGAGACTTCTCCTGCTTTCATTGTGATCTGTAAACCCTCGCTTTGAGTTACCCAACAATTTATTTTTCAATATTTTTTAAATCACTCCATGGAATATTTAATTCCTATTTGGTGGCCTTCTGTGTCCAAAATTGTGCAAAACATTGAGGGACAACGTTTTCACACTGCAGCTGTCATTGTAAGACAGTGACAACTGTTTGTCCGAGGGAGCAACAGTAACTAAGGGGGGCGGGGCTTACCGATAGGTCAATAGTCTGCAGCTTTAAGGCCCCAATATACTCAAGGCAAAGTTTTTATTGTTCTTTCGCTTAAAAAGAAGTTTGAGATACGCAATCAGCTGTATCATCCTGACGCCATGGACCAGTGGTAGTTCCAATGTGTTTACCTTTTCAGAAAGTTTTCTTGGGCAAGCGGTTTCGAGCTCCAGAAACAAACTTTGTTTTGGGCTGATTTTGTTCTAAGTTATGAAGTATATTGGGTCCTATATACACACAAGCTTGGGTGGCATCTGATTGCCTTAAAAACCTTATAGTTCACTGTTATAATTATCATCTTTGGTGTGAACGAACCTAAAGGGTTTTGTTTTTTCTCTCATGGCTAGTAGTGAGAATGTATCGGTGGAAATGAGGCACTGCTTAGACGCTGCTAAGCCTGGCTTTGGCCATCATTAAACTTGCTTATATTATAAGATGCCCTTTCCTTTTCTCAGTGGTTGCTCTTCCAGTGCTCTCTGCGCTGCTTTAATAATATTGTAATTATCATCAAATTTATTATGGAGTGAAACACTGATTTATGAAAACATGGGCTTTCCCCAGCAGTGTAAAGAAAGTTCTCATACATTTAAAGGGATAGTGCACCCAAAAATGACAATTTTGTCATAATTTACTTGCCCTTATGTCTTTCCTAATCTGTATGACAGAATACATTTTGAATAACTTTTTTTTTGTCTGTTTAATGGAAGTTAATGGGGTTTAAAACTCTTTTATTAACTTATTTACATAGGGTGAGTAGATGGTGACAGAATTGTCATTTTTGGGTGAACCGTCCCTTTAATACAATGCGGTAACAGTATTGTTAGCAGTCTCATGCCAGACCAGGCTCATATGTACAGCTTTTCATTCTTGCTCTTTGAAAAGCATATGAAATCATTTCTGTGATGACTATTTGAGGGTATTTCAAAAGGAGCTTGTCCTGTACATAAAGTATTTTGTAAAATATGGTTTCTTAAACTGTAACATACAAAAGAGAAGTACACATATTTATGCTTCTTTTCTGCTGATGAATTATTCAGAATTTCTTTGTAAATAATTATTAAAAGAATAAATAAAACAAAAATGCAATGATGTAAAGAAATGAGTGTCACGTTGAAATTGCAAATGAAATATTTTACACTAGGAAACTCTTATTGTAATTTGTATTATGCAAGACAGTATGGTAAGTTTTGGAGTAATACTATGTATTACAAAGATGGGAAATTTGTTATGTTTTTGACATAACTGGACTTCTGGTACTCTAGGTTTTTTGCTTTGTGTTTTTGAATTGGGAGGTTTGGAGTACAATGTTTCTCAGCCTTGTTACAGCTTTTCATTCTTACATAATTGCACAGTCTAAAGGATCAACTTGTGTCATATTGCCATAGCATAATACATTTTACACTAGACACCAGTGGCTTTGTAATAATCTGTTCCATCTAACGAAATGAGGATCTTGATGCTTTCTGGACCAAGGACACTTTTCAGCAATTCTAGGAATGTAAGTGCACACCAGCTACACTGAAACAGCAGCCTCAATGTAGCAGAGGGACAATATATATGATCACACCACCTATTATGTAATACAAGAGCAACACCTGTCACAGTCAGTGCATAAAACCCACAGTCCTTTGTGCCAGAGTCTTGGATTTCCAGTAGTTCATGACCATGTAGTTGATGCCATGAACTTTAAGACATTCTGATTTGTGATTAATTGTGGTTTATTATATTTTGTCTTCATATTTTTAGATTGGAAAAATAAACCTCAGAAAAACAAAACTGTCTCATTTTGGTCTTTTTTCAACCTGTTGTTCTTCTGTATATCTTGCTTCCGTTTCCATTGGTGGTAAGAGTGAAATATATGATTACAGATCAATATTAGCACCACAACTCATAAATGTAGTGTTGAGATGCCTGATAACTACTGTGCTAAAATGATCTCAAGAGCACCACGGCTTGTATATCTCTTTGAGACTGCTTATCAGGACGAGATGGGGACAAAGTAAGCAAATTTAGGATATTTATTTAAGAGAGAAAATACCTTCTTTCACTACTGCTCACTTTAATCTCTGTTCTAGTCTGTTTTGAACAATCCTTGTAACAATGGCTTTATTTGGGACTTGATGTTATTATGAAATAAACTCTTTAATTTCCTTTACAGTGTAACTTTTTATTGTGGTAAATTAAATCGCTGTTTTCTTAGAGGTAATATGAGAATGAGAAATTTAAACAGAAATTAGTCTAATAAAGATGCTCCAAAAGTTTGTCAAGCTACGTTTTCTTACAATTTTTGAGTCATACAGGGAACCATACATTAATTCTGTGTATCTAAATAGTTTGAAATGTTTGATTAAGTGCAAGCTAAAGGTTCTGCATATACAGTCTCTGTTCTTTTGCACTTGGTTTCCTTATAAATAGAAACATATAAATAGCCATTTTTGGTATAGTTCCTCTTTATGCTGTTTAATGGTTTTGCCAGTTTAATTTTTAGATCAGCAGTTCTGCTTCCATATAAAAAGCTGCCTTTGTTTTTGCATCAGCAGTTGATAGTTTTAGAAACTCATATCTTCGTGTATCAGATACAGATCAGAGCTATTGCCACACAACAAAAGTCTGGGTAAAATCAAACATGATAATCTACACTTTGAAAGCCACAAGTCATTCAGAGTAATAAAAAAACCTGTGTGTAACTGTCTTGCTTTCCAGAGGCATTATTTGCACAAGATGCTGTGTGGACAGACTCAAATGAAGTACAGTTAACTGCTATCTGTAAGAGGTGAATGGAATGATTGGTATGACTGACACTGCAGGGATCAGATTGCACAGCCATCAGCAGACATTACTGAGCAAGACTCTTTAGTTTGCACTTTTATGAAAGATGCTACCAGGGGCTTAAATGAATACAGACAGCTTAATATGCAAGAAAACTAATGCATTCATGATGAGTCAAATATTAATGACTGGCAAAAGTAATGTAAAGATGTGAAAGGAGTAAAAGAGTTATTGGTTGTAATTATATGGGGAAATAAAATCTCTAGGCGTGCACTTTTTTGTGTTTCTCAAACTATAAATGTAATGGTGTCATCAGCTTTGACAGAAATGGGCAACATGTTGAACACATTAGAAGTTGTTTGTTATTAGGCAACAATGGAAACAGATGTACCTGTTGTCCAAATAAGCTACTCTATTTCTGACCCTATAGTTCCAAGCAATGTTGACTGTCAGCATAGAGGTGAAGAGTCGTGCTAGTTGTCAAACATTTACAAATATAGGTTATATCTGACCCTGGACCACAAAGCCAGTCTTAAGTGTCTGGGGTAAATATTTGTAGCAATAGACAGCAATACATTGTATGGGTCAAAATTATCGATTTTTCTTTTAAGCCAAAAATCATTAGGATATTAAGTAAAGATCATGTTCCATGGAGATATTTTCTGAATTCCCTACCATAAATATATCAAAACTTAATTAGAAATATGCATTGCTAAGAACTTCATTTTGGACAACTTTAAAGGCGATTTTCTCAATATTTTGATTTGTTTTGCACCCTCAGATTTTCAAAATAGTTGTATCTCACCCAAATATTGCCATATCCTAACAAACCATACATCAATGCAAAGCTTCATATGATGCATAATCTTCAAAAAAGATTATAGTTAAAGCTGTGACCTTGCACTGATTTTTTGACTCTTTTGATTTTCACAAATTGATTATTCCAAAAGCTATTTTTTTTTCAAGCATTATTTTTTTGTGTGTTAATTACTCGTTTTGTTTTCACACATTAGATAGATCCTGAAGTAATGCATAAAAATACAGCTAAATGTAGGATTGTAATTTTTATATTAAGATTTAGTAAAAAAAATGTATTCATTTTGTGTGAGGAAATAAGTTAGATGCTTTTAAATTGAGTATCTTCAATATCTGACATGACTTTTTCACGACAGAAAGGTTAAGGTTTGACTGACAGAATGGTTTAAGAACGAGGCCTTTATTTCACCGTCCTTATCAAAAATACAACTCCCTAAATTCCTTGCAGTACATGATTTGACAAGTAGCCAATGGGCGCCGTGACCGCTGTCACGTGACTCGGGCTGAGCGCTTCCTGCGGCGGTGCAAAACAGACTGGCGATCTGAGGAACGGAGAATTGCAGTTTCTGGGTAAGTAAAGACATTTGCAAACCCAAGATTGTTCGGGTCGCGTGTTATGACTTTTCGGCGAGGGTCTGGTCTGTATTTAGGGCTGCTTGGAGTGGACTCATGGGTAAATGTAGCACTTGAGAGCTGTCGTAGAGATAGGCCCGAGCTATTTCCTGGTCACAGTCCTGTGCTGGAATACATTCACAGTGTAAGAGCTCCCACGAAATCGCGAGAAGTTATAAAAGTGGACTTTATTGATACTTGAGAAACGTGTTGTGATGTGCTTATCGTTATCTGCCATTGTGTATGAATGAAAGTGGATATGTGCACATATGGGCCAGATAAATAGGCTACTGCTCATAGTATTCCATCACACAAGTTAGGGAAAGTGTGTAGCTACTTTTGCCGTGATTGATCCGGGCATTTAAAGCCTTAGGGTGAGAGTTTTTGGAGTGAAATTGCCCTTGACAGATTGATTTCATTCCTCTCTCCTATGTCTAAGTTAAAAGCCATTTTCTTTATAGGCAGCAGGAGAAGAAGGCTGTAAATGTGCATCGTCATGTAAGAGCCAAAACAGTCCCATCATCATAATAACTAACTCTGTCTCTCTCTCTCTCACCCAGGCTGGTGCTGTAATCATTTACATACCTGTCTCTGACCACTAACCTCATGTGTCGTTCCCTCAGGTGTCCATTTGAGCTTCATATTTGCCCCACAATGACTCAGAGATCAGAACTTGGGTTTTCAACATTATAGTTCATGGCAGAGGTGTAAATTTAGGCCAGTGATTGCGATGCTGATGTTGTCTGTATGCAGATATATTGCTGAGGTGTTTGGTGTCAACATGAAAAAGCTTGTGGCATGTTTGGGTTGTTGGGTGGCTTTTACAAACATGTTTTATATTTTTATAAAAATAGTTTATTAAACAAATAATAATTATGATTTAATTCATGTTAATATTATACATTTCAGATAAAAAATGGCTAATTGAAACAATTCGTGTCCAGATCATTATGGCATTGCCATAATCAAAATCATTTTAATCAAGTGAAGATTTGTTAGCATATCTATCCCACAATGCATTACTTGACATGATGTTCATTAACTTTCGCACAGTATGTTTCATATTTTCCTCTCACTTCCACTCTGACACATCTGTGGTAGTTTCTACAAAAAAAGAGCATGACTGTAGAAACCGCAACTGTGCTTTTTGAGAACATTGGGAATGGTAGAAAATACATATTTGAATGACATATCAGTTGAAGCTGGCCCAGTTTTGCATGTGACCGCATCATTCTCCCCCTTTCTGTTTTCGTAGCTGCCTGTCGTACTGTTCTATAATAAGTCTATAATAATAATCTATAATAAGTTGAAAACTCTATACAAAGAGTTCAACAATACAGATGGACTAGAGCAAACTGACACTTCTGTCTGACATTGTTTGGTTCTAAACTTGTTTTTGCCTTGCAGATTTAATTTTTATTGCACATTGGTCTGAGAAATCTGCCGAATTACATATTGTACCATGGTAATGGTTATTAATAATGTTGTTGATAATTAATACCATGGTTATTAATGGCTTACACAGGCTATTTTTCAAAAGTTTGGGGTCAGTATGATTTTCACATTTTGGTTTCAAATAAATGCTGTTCTTATGAACTTTATATTCATCAAAGAATCTTGAAACAAAAATGATCACGTTTTTCACAAAAATGTATGTAGCACAACTGTTTTCAATATTGATGATAATAAGAAATCTTATTTATGCACTAAATAAGCATATTAAAATGATTTCTAAACGATCATGTGATGCAAAAGACTGAAGTAATTGCTGATAAAAATATAAATCAGTTTCTTTCAATATAAATCAGTTAGTTTAAATTGTAATAGTACTTCACAATATATAATAATTGAATTGTGATTAATTCAATGTAGCCTTTGTGAATATAAGAGACTTATTTAAGAAAAATCTTACCGACCCCAAACTTTTGAATGATAGTGTGGATCAGTGTTTCCCAGCCCTGTTCCTGGACACTGCACATTTTGGATGTCTCTCTTATATGACCAATATATTTCTGGTCCTGGAGTCTCTTCTAATGAGCTGATGAGTTGATTCAGGTGTGTTTGATTAGGAAAAGTTGGAAAATGTGTAGTGTTGGTGTGCCTCCAGGAACAGGGTTGGGAAACACTGGTGTAGATGAAAAATCACTTTATACTATTTTTGTCCAGCAAAAAGCATGTTTGTTAATTTGTTGCTGTCATAGGTATCCATTTTAAAAATGTAGATGTCAGAAATAAATATATTTGTATGGCGAGTCGACTGAAACTGCCTACAAATCTGAACTACTAGCCAGCAGAAGAAAATAAAAACACTATTGTTGAGCTGAAAGAAAAATGACATGTCTCTTGTGGAGGTGGAAGAAGCAAACCCAGCGATGGCCTCGGCTCCTATAGAACCTTACAACTCCAGTCCTCTGAGGAACAGCTCCAGCTCAAACGTGAGTGAAGCCTGCGTGCAGACATGCTGTAATTGTGCTGTCCTCCTGTCCTTTGACTGTAACGGATTGTTTCTCATTTTTCCCCCTTTGCTTTACAAAACTACATTATTCTGTAAGTGTGCAATGCTGTTGTAGGAGGGTTAGACTTTCATTTTCTGCATGAATTAATAATGCACTTCACTGGTATCAATAGAGCTGCCCTTTGCTCTGCTTTCCTATAGTATTAAGCTGCCATATAGATGCTGTAGAAGAGGCATATGATGCTTGTACTTCTTTTATCGATGTCACTGCTTTTACATTTGAGTTATTATAAACAGCGTTTTTAAGACCACATGGAGTATTAGTGCTTTTAATAAATATTTGTCACACTCCAGGACCATAAGCTAGCTGCTCCAAATTAAAATTGTGAAAATATGTATGATTTTATTTAATTTAGAATAGGGTTAATATAATTATATATACAATATAATAAAATATAATACATTATATTGTAATATTTTTATACATAGGGCCATGATGTTAAAAAAAGAAAGTCCACGTTATTTATCATCTATCTAGCTGACCTATTTTAAGATCAAAATGTGCACTCAGTCCAGCTTAGCTATTCAGTACATTTATAGAGTGATTAGTAATACGCTTGCATATTGCATGTTGCTAAATGTGTGGAAATGTAGTAATTCAAACAGGAAATTGTCTTGGTGGTTAAAGCGGAATAGATTGTTTCCTTTAAAGGCAGAGTGCCCCTCCCCACATTAACACATGCATATGCAGTGTCTGGCTTGGCACATGTAACCTCTCTGGGCAGAGGGGATTCCAGGCAGACAGGGAGTTGGCACATCGCTAGCCCTTGAGCCAGAAGACTGCTGTTCCATACATATGTTAGTGGAGCTGTAACACCTGGCAGGTGATGGGCAGCAGAACCGACTCTCCGTTTTTCCAGGGTCCCCGAGGACAGCTAGAGAGATTTTGTACAGAGAACCGTCCATCTGTCTCTGTGATTGCCTCTGTTTGTCTCTTTTATCTTAGTCAGTCTCCTTTCTGTCTTTCTTTCTTTTTCCTATCGCAGCTTAATATGCAGAAACGACTATAACTAAGCCATTTGGGCTTGATTTCCCAGATGGCTGGGAACAATTGCAGGCGAATGTTGCAGAAAATACACACTGTACCTTTAAGATGTCTTTAACGTTGTCTCTTTTAATCCTCTTACTAGT
Organism: Ptychobarbus kaznakovi; assembly: GCA_027422405.1. Taxonomy (NCBI): domain Eukaryota; kingdom Metazoa; phylum Chordata; class Actinopteri; order Cypriniformes; family Cyprinidae; genus Ptychobarbus; species Ptychobarbus kaznakovi. Next base: position 8,280,157 of record CM049798.1, read on the forward strand.
TGGCTGTTTTTTATTCTCCCCCTTCCTCATCTGTCCTCTTCTGTTTACCCAACTACCTCTTATTTGTGTGAACCAGGGTAGTTTCCCAGCTAGGATCACTGTGTGTGTGTGTGTGTGTTTGGCTGCTTCATTTGTCATCTTGAGAACACGGGCTAGACCATTACCCAGAAGCCCTTGCTTCACTCTGCCCACAGGGTTGTGACGTGCAAAACACTGAACAGCAGCAAAAGGCCGACAGAATAAACGACTACACGCAGTGAATGGCACTCTTAGCTCACTTTCCAGTTCACTAACCTTCAACTGGCAGCAGGAAAATAGCCCAGGGAAAGACAAGCTGGATCCCTGATCACACACACACACACACACACACACACACATGGAGCATCAGACTGGTGCTCACAGACAGAGGGTGAAATAGGACAGTCTCCTCTTACTCTTTATTTTCCTCTCTTCACTACTTCCTCTTCCATTCCTGTCACTCTCAGGTTTTTTTCCCAGCGTTTTTCTTTTCCTCTGATCAGATGCCACAGAGTACAAGTATGTTTTGTGTAGAAATGTAGTGTATTAATGTTGTGAGTAGTGTAGAAACGGTTGTGATCTGATCATCCTTATTTGAAAGCGTTTGTGTGCGTGTGAGGGATGCGCCCATGTCAACCCAATGTTCCTGCATGTTTTGACAGGCGTCCAGAGAGAGCCTGAAGATGGAGCCGCTGGCAGATGTTTCCATGCTGCCGGGAGAAGAGAGAGTGATCGGTGAGTGAGAGCATGTGTGTGCTTCTGGGCTCTTATTGAATATAAAGAATTAGTCTGATATCTCCCATAAGCATTTTGGTCATACTTGTATATTTTAAAATTGACAATTTGTAATGTTCAAATAACGTGCTAGTTCTAAAACTGTTGATTCGAGATCACTTATAAACTTTTGGGCTATTAGCGACTTATGAAATCCATAAAAACATTCCCAGATTCGTTTTTTTTTTCTAGATTCAGGTTTTTTCTGGACTCAAATAATTTTTTTGTAATCAAAAATCATGTCTAGTTAATTAAATCATGAAAACTATACAATTTAACAAATGTATTAAAAAATATATATATTTTAAGTTGAATGGAAATTTTTTTTTGTATAGCCAAGCACATTGCCTTTCAAAGTATGCTATATTTGATACTGTTCATGACACATGAAAACTAGAAAGTTTCATCCTTGTTCAGTGTCTGCGTTATTTCTCTCCTAAAGTTATTGATGCAAAATAATTCAAGACACATATGCAAGCTGAGCATGCAGATTGTGTGCAGTTAGAAAAATCAGGCTGCATGCATACAGTGCATGCTTTCTGTGCATGAGAATACTATGAAATTTGTCATGTTCACTGTACACATTACCTTAGCATAGCACCTAAAATGCTTAATAAAGCACCTAAGTGAGTCGAGTCAGTGTTGCATGCTAATCAATGCCTAGGTGCTCTGACTCATGAAAACCAACCAGTATTTAAGCAGTTTTAACCTTAAAATCACAGGGACACAGTTGTTCATTTATGCGCCATCCAGTGTTTCACACTCCAGTCCACTAGGTGGAGGAAATGTTCACCTGCTGCTTTATGCTTTTTTTACGGTGGCTGTCAAACTAACATATTGGCAAGAATGCAGCATTACACAGTTTTATTATAATAATAATAATAATAGAGGGCTATCAAAATAAAGTTCCTGGCAGGTCATGTGATCTCAAAATGGCAGCCCCTATGAGGGGGGACCGCTCTTTTGTTATATACTATAGTGTTGTCTTGAACCCTGATATGACTGGAATCTTCATTACATTTACATTTATTCATTTAGCAGACGCTTTTATCCAAAGCGACTTACGATTGAGGAATACAATAAGCAATACATTATAAAGAGGCAAACAGACACAGGAAGTGCTTGTAATACAAAGTTCTAGGCATTGTTCAGAGCAAATTCTAGCCAGACGGTGAGAGTTTAGGGAAAAGAGAGCAAAGGAAAGGGAGCAAAGTTTTTTTTTTTTGTTTTATTTAATGTGAGTGTACAACGTTTTGACAAAACATGTTTGTCAAAAGTAACTTTAATGCACCTTTAATTGTTTAACACAGACATTTTATGGGATTAAATGTTGAGCTTTATTTGTATGTCCTACTCTTTTACTCCTCAGATAAAGACATCATCTACATCTGCCCTTTTAATGCTGCAGTCAAAGGAAAGGTGTTTATCACCAACTACAGACTCTACTTCAAGAACACTGACTCAGTAAGAGAAACTTTCATTTTCATTTCCCAAAACTGCAACGCATTAGTTCTCTACATGTTCAGGCACAGTCATTCTGAGGCCATGTCAGGTGTTCCTTTAAAACCAGCTTATCCATGGCCTTCTGCCTTTCAGTCTTACCTTCGATTATGTTTCGCATTCTTTATTTTAGATCAAATTTTAGTTTCCACCTTTAGTTATAGCACACATCTGTTAGTCTGTATTAAAAGAGAAAAGAGAAGGATATGAGAGGACAGGAAGAAGGAGGTATTTCATATCACATCATATCAGAGAAAGGCTTTCATCTCGGTTCTGGCTCTGTCCTTGGTTGGCACATGGTAGCGGACTCCTGCAGCCCTGTTTTGTGGATGTTTTGATCGTTGCTGAGGTCCGTTGCCATGATCTGTCAGCCTGGCAAAGTGGCAGAAAGAAAAAAAATCCAGAGGTACACAAAATTGTGAAATTCATCAATACAGTAATGCAAACTGTTTTCAAATCTTATGTTTTACATTGAAGATCTAGTGGTGTCACACAAAAATGTTAGTGGACTGGTTAGATGGAACCAAAAACCTATTTAACAAACTTAATGTGGCATGCTTTAGCACATATTTACTACAATTGCAAGGAACTGAAAGTGTCACTTCTGAGGTGTTTATACATGTGTAAGATTGTCACTTCCTGTCTAAAGGAGACGCCAGTTACCCTGGACGTGCCATTAGGTGTCATAAGCCGTGTAGAGAAGATGGGCGGAGCCTCCAGTCGAGGAGAGAACTCCTATGGGCTTGAAATCACCTGCAAGGTATCGCTCACACAAAGCCATAGGTCATATTCCAGAACTGCTAATGTTTGGGAAAGCAAATGAGGGGAAAAGTGGTAGTACAATCCTGAAGTATCGCAAGCCAGATTTGAACTCGACATACTGCATGTGTAGTATCACACAGTTTTTAATATCCGCTAGCTACAAAAAGGTTTTTGAATATTTTCTATGAATGTTAGTATATTCGTGTGTTTTTAAGAGCACTTATTTACAGCTTCTGCTTTGAATGCAAACAGCTATAGTATTGAAAATGTGATAGGTTAGGTTAGAGCTGACCTAGCATCCTCTTTTTGAAAGTCTGACATTCTCAAGTGTGTGTGTGTGTGTGTGTGTGTGTGTGTGTGTGTGTGTGTGTGTGTGTGTGTGTGTGTGTGTGTGTGTGTGTGTGTGTGTGTGTGTGTGTGTGTGTGTGTGTGTGTGTGTGTGTGTGTGTGTGTGTGTGTGTGTGTGTGTGTGTGTGTGTGTCAGGACATGAGGAACCTACGATTTGCTCTGAAGCAAGAAGGCCATAGTCGAAGAGACATCTTCGAGATTATTTTCAAATATGCTTTCCCACTGTCTCATGGAATGGTTAGTGTTTGGTGTTTAACTTTATTCTCAAATGCTAATTTTTTTATTCATTCAGAAATTATTTAAAACTAAATTAATCACTTCTGTGAATTTAATGCAGTGCGATTAAGTGTTGTTTCAACAATTCAGTATTTCACAACTGGCTTTCATTAGTAGCAGAATGCATGAAATACTGATTTAACTTACTCTCTCACTTTACTTTCTTTGGCTTTCACAGCAAATCTTTGCCTTTCTGAGTCAGGAGAAGTATGAGGAGAATGGCTGGAACGTTTATGAGGCCATGGAAGAGTACAGGAGGCAGGTGAGGACCAGATGCCAGGACTTGTGATAGTGTAGAAACAGTCGTGCTGCCCTTGTTCATCCTTCTCACACTCACCATTCACTTGCAAATATAATCATTCTAATGTAATGGCATAAAATACTGCACAGTGTACTTTTACTAAAGATTGTGAGTTGTTTTTCTGTTCTGGTTGTCAGGGTTTACCCAATAGTGAGTGGAGGGTCACTTTCATCAATAAGAACTACGAGCTGTGTGACACCTATCCCACAATTCTTGTTGTTCCATACAAGGCCACAGAGGAAGATCTTAAAAGAGTCGCTACCTTCCGCTCCCGCTGCCGCATCCCGGTGAGCTCTTTTACAGATGACCAGTATGAAAGGACATAATCATGTGTGGTGTTTGTTGGAAGGTCATATTCGAGCTTCTGCTGCTTAATGCAGGCTGTTTAGTGGAAATATTTGGAGAATGTCAATTTCAGTTTTTGCACATAAATAAGAAAGCAATGCTTTTCTGATTTATCTGATAGTATATTTACTTTCACATATTTACTGTGATATGTGGTTGGATGTTTATATACAGTATCTCACAAAAGTGAGTACACCACTCAAATTTCGGCAATCATTTTATCTTTTCAAGGGACTAAAATATATCCAAGTTTAATTTCTATAGTATAGAGTAGTCATTGTGCAACTTGTATAGATGTAAAGATTTACTGTCCTCTGAAAATGACTCAACTTACAGCCATTATTGTCAAAAAAGCTGGCAACAAAAGTGAGTACACCCTAAGTGATAACAGCTATACATCGTTTAACCATGCAAAGCCACATGTCCTATTCATCATGGTCATGTTTTTGTCTGCTTGACAGGACCATACAAATTTGTGTATTTTGTTTTAGAGTAGTTCAAATTTGGTGCTTTGAGCACAGTTCTCATACTGACCACTGGATGTTCAACATGGCACCTTATGGTAAAGAACTCTCTGAGGATTTGAAAATTAGAATTGTTGCTCTCTACAAAGATGGCCTAGGCTATAAGAAGTTCGGCAACAGCCTGGAACTGAGTTAAAGTACAGTGGCCAGGGTCATACAGAGGTTTTTCAAAACGGGTTACACTCGGAACAGGCCTCGCAAGGGTCGATCAAAGAAGTTGAGTCCTTGTGCTGTGCGTCAGGTGCAGAAGCTGGCTTCAAAAAACAGACGCATGAGTGCTGCCAGCATTGCTTTAGAGGTTGCAGAAGAGGAAGGTCAGCTTGTCAGTGCTCTGACCATATGCCACACACTGCAACAAGTCAGTTTGCATGGCCGTCGTCCCAGAAGGAAGCCTCTTCTGAAGCTGGCTTACAAAAAAGCCTGCAAACAGTTTGCTGAAGACAACCTGGCCAAGAGCATGAATGACTGGAACCATGTCCTGTGGTCTGATGAGTCTAAGTTAAACTTGTTTGGCTCAGATGGTGTCCAGCATGTGTGGCGACGCCCTGGTGAGGAGTACCAAGAAAATTGTGCCTTGCCTACAGTCAAGCATGGTGGTGGTAGTATTATGGTCTTGGGCTGCATGACTACTGCTGGTACTGGGAGCTGCGGTTTATTGAGGGAAACATGGATCCCAACATGTACTGTGACATTCTGAAGCAGAAGATGATGCCCTCCCTTCAGAAACTGTGCCGAACGGATGTTTTCCAACATAATAACCACCCCAAACACACCATCAAGATGACACTGCCTTGCTGCTGAAGGTGAAGGTGAAGATGATGGAGTGGCCAAGTATGTCTCCAGACTTGAACCCTATTGAGCACATGTGGGGCATCCTCAAGCGGAAGGTGGAGAAGCACCATGTGTCTAACATCCAGCAGCTCTGTGATGTCATTATGGAGGAGTGGAAGAGGATGCCAGCAACAACCTGTGCAGCTCTGGTGAATTCCATGCCCAGGAGGATTAAGGCAGTGCTAGATAACAATGGTGCCCCTACAAAATATTGACACTTTGGAGTTTGGATACAGTTTTGACATGTTTATTTAGGGTGTATTCATTTTTGTTGCCAGTTATTTGGACAATAATGGTTATATGTTGAGTTATATTTAGAGGACAGTAAATTTGTACTTCTATACAAGCTGAACATTGACTACTCTAAAACATATCCAAGTTTAATTTGTGTGGTATTGTCCCTTGAGAAGATATACTGAAATGTTTGCTGAAATGTGAGGGGTGTATTCTTTTTTGTGAGATACTGTATCTCTGTATGATGATACTTACAGAGATGCATTAATATAACAATTCTGCCCAATGCAGTAAGCTAATAATTATTTTTGTGTTATGGCTGATAAGCAATAAATTATGATGACCAATAAATACCCAATATTAAAATTCTGTATACAAGTTTGTATAAATAAATGAAAAAAATACAATTCTAAAAACTAAAATCAACTCATTTGAAATGCTACATGTGGATTTTTGCATCACAATATTATAGATCTGCTAAAAATAAAGAATGATTAACAGTTTTATTACACTAATATTGTTTTTGAAGATTAAGTGAGCATTACAAGACGGAAAATGTAATTTGAATTTAACAAATAGAGAAATAAGCACGCACAATTGTGGACAATATATATATCCAATTTTGAATATATAGCCAGTAAACTTATAAAAAAAGAAAATGCCTAATACTGGCAGATAACCAATATGATATCGATACAAATTGTGCATCCCTAGATGATGATAAAGCTTTCTTTTGTTTTCCTCATCTTCAATTCAACATTGTGTTTGTTTTTATTTGTTGATAACTTTACCATCTGTAATGATGATGTTTCCTTCCCCTCTCAGGTGTTGTCATGGTTCCATAAAGAGAACCATGCTGTGGTCATGCGATGTAGCCAGCCTTTGGTGGGAATGAGCGGCAAGCGCAACAAAGATGATGAACGTTATATGGATGTAATCCGCGAGACCAATGGTACTGCCAAACTCACCATCTATGACGCCAGGCCTAATGTCAATGCTGTGGCAAACAAGGTAAGGTTCCAATTGGTTACTAATAAGTGGGGATTATTGGCAGGTCTGAGAGATTCAAATTAATTTCCAAGAAGTTCTTGAATATGAAAACCCTTTTTTTTTTACCTCATATCTAACTTATGGCCTTATCCACTGAAGGTATGGGCTGGTTTCTGTATTCCAGCCAGTCTTGGACTCTTGGTTTGTATTAGACAAACAAAACAGTTTGCTTTTGCATGAGTATGTTTTCAGTTTGTTGCAAAACTAATTAAAAGCAAACCCAACCACAATATGGACCCAGAAGTGGAACACAGTTGTGCTTGAAAGCTACGCCACACTGAACACCGCTGACAGAGCATTTTGAAATGGCATTTGTTGATCCAATATTTTTTCTTGCACAATGTGTTTAGGTACATGAAGTGTGAAAGCAAGTCTGCAGAATTTCTCTGCATGATCACATATCTTAACCTGTACACTTCTGCTCACCTCTTACCCTCCAGGCCACAGGAGGGGGTTACGAGGGCGACGATGCATATCAGAATGCTGAGCTGGTCTTTCTGGACATCCATAATATCCATGTCATGAGGGAGTCACTGAAGAAGTTAAAGGACATTGTCTACCCTAATGTGGAGGACTCTCATTGGCTCTCCAGCCTGGAGTCCACCCACTGGCTTGAGCATATTAAGGTTTTTTTTTTTTTTATGCATACCAATATATATATATAGTAAAACTCAACATGCTCTAATGTAACTACCTACATTCTTGCTCTAGCTGGTGCTATCAGGGGCCATCCAGGTGGCTGATAAGGTGTCTTCTGGGAGCTCTGTGGTAGTGCACTGCAGTGACGGCTGGGACCGCACAGCTCAGCTCACCTCTCTGGCCATGCTGATGCTGGATTCATACTACAGGACTCTCAGGGGCTTCCAGGTGCTGCTGGAGAAGGAATGGATCAGCTTTGGACACAAGTTTGCTTCAGTGAGTTCCAACTTAGTTTACAAAGTCTTGCATCTGTAAAACTAAGGGATGGATTTTGAGTTCTGTCAGCTGTTATTAGGTGATTATAGAGTTGATAGAGAATAAATAAGTGTAAACTACATCTGAGTGCATTAGCTTTTGTGTAGACAAAAAAGGAATCATTATTTCTTGGTATTAACATACTCGTGTGTGTGTGTGTGTGTGTGTGTAGAGAATCGGCCATGGAGACAAAAACCATGCAGATCAGGACAGGTCACCTATCCTTGTGCAGTTTATTGACTGCGTGTGGCAAATGACTAGACAGGTATGGATCTAATTGTCTTGTCATGTGAACTATCATGCTGCTCCAAACCTGCATGGCTTTCTTGGTTGCTGTTCAGTCATTGTGGATGCTGATACGCGGAATATTTAAATATATGTAACCTTGAGAGAGCAAAAGAAATCAATCGCAAAGATTTGGAATGCATTTTCTGTTTTGTAAAATGATTTTTCCAGCTAAGTAGAGTTTAATGCGTTAATGCAAGTAAATCTCTTTAACTTTAATCTCTCTCCCACATCTGCAGTTCCCAACAGCGTTTGAGTTTAATGAACATCTCCTGGTGGTAATCTTGGATCACCTGTACAGCTGCCGCTTTGGCACTTTCCTCTACAACTGTGAGAGTGCCCGTGAAAGCAATGTAAGAAATAACAAACAAACACACATACACGTCACATACAATTGGTGTGGTATTTAACTACATTAATATGAAAGCAATGTAAGAAATAATAACAAACAAACTGACATAGACAGTGGCCTTACACAAGCAGAAAAAATGCTTGCTTTTTGCATTTTTCTCATTAAAAATAATGATTTTTTTTCCCAGTAGCTACTTACAAATTAATAGATTTTAGTTGAATTGAGAAATTAATATGAATTCAGAATGTCTTCATATTTTTTCACTTTGTCATGATTTTTAAAAATCCTTTGTTTATTTCCTGGTTTAACCAGATTTTGTGTTCCACTGTATATTAATTTATAATTATTACATGCATTGTGGAAACAGGCTGGATCTATTCAAATGTTCTCCACTCTACCTTTCTTTAACTTGATCACACCTTTGTCTCTGACTCTCTGAAATCCAATCTTCTTCACTGCTTATTGGAGGCCATGTGTCATCAGTGAGATATATGGGCCTTTGCTTGCTTTCTCTCACACGCACACATTGCTTTTTATTTCTGTCTGCGCTCATTGTGTGAAGTAGAGCATGAGTAAAAGGGATGCTTCAGTGACTCTCAGTCAGAGTAGAAGGCACTTTGGGGAGATGAAACATTCATTCTGGTGGCCCTCTAGAGCTGTCCACCGCAATAACAATGTTAGGGAACACAGTCCCACTTTACATCTACTGCTAACCGAACGATTCAACACCTTACGTACTGTATTACCAATATATTCAACAACTTAACAGCTGATTCTGTATTACCAATTAAATCACCTGTACTTTTGTTCAACAAACATATTAGAATGATTTCTGAAGGATCATGTGACACTGAAGATGGAAGTAATGGCTGCTGGAAATTCAGCTTTCCCATCACAGGAATTAATTGCATTTTAAAATATATAATCATATAAAAGTTATTTTAAATTGTAATAAAATGACTGTCTTTACTGTGCTTTTGGTCAAATGAATGAGTGAGCATAAGAGAGAAATCTTAGTTATTCCAAACTTTTGACTGGTAGTGTAAACTGCTTTCATTTTCTTTAACATAGAATAATACTTATGATTAACTTTAAATAATGGAGTAATGTTTATTCAAAATGCTAACTTTCTGATTCTTCCATTCTTTCCATGTTTCATTCACTAGAACGTTCGGGTGAAGACGGTGTCTCTGTGGTCTTTTGTCAATAGTGATCCATCCTTGTATATAAACCCCTTCTTCACACCAGAGTCCAGTCGTGTGCTTTACCCTGTAGCCAGCATGCGCCACCTAGAGCTTTGGGTGACTTATTACATCAGGTGGAACCCTCGCATACAACACCAGGTATCAACATACATTCACAATCAGGTTGTAGTTTCTATAGTATTTGTTATGGTGATAAGCATTATTTAAGCTGACTTTTTAGGATATATACAAACAGATTTCTTAAAAAAAAAAAAAAAAGCATGTGCATCCTTTCTAGTGTGTGTGTGTGTGTGTGTGTGCGTGTGTGTGTGTGTGTGTGTGTGTGTGCGGTGTGTGTGTGTGTGTGTGTGGACACCCGATTCAGCGGTGCATAAAATCCTCTCTCTCCAGTTTAATTACGTCCTGATTGGCACTGCAGTGAACTGTCACTCAGAACGTCCTTATCACCACACACATTCTGTTATAGAGGTTTTGCAGAAGCTGCTCCAGCATTGGCATTAATAAGCGTTTTACCACATTAGTCATAACAAAGATTAATGCTGTTTACCATTTACATATTAAATGCCACCTAAACAATAAACTAGAAAAACATTCAAATGTAACGTTTGAGTATTGAACTGGACATTTTTATTATAATTATCCAGCTAACCATAGATTAATACAAAATGCTTGTTCGAGTACTAGTATTCCAGCATCTTATTATGTGCATCAAAAAACAATTTTATCATAAAAATGCAGATTTTATCAGTTTCCTTTGTTTGAAGTCAAAGACTGTTTTTGCTGCCCTCTGGTGGCTATTTGATGCATATGTCACTTCACATGTGTGCATGTTTGTGTATATTTGTGCATATCAGCAACAGAGTCCAGTGGAGCAGCGCTATAAGGAGCTACTGGCATTGAGGGATCAATACCTGAAGAAACTGGAGGAACTGCAGCTCTCAGACTCCGCCCCCTCCTCCACCCACTTGGCAAACAGCTCCACCTCCAATGCTGCCACGCCCAATCAGCACATCACACACTTACAGACACAATTTTGATCCCACTCACAAACTGTTACAGACGTTGGACATTTGTACATAGCAATAGTGATAATTACGGTAACACAATTAGTAGTGATGTCCACGATAACAAGTAACAAATCAATTATGCAACAAACCACAGTACGGCCTTCATCACGCAAAAAAGCGTTAAACGAGAAGAGAAGCCTTAAAGTGACAGCGCTGTTTTTTTCACGCCACAAATCATGGATGAAAGCGAGTCTGGTTATGTGTGGGTATCCCAAGACACCACTTGGATACTGTTTGGAACGGTCATGTGACAATTGAAAGCAATGGAATCGGACGGATGTATGTGGATTATGTGTTGCATTACGTGTGTTATTAGGGTTCTAAAGTGTCTAGATCAGAGTGAAGAACGTTTTTGAATGTTGAGCACTAGTAAGATTGCATCTAAATGGTGTTCAGAGAGTGCTGGTCTTGTAAACTGTAGTCTGTGTGGTGTTCAGTCAATCCAGTATCAAGCAGGGTCCTCAACCTTTGGTAGAGCAATCGTTTCATTAGTATACTTGGTTTAACTGCTTGACAAACTCAAATGGATGACCTCAAAAGGTAAAGGAAGCAGATATGTTGTCTAAATATCTTACTTTTTCCTCCGTAAATGTCATTCGCTGCTCAGGTGAGTGTATGATATGGTAGGAAAATGTTCTGAAGCGATTAGTATTAGCTTGTTGAAAAGAAGCAGGGTTTTTAAGCGAGCGACGTGGATACCTTTTCGGTGCCTTTACTCATATCTGAGGTTTTCAGGTGTATATTTTATAGCAAAACGTTGTTTTTTTTTTTTATGGCAGCATCAGTGGTAGAATAGAGTGATTTCCATTCACTGTGCATTTGAGCAACAGGTTGTTTCTTCTCCTGCTGAGTTCTGGAGTTGAACAGTTTGAAGCCCTACATGTTAGTGGCTTCACCCCATATAACGACGTGCAGTTGCCACGGAAAGCAAATATTTTGTTTCTGATGGAGCTGACAGTATTGCTCCCAATGAGATGTAGCGTAGTCTGCAAAGTCTTTTGGGTAGGACGGAGCAGCGGGGATATGAAGCGGTGTCTTTGAGCTGTCCCAAATTCAGCCTTTTCTTGAGGAAGACTGACACGGGGTTATAGAGGAGGGCTTCATTGGGTCATTGCTCATGCTGCCTCGGAAAACTGAACTTCTAAAGACTTTGACCTCAATGAGGATATGAAGTTTAAACCATAGTGTGTGGAGAAGACAAACAAGTTCAATAAACAAACAAACCATTTGCAGTTGGTTGTTTTTAGGGGGGGGGGGGGACAGAAATCTATTTTTTATTTTGTACAAGTACCAGAACTATGTAATTACCTCAAACAAAAAAACTATTTTACTGTTGAAAGTTCTATTGTTGTAAAATATAATTATTTTATTCAGTGTAAAATTTGACCGTTTTATAAAAAGGAAAGTAATTAGATATTTTTTTTGTAATTGTAGGTAATTTGTTGGATGACATCATTCTTTTCTTTTTTTAATGGGCATTTAGGTTTTGCTTTGTAACATTTTAAAGATCTGAAACCGATCTGATTCTGTAGGGAATTCTTTTGTTCTCAATCCCATCGCATGAGATTGAGTGACGGAAAGCTGCACTCTCTTTTTCCTGACATTATCCTAAGTTAGACATAATAATTTAGATGGATCTGTTTGTGTTTTGTATTCCCACATGTATCCTTTATTTGTTGGCCAGCTATTGTTCTGTACATAATGCTGATTAAATTAATTTAAAGAGTTCACATTGAAAAGACTGTGTGCTCATTATTCCAGACATTCTGATTGTATGACAGTAGGCTTTAATGTTACTTACATTACTGTTATGGGCAGCACTTACAGCATATACACCGACATATGCAATTTACCTTTAGTCTAGAGTTACTGATCACCTTTAAAAAAGGTGTTATTCAAGACTTGGAAGCATGCATGGCTGCAATGAAAATGCATACTATAAAGACCAAAATATGTATACTATCACAGTGATATGAAAACAACATATACAGGTGCATCTCAATAAATTAGAATGTTGTGGAAAAGTTCATTTATTTCAGTAATTCAACTCAAATTGTGAAACTCATGTATCAAATACATTCAATGCACACAGACTGGAGTAGTTTAAGTCTTTGGTTCTTTTAATTGTGTTGATTTAGGCTCACATTTAATAAAAACCCACCAATTCACTATCAACAAATTAGAATATGGTGACATGCCGATCAGCTAATCAACTCAAAACACCTGCAAAGGTTTCCTGAGCCTTCAAAATGGTCTCTCAGTTTGGTTCACTAGGCTACACAATCATGGGGAAGACTGCTGATCTGACAGTTGTCCAGAAGACAATCATTGACACCCTTCACAAGGAGGGTAAGCCACAAACATTCATTGCCAAAGAAGCTGGCTGTTCACAGAGTGCTGTATCCAAGCATGTTAACAGAAAGTTGAGTGGAAGGAAAAAGTGTGGAAGAAAAAGATGCACAACCAACCGAGAGAACCGCAGCCTTATGAGGATTGTCAAGCAAAATCGATTCAAGAATTTGGGTGAACTTCACAAGGAATGGACTGAGGCTGGGGTCAAGGCATCAAGAGCCACCACACACAGACGTGTCAAGTAATTTGGCTACAGTTGTCGTCAGAGGCGTCTTACCTGGGCTAAGGAGAAGAAGAACTGGACTGTTGCCCAGTGCCCTAAAGTCCTCTTTTCAGATGAGAGCAAGTTTTGTATTTCATTTGGAAACCAAGGTCCTAGAGTCTGGAGGAAGGGTGGAGAAGCTCATAGCCCAAGTTGCTTGAAGTCCAGTGTTAAGTTTCCACAGTCTGTGATGATTTGGGGTGCAATGTCATCTGCTGGTGTTGGTCCATTGTGTTTTTTGAAAACCAACGTCTCTGCACCCGTTTACCAAGAAATTTTGGAGCACTTCATGCTTCCTTCTACAACCTGAAGTTGGTTAAATGACCATGTGTTGGTGTGCTTGACTGGCAAGCAAACTCACCAGACCTGAACCCCATAGAGAATCTATGGGGTATTGTCAAGAGGAAAATGAGAAACAAGAGACCAAAAAATGCAGATGAGCTGAAGGCCACGGTCAAAGAAACCTGGACTTCTATACCACCTCAGCAGTGCCCCAAACTGATCACCTCCATGCCACGCCGAATTGAGGCAGTAATTAAAGCAAAAGGAGCCCCTACCAAGTATTGAGTACATATACAGTAAATTAACATACTTTCCAGAAGGTCAACAATTCACAAAAAAAAAATGTATTTGTCTTATGAAGTATTCTAATTTGTTGAGATAGTGAATTGGTGGGTTTTTGTTAAATGTGAGCCAAAATCATCACAATTAAAATAACCAAAGACTTAAACTACTTCAGTCTGTGTGCATTGAATTTATTTAATACACAAGTTTCACAATTTGAGTTGAATTACTGAAATAAATGAACTTTTCCCACAACGTTCTAATTTATTGAGATGCACATGTATATATACAGAGAGATGATTTCCAGAAAATGTTAAAAGATATAAAAGCAAACAGATGCTTCCTTAGATATTTTAAGGAGGTACATAGGGTAGAGTGGGGAAACGCCCCCTTAAGGATTGTCTTTTTTTCAGTGGAACAAAAGTTAAATGTATTCAGAAAAGTTATCATAGTTTTAGTAACAATGACATAAATTATAAACCAAGTATGAAAGATTTAGATTTTTAACAAAAAATTACATTTGTACCAAGGGGGTCACCATTGTACCACCTATGGGTCAAACCCATGGGTGGGGTAAAATTCCCCCCCAGTCTGGCAAAGCAATTTGTTTTAAACATTTACAGCAAAATCAGAGCACAGGCAGTTTTAGCTTAAAATTTAAAAGAATAATCAATAAGTATGAATTACAAAATTATAACAAATATATTTGAAAAAAAGGTTAGATGATGATAACTGGCTAGCCAACTAGTTACCTGATGCTAATTCGAGACCTTTCCCCCACTCTACCCTACCTCGAATGATCTATTACGATGTACATTGTATTGAAAATCAAAAAAAGCTGATATAGTGAAATATTATTACAATATAAAATCACTGTTTTCTATTTTGGTGCATGTAATTTATTTTAAAATGTGATGTTAAAGCTGAATTTCCAGCAGTCATCAGTCTTCGATGTCACATGATCCTTTAGAAATGCTCATTTAGAATATGCTGATTTGATGCCAAAACCTTTTTTTTTATCAGTATCATTGTTTTATTTTTTTTAAATCCGTGATACAATTGTTTTCCTTATTCTTTGTTAAATATGGATTAAAAAACAAATGTTTTATTTTAAATATATAAAATATTCAAAAGGTTTATGTTTAAACATCATTTCTGGTGGAAAAAATATGCATACGCGCAATATATGGCTGCCGGTATGTTAGTGATCTAAATATGGGTTTCGCTGCAGGGGGTTCGTCATGGCTGCCTCCTCGAGTCGACATAAATAAAGAGAAACGCTGTCAGCGGCGGCAGGAAGCAGAGAGAGGCGACCGCAGAACAGCCTGCTGCACACGAACAGCCAAATAGAGATGACTTCCTAAACCCCGAGATTCCGCTAGCAGACTAGAGGAAGATAAAAGACATTCACATCTTACAAGACGGAGCTCGGGAAGGTGAGAAATGGAGAAACGGCAGCATTCGTCGGATTCAGAGAGTCCGGTGCTGCCGCCTGTCCCGCGTAAACCGCGGAACCTCGGAGGAAGCATCCCTGCAACTCGACAAGACAGCGTGGATTCATTAGACAGGTACAAGACTCGAGTTTATGCTCAAATGTACAATTACATATGTATGTTTCATAAATAAAGCGATCTATAGTGTGCAAACGCGCGAGATACGGTCACGCCTGTTATGATGGAGAGATTAGACGCGCCCTACATATGTTTTTATTGTTATGATTTATATATTTATATATATATATATACTGTATATTATAGTTTCTTTGTGCTCGGATAACACTAATATCAAAACTATTTCTTATTAAATAATTTCTGTCCATTAGAAACTATAAGCACGCTTATCCTTCCATCGTAACTATAAGGTAGTAACGTTAGCCTGTAACATGAAGCGAAATATTAACTGAAATAATAAGACATAAAAGCATTTTAAAGCCAGGATGCAATGTTGTTTCATTTTTCACCAATGAAAGATCAGACTGTGACACATTTCTCTGACCTCATATTGCCTTCTGTCATCTTCTTCAGTCCACAGACCACAGGATGTCAGCACTCAGCACTGCACATTAATACATGCATCTAACTGCCAGTATGGCGCTTGCAGTTTCACATTATATCAGCTAATGGCAGGTGCATTGACTGAAGCACTTGCTTGAGTGTGTTCATTTTTTCCCTCTCTCTCACAGTCCTGGATCTCACGTGGAGTGGTGTAAACAGCTGATAGCTGCCACTATCTCCAGCCAGATCTCTGGTTGTGTCCCTCCTGAAGCCATTACCCGTGAATGCAAGGTTAGAGAATGGTTTTCACTCTTAATCAGACCTGTATTGTATAAAATAAGTATGTGATAATGTACAGCCAGTTGGTCGTTACCACAAAATAAACCCATGTGGAGTGAAAAGGACTGTACATGATCCCAACTTATTACTCTGCTGCTTACCAAATAAATAAACATGGAAGTGAAATATTGATTTGAGTTGAAATAGGACGTTTATATAAATTATTGTATGTTATATTTAAGCTTAGATACATTGTTTTCAAAATTAATGTGACCAAGTTTTATTTTTTTGCCTCCGAGTGAGCCATTATGAAATTGTGTTTTAATCAACAGGTTGGGAAGAAGATAGATTTCAGGGTAAGGGTGATGGAAGTAGGGTGTTTGTCAGTTTGCTTGAAAAGGGCCAATGCTTTGAGCTGTAAATTAGAAATTGTACATAATGCTACAAATATATAACCTCTGTTTGTGAACACTGTCTGCTTTCTTTGTGTGCGTTCAGTATGGGATTTTGCACAGTCTTTTTATGTGTTTGTCTTCTGTTCATAAGCCCGTCTTTATGCTTTATCAAGGTGTTAAAGGATGAATCTCATGAAGAAATGTCATATTGTCATTTTATAACATATTCAAAACGGAAAAAGTGGAAGCTATATTCTGCATAAAAATGAAGCCTGTTTTTAAGATACAATTGTTGCTGTCTGTTGTATTTTTGGACAAGTTCTTAATCTGTTTTTACAGAAATTAAATGTAAGATTGATATACATTTTTTACCATATTATATGCACATTTTAGCAAATTGGGCCGCTCACAGAAATCTCCAGTTCATAGGTCTGGGATATTCTGTCAGGCTTGTCTGAGATGGTAACAGTAATACAGTAAAGAAAATCATCCTGAAAAGTCAGAGAAATCTTTTAAAGTAAAATTATATAATTAAATTCAACAGAAGTAAAATTACCTTTTTTACTGTCTTGGTGAATAAAAGTATGAATTAATTTATTTATTTTACAGTTTTGAACAACTTTTTACATTTTTAAAATGTAGTGTGTGTATACTTAACTTTGTTCTTTACCATTTAAATAGTATATAGTTAATAATAATAATACAATATAAAGTATAATATATAATAATATTATATAAAGTAATGAGAATATAAAGTATAGAAAATATATGGTCCTAAAAAAGCCTTATTTTTTTCTGATATGGGGTCAAATATACTTGTAAAGTCTTAATGAGATTCAATTATGTGTGAGTCTGCGTGGCTTTTTATGTTCATGAAGGTGTGTAACTTGTTTTTGTTATGTCTAGTGGATAGTAGAAAATATTAATGTATTGAAACACATCAGAAGCATCAAAAACACACATTTGAATAATTGAGTTGCCATTAGCTTAGATCTGCTAGTGAAGTAGTGATTGCTGAGCAGCTGTATGTTTTTTTTTTGTTTTCTCTCTTCCTCCTTAAATCACACTTCCTGTCTCTGAGTGAGGATATGACCTATCAACCCTAATCAAATATGACTTGTAAATGTCTTGACATCTGTGTTTCTTCTGCGTCTGGTTCAGTTGGACTCTAAGATTCAGTTTGACATCTAACTGTGTGTTAACCTGTCTGCTGTGTCAAGCTCTTTATCTTTGCATGCAGTACTATATTATTATCAAAAGTTTGAGGTCAGTAAATATAAAATAGTATGTTTATTCAGCAAGGATGCATTACATTTTTGTGTGTGTGTTTGTGAGTAACATGGTTGCCATCAAATTTATTAAGTAGCATAATCGATTTTAACTATAATGATAAGAACTTTTCTTGAGCACCAAATAAGTATGTTAGAATGATTTCTGAAGGATCATGTGACCCTGATGACTGGAGTAATGATGCTGAAAAGTTTGCCATCACAGAAATAAACTACACTTTTAAATATATTAAAATGGAAAACTAGTTCAAAATAGTAATACTCCTTCACAATATTAATGTTTTTACAGTATTTTCGATCAGATAAATGAAGCCTTGGTGAGCGAAAGAGACTTCTTTAAAAGCCTTACCGACCCCAAACTTTTCAATGGTAGTGTATGAACAAGATATTAGCAGAATAAAATAACTGCTTTGTGAATTTTGAGAGCTTTTGTCTGTTTACCTGTAGCAAGTTTTCAAGGATGTACGAAGACAGGCGCCCATGGATGAAGTCCCACTGGTCCCTGGAGAGACAATCAAAACCACTGGTATGTCAGATCATTCGTGGTGACTCGTTTCCTGTTTCTGCTTGTTTGGTGTCGGGTAAGATTTGTTCTCTTCTGTCTCTGCAGTTAAAGATGTGATGTATATCTGTCCTTTCACTGGAGCTGTGACCGGCACACTCACAGTCACAGACTACAAACTCTACTTTGTCAGTCTAGAACGGGTATGAAGAAAAGTTTTATTCTCTTTCTCTGTCAAGATCAGTGTAGTGTCTTGATATTGTGTTATATGCCCAAATAATGATATTAAACATCTTATTCCATCCATCTCTGCAGGGAGTTCCTTTCATATTGGATGTGAACCTGGGTGCCATCAGCAGGTTGGAGACTATCAGTGTACAGAGTCTTGGGGAGAATACTAGTGGCATGGAGATCGTCTGTAAGGTTAGATTCACCACCATCCACCCACATGCTTGTCTGTTCCACCCTGTTAAAGTCACAGAGTCTCAGTGTCTGTCTCTGATATTGTGATTCAGACAATGATATCTGGAAATAGTCATAATCATTACTGGTTCATCTTGGTAATCAGCCTTAGCAACTATCATGAACTACGGCTCTGTGTAGTTTGCCGCATTTGCATTGACTATTCATCGATTAATCGTGAACCTATTATACAGTTCCATAGTACACAGTAAAATTTTAAACAATATCTCAATAAACATTTCAAAATGTTGACTGGTTTAATATAACATCTGACTTTAATTAACAGCTCCACTGGTTCACTGTGTAGTAATGAACTCCATTTCCAAAGAGAAAGGAAAACTGAAATTCTTTCTTCTTTAAATATTTCCATTGAGTCTTTGTTTTAAACTCATCAATCACAGTTCAATGCTTTCTTCTTCACATCACAACATCTTTGTTTGAAAGTGAACATTAAAGAACGCAACGCACACATTCTGAAAATCTGTATAATTCAACCGTCTGATGACTTCGAAACTCCTCATGTGTCTATGAATCAGGACTTGAATCATGTGTCAAGAATATGGCTGCACTAATAAACAGCCAGTTGCTCATGCTAATAAGTAAACACAACATGAGATTTGGCATCACAACACTAAAGTGTCACCTTAAGAACTGATCCTGTATAATCTCTTACACTATCCAATTTGGTTTAATTTCAGCAAGTCACTTTGTCCTCAGTGATTTGTCTCGTTTGCCTATAAAAAGGAAGAACAGAGTAACCTGGAGATTTTGGAGATGTTGACCAAGTATGCCTTCCCCCTGTCCAATGAGCTGGTAGGTATGGATCCGGTCAGAGCAGTGATTGGCCTTAAGAACTGGATCTGAGTGCAGTTGGTTCTGAATTATTAAAAAATATTCTTATCTATAATCATTTGTTCCTTTTTCTTCCCTTCACTCACTTTGTCCATACCAATGATTTGTGATTTGTCTCAATAGGATATGAGGAGTCCGAGGTTTGCCTATAAAAAGGAAGAACAGAGTAACCTGGAGATTTTGGAGATGTTGACCAAGTATGCCTTCCCCCTGTCCAATGAGCTGGTAGGTCATGGATCCGGTCAGAGCAGTGATTGGCCACTGGATCTGAGTGCAGTTGGTTCATGTCTCTATAATCCATTTGTTCCTTTTTCTTTTCCAGTCCCTATTCACCTTCCAATACAAAGAGCAGTTTCCAGAGGATGGATGGAAGGTTTATGATCCAGTGGCAGAATATAAAAGAATGGTGAGACGTGCACTTCACTGAAAAAGAAAAGACTGGTCTGACTGAATACATAAATTGAGAATAATATAGCTTCATTCAGCCTTTATATTGTTCTCTCTTCTCTTTTTTTCTGTCTCCATGCAGGGTTTGCCAAAAATTGTTTTAAAACTTCCAATAATGGAAAACGTTATTTTAAATTGTAATGATATTTCATAATATTGCTGTTTTTTTGATCATGTAAATGCATCCTTGGTGCACGCATTAGATGTTCTTTAAAAAACATTAGAAAAATTTTACTGACCACAAACTTGGATGGTAGTGATGCGGTGACTGCATAGGCTCTATGATGACATTTGGAGCATTTTTCATCACTTTTAGCGGCATTTTTGCCCATGTACTGGTTAATTTTAAATGCTGTCCATGCTAAAACGACAGAATGAAAATATAAATCAAGCAAACAATACTGGATGTTTTTCAGATTTATTAAAATTGGAGGAAAACAATCTAAAAACTACTGAAATAATTGACATGTGAGCATTCAAAAGCAGTCTAAACACCTGTGCCCCATTTTCAGGTCCTCTCATGGATCCACCCAGAAACTCAGGCCACTATAGTTCGCTGTAGTCAGCCCATGGTGGGCCCGGCAGACCGCCGGTGTAAGGAGGATGAGCATTACCTCCAGACCATCATGGATGCCAACGCACAGTCCCATAAACTCACCATATTTGATGCTCGACAGAGCATGGTGGCTGATAATCACAAGGTAATAGTGATTTACTTGATGTGATGTTTGTTCAGTTCAGTTCATCAATGTTGCTGTGCAAATAACATCCTGCTAAATATTTTTAGTGGAAATGTAGGAAAAAGATTTGTATGTCACTTTCTCACACTTAATGCACACATCCTCATTATGTTTTCTGCAAATGTAGTTTTGAATCGAGTAGCCATCTGTGCTAATTTACATTTGAAAATCCTGTCAGGAGACAAAAATGGAAGCCAAGAATCTTCTCTAACTATGTTCTGCTGTTTCATGCCTCAGGCTAAGGATGGAGGTTATGAGAATGAGAATTTCTATCCTAACATGGACCTGAATTTCCTGGAGATCCCAAACATTCATGTTATGAGAGAGTCTCTGCGTAAGCTGAAGGAAGTGGTCTACCCGACCATCGACGATGCACACTGGCATTCAGCTATAGATGCCACACACTGGCTGCAGTACTTACAGGTAAACACCAACTTGATCTTTATTTCTACAATATGAATTAATAAGTGATATTTATTTCTCCTACTCACCTTTATAAACATTTTTGAAACCTGTACATATGTATATGATTTAATCATGTACAGAATGGCTGCAAAAAGACCGGAAACATCAAACCAAGTGTCATTAGCAAAGAAACGATGCAAGAACTTTTATGAGTCTTTTTACCAACTTGTCTCAAGGAACAGGATTTAGGGGTTATATGAAGTAATTTCCCCTTAAGCCCGAATCAGAAATAAAGCCTTGTCACACTGGGGAAATCTCAGTTGTCACTAATGCCAGACTGTACGATGGTCGGGACTCCTTTTTAATCCAACAGTCCATGACACGTTCTGTGATGGTGAGCCGCATTCACGCGTGGAATTTAATTGGTGGCAAGCAAACAAAAGCAGTCTCTAGATCATGGCTTGCCTTGAATAGAAAAAATGAAGATGATGTGTGTTTTTGCATTAGTACGGTCATCAGGTTCAATTTTATTTGAATGGCCATTCGTCAGCTGTCAGTGGACATGATTGAAGACTACCGATTTTGGCTTAGAATCAGAGGAATGTTTAGCATTTGCAAGATTTGTCTCAGACGGCAATCATGGCATACAGTGTGCACCCCACTTAAGACGATTAGACACTTTTAAAGTATTCGACTCTCTTTCTAGCTTTTGCTTGGGGGTGCGGTGCGGATTGCAGAAAAGGTTGAGTCGAGTAAGAGCTCTGTGGTAGTGCACTGCAGTGACGGCTGGGACCGCACAGCTCAGCTCACCTCTCTGGCCATGCTGATGCTGGATTCATACTACAGGACTCTCAGGGGCTTCCAGGTGCTGCTGGAGAAGGAATGGATCAGCTTTGGACACAAGTTTGCTGCGGTGAGGAACACTGACTGTGAAAAATAACTATATTTGGGGTAGAAACTGAATTCAGCTAATCAGCTGGGCATGTTATCAATGTTGGAAATTGTTTTGCTACTAATGCTGTCAAACGATTAATCGCAAAGTTACATAATATATGCATATGTTCTGTGTATATTTATTATGTATATATAAATACACACACATACACTAGAAAATATTTATATTCATATAATTTATATTGTATATAAATATATTTAATATATAAACCTAACATATTTTTCTGAAATATATACATGCATGTGTGTGTGTATTTATATATAAATAATAAATAAACATGCGCATATATTATGTAAATATATAATTTTTTTTGGATGCGATTAATCGCGATTAATCATTTGACAGCACTATTTGCTACTCAATATTTTTCTGCAAAACAAAAAATTTTTTCAGGATTCTTTAAATAGAATGTTTAAAAGAACATCATTTATTTGAAATGGAAATATTTTGTAAAATTATACATTTATTTATTGTCATTTGAACGTCCTTGCTGAATGGAAGTATTAATTCTTTAAAAAATCTCTTTCTGTCGTAGCGTGTTGGTCACGGAGATGAAAACCATGTGAACTCGGAGCGCTCACCTCTATTTGTGCAGTTCATAGATTGTGTTTGGCAAATGATGAGACAGGTGAGCTGCACCTTTTTTGCTTTCTAAACACTAACATTTTCATTTATAGTAAAATGTTTTTGTTTGAGCCATACCTATGAATTCCCATGAAATGGATGCTGGTGTTTTGGAACTCACTGTGAATGTCTTCACAATGTGTTCGTAGTTTCCCACTGCCTTCGAGTTTAATGAGCTCTTCCTCATCACTATCCTGGATCACCTCTACAGCTGTCTGTTTGGTACATTCCTTTACAACAGCGAACAGGAGCGAGTGGCAAAGGCATGTACCACAGTGCGAACACTGGAAGGGGGAATAGTAGTAGTTTTGCTTTTGATGGACTAGAGAGGTTCCAATGCTGACATTTTCCAATTTTAATTTCTGTTTTCAGGAAGTGAACCGTAAAACGGTGTCTTTGTGGTCCTACATCAATAGCCAGCCAGATGACTTCACCAACCCCTTCTATGTGGACTATGAAAACCATGTTCTGTACCCTCTGGCCAGTCTCAGACATTTGGAGCTCTGGGTTGGATACTATGTACGCTGGAACCCCCGCATGAGACCACAGGTGCAAAATGTTCTCAACACATTAGCTTAAGCAATGCATGGGATTGCTAGTTTACTAAAACTAGAGCTTTTATAACTGACACTAGCTCTTTTTGACTTTTGATCAGATGCCTGTGCACCAGAACCTGAAGGAGTTGTTGTATCTTCGTGCAGAGCTACAGAGGAAGGTAGAAGAGTTACAGAAAGAAGTATCTTCATCACACTCTATCTCCTCTTCATCAGAGCATGTGTATTCTCCTTCAAATGGTGGTACTCCTTTACACACCTCTGGGTAAAGTACATGCAACACTCACATTGGAGAACTCATCATTAACAGAATGTGTACAAGGAATCTATAGGTTACAGTAAACATATATGTGAAGTCTAAATCTATTGGTCGTTTCTCACTGGATAATGCTTTGGACAGGATATATAGAGGCCCAGCACATACACATTTGAAAACCTGCATGAACACTCAAAAAGAGGACAGTCTCCCACACAATTCAGGTTCATTTCAGTTGTGTGGACCTGTTCTTATAGACCGATAACCAGGAAAGTGGTTGATCATAATTGAGTTTATGAAAAACAGGCCAGTATTTTCAATTGTGTTTAACTTGACTTGTAATTATTGACATAAGTTTTAATTTATTTGTATGTAGTCAAGGTAATATGAGCATCCTTTTCTATTTCAAAGCATTTCTGTACGTTTTCTGTAGTTTTTCTTTACTGCCTCAGCATTGCCTGCCTTTGTGCCAATACCAGACCAACCTTTTACATTTTCACATCACTTGTAGTTCTTTACAAAATCTTACATGAACATCTTGTTCCTCTACCTATCAGCTTGTGTTCATATTGTGTCGTGTTCAAGTTTTAAAATTACTTTATTCGATTTTACTAGATTATTCTTTATAAGGAATGAGGTTTTAAATTGTTATTGTTTTTGCGATACTGCCATTTTGAAATCACATACTGTATTTGTTTTCATTTTCTGTAGCACTTGTTAGTATGGAAGTGGAATTAGATTTTAATGTGCACCACTGCTACTACTGTACTTTCATGTACTACTGAAATGTATTTTCTACACAAGGTAAATAGGGACCATCTGATATATATTTATCAACTCATGGTTGATTAAGAAAGTCAAAAAAAATTGTATCTGTGAATCTCTCCCATCTTTAAGCCATTCCTATTTAATTGGAATCCTGGGTGTTTTGACATATAATGTTTAAAAATATATATGTAATAATTATAATGCACCTTAAAAATAATATATTGTGTATTTGTTTTTAGCTTTTTCTTTGAGTGTATTTTTGTATTTGTGCAACCCTGGTTATTCTTTATACACACATTTTTTACTTCTGTTAAAAAAAAATTGACTCCAGAAACTTGCAACCTGACTTAAAGAAAAATAAATGCGAAGGAATCAAAGACAAGATAAATTGTTTATTATTGGGTTTCTTTATGCTGATCGTTTACCACCAAGTGAGATACAGAGTGAAATTTGAGTACATTTGAATATTAATATGTCTAGAAGAGGATTGCCAGTTGATATCTGTGTAATCAATTGTTTTCATCACAGTCTGTATTTGAGTGAATAGGCACTGATATAAACTGTGATTTTATGCTGAAAGTCAATGCTTCTGAGGTTCACATCAAAGCTGAATTTCGGTTCATTACAGTCTGATCTGTGGCAGTACCATGATGCAAGACCTAAACTGGCAGTGCAAATCAAGACACTTCAGAAACGTTTGTCCCAATAACCAATTCTTCAAGTTAATAAATAAACCTAGTACTCAAGAAAAACCTTTAATATCTACAGCTAGAATTCAAAACATGCATATATGTACAGTTCAGTGCGTACACCCTTGTTTTGACAAAATTGCAACTATACTGGCCAAACGACACCAGAAAAAGCCCAGAGATCCTTACAAATGCAACATCCACCATATGAACTACTAGTACCCAGAAATGTAGATGATCAATTGAAAGAATTAGGGAGGATTTTTAACAGTCACATAATGCATCCAAGCAACAAATCTGGAAGCAGTTCAACACAAACAGGTGATTATGTTGTTGAAAATGTTCAAGACACTTGTGAATTTCCACATTTGCCTTAACCGAGACTGTTGTACCTTTCACTCAGCTGTTTCAAATTCATTCCACTGGACCACTAGACTCACACCAAAGTCAAATAACATGCAAAAAGGCAAAGCCATCACATTTCATCTTTGGTGTTCTTCATTTCTTAGTGTAGCACTAAAAAAGCTACATTGTTCTGGTAGCCAAAGCAGTAAAAAGAGTTACATTCAGCTAACATTCTCATTGTTGATTTTCACCCAAGATACTCTCCCATAGCCTTGGTAGGACGCACCTGTTGTACCAAGCAACATTCTGCATGTCTCTGACATCATTACCATTCGCAAGACTTGTAAATCTGCTTTATCTTGGTCATGTGAGTAAACAATATTTCAGATGTGTTTAAACTGCAATAGTGTTAAGGTGAGGTCACATTTACCGTTGTGTGGCATTTTTTGCAGGTGTAATTTCAACCAGAATCCATGTGATCAGGAATTTTGCACAAGGGCAAATGATTTTGGCACACAGAATTCGCAACGCAAGTTAGTCACACAAATCAACAGAAAGCCATGTGGTTTGAAAGTGATTTGCGTGAGCAAACAGCATTTGACGCTGGACATTTTTGCCCAAGAAATTTCAGAGAATGTGACCACACCTTTAAACTGGAGCAACGTACGTAACCTAGTACGTCTAGTTTGTAGACATTCAAGTGAGGCAGCCCTTCTAACGGTCGTGACTGTTAGTGCTGTGTTAGTAAGCTAGCATGTCTTCCCTAATGTTAGCGTGGTAAGGCATTGGGAAGGAAAGCACCATTGGCGAGGGCTTGGGTTGGGGGGTAACAAAGGTGCACCTGAATTCACAGTGAAAAACAACAGCTACAGGAAAATCTGGAGCATCTCAAGTGGGGGAGAGGATGGTAAGGACTGAGCTGCTTTTTAATCCAGTTTTGCTAACTTGCCAATTCTAGATGGTGGCCTTCCAAGTCAAGAGAAATGAGGGCTTTGGTCAAGCTCTGTGGCACAAACGCCAGACCCTTGGCAAATGAAGTGGGGAATATTAGCAAAACGGGAAAGCAGCTGAGGACTTGTTAAGGCAATAGCAAAACTAGCGAGGGTGTAACAAGTCTCAAAGCTAAAGCTCAACCATGCTACAAACGATACAAACACTAAGCTAGGGCGGAAAAAACGACTCCCCATAATCCAAAAAGAGTGGGGGGCACAAACATTTATGTACATTTACTGCTACAAGTGTAAATAGAGATACACTGATACAACGGTTCGAGTACAAACTTGGAAACGGTATGCGATATACAAGCACATTAACCCCTTAAAATCCCACAAAAGGTAATGGATCAGAATTAGCGATACGAAGAGTTACTAGACTGATTAAGTATTGCGCTAACATGAAAACACATTTTCGTTTACTTCCACCCACAAGTTACTTCATGCTAATGTATCTACTCATTCTGATCACGCCGAATCAAACTATTCCTCAAAAGAAGGAATCAAAACCACTGACAACCAACTAATACACACAAAAGCAGTCAACACGGCTTCTTCATCAACACACGTCAACACATCTTCACAGTTAAACCCATTTTAGTCATCGTTTCATTTTTTAAAGCAAATTAGAAGGAAGCAGCTGTTGGTTAGTTTTTGACTTCAGTTGTTCGTCATTTTTTTCCCTCAAAAAGTCACTCTAGTAACAAGTTCGCTAAGACACAAAAACCTGCATATATGTGTAACAATCTTTTCACATTGCTCTGTGAAAGCAAGGCAAATATATACAGATCATGTTAAAACATCAACAACAAAAAACCTTCACAAATCCTTCATCTTTTTTTCAATTTCAGATTCCACAGCAACTGATCTGTTAAGCCTGTCTTGCTGTGAAAGCGTAAGGAAAACAGTCTTGACCTTTAAAAGCAGATTTCTATGATTATCCAATCAGCTGTTTTTGTAAACCTTGGATTAATCACTCATATCACTGTTCATTAATATGCATTTGTGCACAATAGGAATGATGGGCTAAACTGACAAACAAAAATACTGTAGCGCAGTGTCTGTGGGACTCTTTGTATGGGCTTCTGTAAAAAAAAAACAGGGATTTCTTGGGTCTCTGCAGATCATACGAAAATGATTAGGTGTTTTCCATTTCATAGCAATATTATTGCAAACAGGCTTACTACATTGTTGCAAGTGTTCAAATAGTTAAAAAAAAATTATTAGACTATATTTAATGTTGAGTTAAACAGTCACATTGGTACTTAAAAAAGGGCATTGTGGTGCAAATGCACTGTGAAATACAGTGATGGGAGAACAAGAATTTAGAACTGCGCCCTCTTTAGTTTGGATGATGCATTTCAGATTACACTGCGTTTTCCTCTGTCGGCGGCTCAGCATTGGGAGGCTGGAGAAGAGTTTGTTGAACTGGAGTAGGAAGGAAAATAACGCAGTTATTAATCATTCTGTCAAGTATATATAGGTCTAAACTGAAGGTGTACTAAGTTTAATTTTAAGCATAAATTTTAGGTGATATATGTGCTAGCGAATGGCATCCGTAACCAAAGAATTTTGCGCCATACTACATCCACGCCAGTAAGTGTCAGCCTAAGACCACAATTGTTAAGAAAAATGAACAGAACGAATAAAAAAATTGGGAATACAAATAAAATTCACCACTGGCAAGATGGGGAAGTATGGTCTGGCAGACTTTTACTGGCAAATAATTGGGATATCTTAATACAAGTAAAAATAATGCACATCATTCATTACTAATTCTACCGACATTTAACAATACAAAGCTGATTAAAAATGTATATTTCACCAAAAAATGTTACATGAAGACATCTGCCTCATAATTGCGACATAAACGGGGTCAATACCTTGTGGCTCCTGTGCAACTACAGCATCTGGGGCATCTGCTTTCACCATATCTGCATTCAGACTCTCTGTGGAAAGATGAAGCATGTGATACTGAACGCATGGAAAAACACAAACCGTGTGGAACAATTAAAAATAAAATTGATTTTTCTTTACGCTGTATGCTGAAGCAAAACTTCTTCTTCTGGTAGGAGATGTAGCCGCTCACTGCACCAAACAGAGCCATAGCAACGGCGCTCACAATACCAGCAATGGTTCCAGTCTCAGCCATGGTGTCTATGAATGAACACATTGGCCAATATTAAAAGATTTAACTACCAAATTAGCAAACACTATACAGAATTTTCTTCTAATAGCCTGAAAACTATTTAACGCAATCATACCGTTGTTGTCATCTTTAGAGTCCAAATCACCGCCACTGTTTCTGTCGCTGCTTCCGCCACTACTTCCACCTTTTCCACCTGTAGAAATATGAACATTTCAAATGGCACTCCTACTTTTATTTGACATGTCCCACAATGCGAGGATCTGTCAGGCAGTTTAAGTTTGTCACCTTTGCCTTTGTCAGGTTTGTAAGAGTTATCATTGCCCACATCCACAAGGTCATCGTCTGAGAATTCATTACCTGAGAATTTAGAAAAGACCATTAGCCTGGGGACAACATGAAAAGTACTCATGCATGGCTCCGTCTCGGGTTTACTAATCCTACCAGCATTCAATCAGAGAGCCATTGTAATCTAAACAAAGGTGAAGCTTTTGTGACCCCAAAAGAGGAAAAGCCCAGCACTCCAACACTGCAGGAAACAGAAAGCTGAGCTGCCAACTAGGGCTGGGACAAAAAAATATTCGATTTAATAATGATTTTCAAGATAAATCTAACTTTTTCTGTATTTCAGCCAAAAAAAAATTATTTACGATACTACTGGTTTTAATTAAAGTAAATCCTATTATTATCCGTATTCTCCTCTAGATGGCACCCACTTGTTTACCTTGCACAAAGATGCGATGCATTTGTCTATCTAACACACTCTTAACTTGCAGTTCAACACAACTACTAACTGTGAGCGAACCGATTATCTCTTCTGCTTTACTACAAGCTATAGCATGAAATAAACACAAATTGACAGTATAACGTATGTTGAAAGACACCATACAACTTACTGAAATATAAACTCATGTCTCATGTAATTGCTAAGTCAGAGCTTCAAGATGTAATTAAAACAGTTTGTAAACAATACGTCACCTCACATTTAACTCAGGAAAGCAATTTAATGTCCGTAACTTTTTATTTAGCAAGAAACAGCTCTAAAGAGGAGCATATTGATAAATATATGTACTATATTAATATTCATTCAATTTTACTTAACACGTTCCTGATATAGTAATTATGTAATGGCTATTTGAATAAATCTGTCATGATA
This sequence comes from Ptychobarbus kaznakovi, assembly GCA_027422405.1. Taxonomy (NCBI): domain Eukaryota; kingdom Metazoa; phylum Chordata; class Actinopteri; order Cypriniformes; family Cyprinidae; genus Ptychobarbus; species Ptychobarbus kaznakovi. The sequence continues at coordinate 8,310,012 of CM049798.1, forward strand.
ACACGTTTTTATGATAAAAGCCACCGTTTTAATGATTTACATAACAACCCATTCAGAAAGCAGAGACATCCTTTTTGCAATGTTTTCATTTTTCAAACCAAATGAAATTATTTACGATTATTTATTTCTCGAGTATTGACTATTACCTAAAAATAAGCAGCAATTAAATTGAATCTATGTTGTTAAATATAACAGTGAAGTACTATGTAAAGAGTTCCTGTATAATTCACAGCATTAGATCAGAGAAAAAAAATTTCCTTCAGAAAAACTGAAATATACTTATATTTTAAATATAGACAACATATTTCAAAATGAACAAATATTGAATTAAATTGAGATCGGAATTGAATGTCTAATCAACAAGCTTGTCATTCAGAATCGATTCATGAAATCTGCATCAATACCCAGCCCTACTGCTGCATACAATCTAGAAGAAGCAATGCAGCTAGCAATCTGATTGATTAAACCAAACTCCATGCAAAGACCAGATGCAAGAGATCGGGAGCCATGGTGATCACTAGGTTAATGCTTCAGTTCTAAAAAGCCTTGACTTGAAATCAGACAGCGATTAGATTATTAATGTGAGATCAGTTTCGTTTTGTGGGTACAAAGGGTTATTTTTCCAGCCAAGAAGATGAAGAGAGGAAGAGGGTGGTAGAAGGGGTTTCCCAAGCAGTTACTCTATTCCTTACCACCAGTTCCACCTCTGCTATTGGGTTTGCCATCATCACGGCCCCCTCCTCCGAGGTCTTTATCTGGTAGGGACAGGAGATGCCATCAAGGCTGGCTAGCTCGGGTTAATCCATGACTAGCAACATAGCCTAAGTTTCCCAGTGATAAGACTGTAAGGGTGATATTATTGACTTTATTGTGTGATTCTTTTGGCTATGCCTTCGATTACCTTCAAGAATACACAGACTTATACAGAAAATGTACAAAACGGATAATGATGCACAATATGTGACATTCTGATCGGAAACGGAGGGTCCTTTTTTTGTGCTTTCATATCTCGTTTTGGAGAAACATTGTCATGAGTGGAGAAGTTTTATTTCAGCTCACCATTTCCTTTTCTCTTCAGAATGTTGAACAAAGTCTGCTGTGATGAAGCAGTTTATTTTGGCCTAAACCATTCATCAGAATGAGCTCTTATAACTCAGTTTAACAGGCTAGTTTGATCCGGACGTGGATTATGCTCTGCAGAAGGTTACATTATTCCTGTTAAAAATGTCTTACTGAACCAATAAAAAATGAAATATGGAGAGGTCAAAGCGGGTAAACAGAAAAATACCTACCGCCTTTGCCAGAGTCTTTGCCCTTTCCTCTGATGTCATTGTCGGGGTTCAAGGCGTCTTCAAGATCAAAGTCCCCAAAATCTATCAGCCCAAAAAAAGAATTACTACATAATAAATTAAATATGCGTAGTACTATTTGTTATATTAATATGGCTAAGTGACAATGAAAAACAGAAGGTTTGTGTGTAATATATGTGAATGTTTGAAACTAAACAAAGCTTTTAAATGCCTCAAATTGTATGCAATGAAGAACCCACACAATCTCACAAGACAAGACGACAATGAAGACAAATGTAAAGGATGTGATCATATTGTGCTGTGATATTGGGGTGTAAGACACGCTGGATAAGTTCATAGGAGTTGAGTTGGCATCCACAAGAAAATCTGTGCTTGTGGCCACGATTTATTTTAGCTGCTGCAATTCTATTGTAATTTAAATCAAATGAGTACAAGCTAAAGCATGTTTTTTTTATTTGCTGAAATGTATGCATTGTAGTAATAATGTATTATTAGGGACTGTGCCTTCTGTTTTGTCTAAATATGACAATTATATTTATATGAGCATTATATACAAAATAATGCTACATAATACATGATTGCATTTATTACTAGACTCAGTCAAAAGTGAACACTGTTAAACAATATATTTAATCATTTTGGCCTTTCATCCCACTTTAAAACTTGCTTTGAATACACCTATCTACATGACAAAAAACACGGACACAATCACGATGAACGGTTCTACGGGGAAACTGACAGCACGGTACAAACCAGACTGGGCTTTCCGAGGGGGAACAGAGGTTCGGAGAGGACTAGGGGTTGTTCGGGGCAACAGGCCCGGCCGAATGGTGGCGTCAAACAAATCAGTGAATGTCTCTTCTGTTAGTGGAGGTTAGTTAATATGTTAGTATTGTAAAGCATTTGACATACAGAGGGTGCTGGGTATTCAAACCTATGATGAAGTCTGATTAGTAAGCACCCAAATACAGTAATAAATATTCATGAGATTTGTCTTTCACAGTATACATTCTTCAACATTCAAAATAGGCTACTCCCCAAACGAAACTGCACCATATCCAATGTTTTTTGGCCTAGACAAATATGTGAGCTCTAAGAGCTTTCTATCAGGGTAAATGTCCTGCTGACTCATCATAACATAAGAGACAAATCATGTATTTACATTTATGCATTTAGCAGATGCTTTTATCCAAAGCGACTTACAATTGCATTCAGGTTATACATTTTCATTAGTACATGTGTTCCCTGGGAATCGAACCCACAACCTTTTGTGCAGCTGACGCAATGCTCTACCACTGAGCCACACAGGAACATTGTATTAGCACTCAAAGATGTTAACAGCTCCAGTTGTTACTGAAGAAGGTTAGTAGGGGTATTTGTTTTATGTTCATCTCAAGCAGAACAAGCATGTGGGATACATAAAGTGCCTCTCACCTGTTTGTTTGGGCTTGGGCTTGGGCTTTGCTGGTTCCTTGACTGTGGGCTTAACAGGTTTAAGGCTGGGTTTCACTGTTGAACAAATTAACATCATTTTATCAAATTACTTTAAATAAAGTATTAATTTCCTTTAATTGTTATCAAGTCATATAAGGTGATAAATGATTGCATTATTTAATTTTGAAAGGCTCATTTAACAGCATTTGCTCTGCTTATTACAGTGATATTAAATAAAACAAACAATGATTGCCCTCACCTGCTCCTCCTGCACCACCTGCTGGGTCCACTTTGGGTGGTGGGGCAGCTGGAGAATAAAAAAAAAGTTAATTTAATAGACAAAATAAAATCTGTCTGACACTACACTATAAATATTATTGTATACAGTGTAGCAGACTAACATTGCTACAGTAAAAACCTGTTAATTGGTTACTGGTAAGTTAACTTTACAAACTAATAGATCTAACCTTACAATTAATTTAATTGTACAGTAAAATACTGTTAAATGTACAGTGGAAGTGAAAAAGAAAAAGTAAACTTATAGTTTACAGTGAACATTTTGAACATACTTTTTTTGTGTATTTTTACAGTATTGTTTTATAAATGTTTACATTTCACTGTATTTTTACAGAATTATTCTGCCAACCAAAGCTTTTTCTGTAAAAAGAACAGGATTTTTTTGTACAGTGTGAGGCAGTTTCGTACAGTATTACAAATGCCTATACTGCTGTCATCATTTTAATTGTCATACTCACTTGGTTCATCGTCGTCAAATGCATCTGTCAAGTCCAGATCCTGACTTATTCCTGCAAAACACACAAAATAAGAAACATTCACAAAATATTTGTGAAGCTCAAAAGCAAAGATTAAATGAGCAGTCAAATCATGAATGAGCATGTAATTTGTATGTAAAACATGCCTGAGCACACACTACACATGTACATAAACATAGTTTCAGTCCTTGATTCTGATTGGTCATCAGCTGTGTTATATTCACGATAAAGCACAGCTATAACCGCTTTGCTCAGCAGTTCTGTGTACCACTGTGTGCAACATCCTAAGCAACATAAACAATCAATATAGCATCAGAACCATTCCATGTATTATGTATTTCAGCTAAATGAACTGTTTATTATTCATGTAATAAATTGTAAAAGACCCCTGCTGGTGTTGTTAGGTGATGGATCCTTAGATCCTCGCGTGCAAATTGTGTGTTATGTTTCTATTTTTTTATTAATTTATAATAATTTATATATATAATAATTAGTCATTCATATGATTTATTATTTTATCATATTAAACATGTTATTGTTTATTCCTTTATTATGTATAAAAGTATAAATATAAAACTATATTTTATATTTCTTATTAATTTTCCCTTATGCATTTTCATTGTTGTTCAATCCCATGCTTGTGGGGTTTCATGAACGGTTTTGTCTGTATGAATATAGATAGATAAGGGGGAATGTTTATAGAAACCCAAGGTTTACGGGATGATGCTGTGAAGCAGTTTTGGTATTACAGTACATGTTGAATTTGTGCTGGTCAGACGAAGTCTGAACATTGAAACATACGCAACTAAGATTGTTCGATAAACTCTGTTACTTTTTACCATCATCACTTCGTCTCCTGCTTCTGCTCTTCTGTGGCTTTTCTCGGTCAACTTCTTGACTGACAGAAGACTGTTAAACACTTATTTTGGGTATCAACAGCTCTGCTGACTAGTTGTTCTGTTACTGGACAAACTGATATTTTCTGGCGGGATCTGGCGTCCGGGGCTGGATCCTAAATATTATCTGGTGTGGAGACCTGATCTAACATAGGTCATTCACATTTCATTTTCAGGCCAAACCCTTTCTGCTGTCAAATAAATTCTTCTCATATGGGAGATACGTTGATGTGTGTGTGTGATGTGTCTCGTACCTTATTGCTTGCATATAAATGCATGATTTTGTTTATGCAGATCATCCAAGGCCTATAATATTTTTATTTGACTGCAATACTGGCAGTATGCGGTACCATAATAAAAATCTCAGATGATGGATGGATGCTAATGCTAAAACTGGATCTGATGCCCAGCTTTACTAAAGACTCTTTATACAAATCCCACAGTAGCGCCGCTGCATTCCTGCATTTGAACAAAGACAAGAAATTGACAGCTTATAAATGCATTCTTCAAGCACAAAGGGACAAAGAATCTTTTGTGCTCATGTACTACACAACAAAGATGTTTCTGCAAAGATTCTTTCCCCATGTGTCATTTTGGTAGTACATTTCTAAATAGTTTCTTCTGTAATACACCAGACTCAACTCTCCATGTCTTATGCAATGAATGTCTGCCATATATTTTTAGCACTGGGTCACAGATAATGTGGTGCAACTCTCCGTGGGGGCCGTCTTACTATATGTCTCTTTTAATCTGTCAATCCCACTCTCTTTTTATAAATTCCTCTTTCTTTCTGTCTGCCTCTTCTGCCTTTTTTCCGTGTTCAGTTATAGGTTATTTTAGTGCATATTAGGTTTAGCTAAAAGCAACAGATACCCCTCATGCAGCGCTGCCAAAGCCAGCTCAGCATTGGCACACTGTTATGGGATCAATACATCATGTGATCTGCAGTTATCTGATGTTTTTCCCATTCACAATAGATACCTATGGGCTTAAATACAGTACATTCGTTAATATGTTTTCATTTTGGGTTTCATTGGTTTTTCAGATATTGATAAATTACTGACAAATATATTGGAATTACAATGAAAACAGTTCAAAACATAAACCTAACACCTAAAACAATAGTAAAACTATATGCTCATAAATATACAATGAGTGTTCAGGTAAGGGAGTGTAAACATGTATCTAATTACATATACAACAGCTGGGTGTGGCTGACAGGAAAGTGGGCGGAGCAGTTTACCTCTGCCAGAACTGCAGATGCTGGCTTTCATCATTCATTTCAATAGTGGGTTAGGTAAGGGGATTTTTATACAACATACCATCCGTGCTTCTAAACAGTATTCAAAGTAGAGTTTTTCAGAAAAGGATGTCATTGTTTTTACATGGTTTTGCTCATACAAACATGGAATCTTTGACATTGAAAGAGTGTATGCCTCACTCCAACAGAGGGGGGACAGTAACCCCCTGTCATAAAGTGATGGTATCTTCCTATCTTCCGCAGTCTCCAAAAATTCCAAACTCCTATGCTGTCCCTGGGCGCATTGTGGCTTCGTATGCGCATGCGCTCTGACTCCAAGCCTCACAACGTAGCCTACCTGCACCGAGCTAGGATGAGGAGACTAGTGTTCTGTGAATATATTTAATTTCAAGCCGTACTGAACAGTATAGTTTAGATTTTCTTTCAAGCCCAAATATAAAACACGATTAATGCCGTTAGATAACGTAAATTAAGCATTTCATTTTCTGTTAAATGAGGGCTGCAAAACATAATGAATTGGTAAAATATTACAAGTTGGCATGATATTTATATAATTTGCATTTAAAATACCTAACGATGAAAATAAGCGAAACATCATCAAAATACAAATATATGTGGTATACATTGTTCAAAAAAGAACCAAATTTATTCATAGACTTCGGTAGTCCTAAATACATATTTGTGCAAGGGGAACCAAAATAACATAGCCCACAAGAGATTAATATTAGCGATGCCCTTTTAATATTCAGTAGTCAAGAGTTATATTCTTCTCACCCTCATTGATGCTTAACGGACAGATTTAAAATGTCTCACCACGCAATAAAGTCAATTTAATTCTTCGTATTTAGATGAACATCATTTGTTGAGCCTCGGCTTGTCATGCACAGCGCCGTAGCAATGGCTCGACCCAGACAGATGATCCAGACCCAGACAGATGTTAAAACGCAACTCAAACGCCGTGATGTATGTGGTTCCTGCACCCCGTGTTCTCCATACGAATGGAGGCTACATTAAAGTCAAAGTCTAAATGCTTTAAATCAATGCTTGCCTATGGTGCCGACAAAAATGATGAAGTAGGCATGGCACCGGGTTCAACAAAGAGGGGCGCAGCGCTTACCTTTCACTACCAGCAGAGAAAAGACCGCTAGAAGCGTCCATGTCGAGAGCTTTTTCCCATGTTGAACGTCCGAAATGGCACCGGGATTACAGCGATATTAAATTTTGGCAGTAGATTATCTGTATATGACTCTTTGCCCTTGGGGCCTAAGGGTAATGTTAAGAGTCGTAGCTCCTCACTTAGATCAGTAAAGCCTGCGCGAGAGTCTGCAGTGAGAATGAGCGAGCACGAGATTCACAGCCGCGTGTTAGATCACGTTTCCACACCGGCTTTAGGGCGGTTCCTTAAACTCAGCACTGCTTTTTACACAGAGCGCACTGTTTTCACAAATATACGAACCTACCGATTATTCTTGCTTTAGCTACAAATAAATGATAGCTATGTTAACATACTAGTGAACTTTGTGACTGGCTGAATGTAGAATAGGCACGATAAGAACGTGTTTACAGTTAGCTCGAGGAGATAAGATGACCTCTCTCGTGCAGTTGGCTATTCACTTGGAATGACTGAATTAGGATAATTGTGCGTCTCTGAATAATTAAGTGACTTGCACAATTGACTTAAGTTAATAATTTATATGTTGGGTTAACACTTGGATCTATATTTTATGGCCTATGGTCAATTTATGTGCACTCAGTAATTATTAGGTAGGCTAATTTAAAAGTTTTATGCATTAAGAAATTAATTGCACTTTTGGAAAAAAAAACTACAGCTGCTGTGAAGTACCAGCAGTTCGAAAATAAACAGTATAAAGTCCAAAGGACAGTTAAAAACCTAAAGCATGATGACCTTTAAAAAAGGCTGAATTATTTTAAATACAGACAGTCATTTCTATGGTGTGGTATGTATCTATTTTGCTATGATTAGACACTTTGATTTTGCATAGTTATTATGTGTTGGATTGTTATTGCAACTAAAACACTTATATTGTCATTCAGTGGTGTGCATGGGGAGATGGGGGGTGTGGTAAGCCTCTGCCCCTTGAACGCCCCAAACACAACCCTGCCCCTGCAGAGGCCTGTGCACGCCACTGTTGTCATATTAGCAGCATGTGTATCTGTCAGTCACTAACTGGCAAATATAGTAATTTGGGGGTTTGATTCTTCTGGTTGGTCAAATGTTCTTCTAAGTGCTTTTTTATGATCCATTTTTTTTAAAGGAAGGCATAAATTACCAGTTTATATACATACATGTACTGTTGAGTTTTGATGTTCTCTTTGACTTCTGAAAGATTATAGCAAGTATGATGCTGAGAGTAGAAATGGGTACTTACATTATATCTGTGCTTTACTGTAAGTCGATGACACATACAGTAAATGTAAAATGAATGCGCCACAGTGACTCATCCATTCTGTTCATTGTGGTATGCTCACAGAAAATATATCCCATTTTAAATGGGTGCATAATCTAGATAATATGAGATCATATAGGGCCCCTTCTTTCATGTGTTCTTGTTTTATTCAAGTTAGCTTTTTAGCACTTTCTGTTCCAGTTCGTCTTGATATTAGTGGGTTTTTTGAACAGGCTTTTGGTTAAATGTCTGAAATGCGGTCTGTGGTTAACACAACCTAAATATATTTTTATTCTAAAAGAAAGGAATGGAAAGGTATGATATGGTGACCCATACTTGGAAATTGTGTTCTGCATTTATTTAACTCATCAATGTGCACACACACACACACACACACACTTTGAACACACAACCAGAGCAGTGTATAACATAAAATACATTAGTCTATAGTAGTCAGTATATAATAGTATATACTATATAATTATATATAACAGTCTTATAATAGTTACAATAGTAACTATAACAGTTATAATTTAACTATAATGTATAACATAAATTACATTAGTATACCCCCTTGTGATTTTTAAAAGAGCTTTTTTTTACTTTTTGCTAACAAGTGGTCAATGAGACTACAGCGGTTGTCGAGGATATTAAACATCATCACCTTGGCCGTCATCGTAACTAACATTTTTTTCAAATTTCAAATAAAGAACTATTGGCTGCTTAGTAATGGTGACATTGAAGTCATGCAATTTTCACTTTGATGTGGCACCGTCAGCACAGTATAGTAGCGCACCAGTTCTTACAAAACAGGAAGCTTATGTGCTGTTATTCATCTGCAAGTTTTGCATTGTTTGTAATGCCCGGTATACATTGTATAATTTTGGCCTGTTCCAGATGAAAGATGACCAAATGGCTCCTAAACGGTGGTCCTACATCACACTGTGAGAGCCAGCCGTTGTCATGGTCCTGCAACCTAAGATAGCATGTGATGATTTTATAACAGTGTCAGAAATTTAGGATGACCATCTCACAGTGTGTTTGCTGCAACGACCAACGTCTTCTGAGTAGCCAATAAAAATGCAAAATGAAAGGATGTATTGATCAATGTGACATAGTGATAAAACATAAATGCCATGGAGGCTGAAAGCCCTAAAAGGAATAGTGTGTGGGATCCGCCAGCTCCTCTTCTTTTTTTCAGTACGCATGATGATTTTATTCTTATATATTAACTTGCAATGTAATACATTTCATCATCATACATGTTGTACCCAAGTTTATTAGATCTATGTCAGTGTGATTTGTAATGATCTTACAAGACTGCTGAAGTTGCACAGTCTGTAGAAGGCATAAGATGACACATGAAATGAAAATGTATTTAAAATAAAAACACAAAATACTGTGTGGAAAAATGTGTTTAAATACAAAATAATGCGTGGAAAAGTGCATTTAAATACAAATACAGCAGTCTGTTCAACTGCTTAGAAACTTTTGTTTTCATTTCACGTACCTCTTCCCTTCCCCTCCCCTGTATGAAATACGAAAATGTTATATTTGTTTCATGTGAAGTTTTTGTTGTATATAAAAGTTTTTTTAGAATAATAAAAATAATTCATTTATAGCATTCAACCCATTTTTTTGTTGTTGTTGGTTTGTGGTTCACCTTTCATCATCAGTGTCTTCACAAATGCACACAATCACTACACTAAACTTATGGTGACAGACAGTGATTAACCTAATTATTTTGTAAATAAACATTAGCATAGATGAGTGAACCCAATCACCTGATTTTGTAAATGTGACACATTTTTCATTAAGTACCAAGTTTGCACTTGTCTAAAATGTAAAATGCTTACATTAACAAAATGAGCCTGCAATAGCAGAAATAGTGTATAAAATAATCTAAATGTGTCTTGGTGAGTGAAATCTTGAGAGCGTGCTCCAACAGTGAAACAATTTACATATTACACTTAACAAAATGACAAGACTTATACATATACTCAGTACACAGTGTACTTTTAGACATACTTACAGTTATCAATACACATTATACACCCTAGTACATTATAAATTATGTACAAATATATACACACAATAAATAATGCAACAAATCTGGATAAATGTCACATTGGATTATATGGTAGCAGATGTCAGGTTGTTGTATTTGTGCATTGGATGGTATCCAGTGGTACAGATAGGTTGTTGTATTTGTGCAGTGTGTGTGTGTAGTCCATGGAACTGTGTTAGGTTAAAGTTAAATGCAGTGCATGCTGTTCTTGGTGAGTGAAATAGTCTGATAGCCTAAAGGGAAAAGCTATCCCTCAGTCGGAGTGTGGGATCAGTGTGTGGGATGGTGGCTGGAGTCATTGATGATCCTCCGGGCTTTCTTTATACACCGCCTGGTGTAGATGTCCTGGAGGGAGGGTCCATATTTGGTGGTCCGTAAATAATGGTCAGTATTTAATACAAAAAAGTGGTTAAAATAAAATGTTTAATGAATAAAAAAAACATATATGAGTATTGTTCAGTTTATTATATTCATATGTTTTGTTCTAATGTCACAAGTCATATTATCAAGTTTACAGCATTTTACATGATTCTTTGATTCATTTGTTTGGGTTTAAGGCAGGGATGGGCAACTTCGGTCCTGGAGGGCCGGTGTCCTGCAGAGTTTAGCTCCAACCCTAATCAAACACATCTGAAGAAGCTAATTAATGTCTTCAAGATCACTAGAAAGCTACAGGCAGGTGTGTTTGATTAGGGTTGGAGCTAAACTCTGCAGGACACCGGCCCTCCAGGACCGAAGTTGCCCATCCCTGGTTTAAGGAGTACTCAAAAATATTTTCACATCCAAAATGACCCACAACCTAATCAGTTAGGTCAAATGACCATTTCTGGCGAGTGACAGTCTTAAATAAGTTAAAATGTCTTGACTGATGTAAAAAGTTGGGATTTGTCAGATGTGCGTCGATGTGAGTCATGTTTTAAAGGGACTGCAGTTCATGACATTTGTGGGGTTTCTTTCATTTCCTTTTCTAATGACAGGTCGTTATTGCTGCTGTACTGTGCATCCCAATCACCCCCTGCATTCTTATCATGGGTTTGTATTCTGCTTTATTAATTAACAATTGTTATTTATGGAAGCATATGGGTAGCTTCCATAAATACAATTTATTTTGAAATGTAAAATGCAATATGTAAAATGGCAATGTATTTCTGTATTTAAATTGACATTTTCCCATACATATGTGCAATATTTAGAGCAAAATTCAAATTAAATTATATAATTTACATTTGCCATTTCCTACACTAGTTTTAATATGCAAAATAAAAACATTTTAACTCTTTATAAGTTGCAAAATGAAAATGTATTACACAACTTGATTAGATATGTTTAATATGTCCAAGCCAAGACTGTAGTAAAATTATCATTTAATTGCTGTTTTTCCTAAATGCATTTACAGGTACATCTAAAAAAAAAAATAGAATATTATGAAATAGGTCAATATTTATTGTCACTCATTTCAGAAAGTTAAACCCATATATTATATAGATTCATTACCCATGAAATATTTCAAGCCTTTATTTCTTGAAATTTTGATGATTATGGCTTACAGATAATGAAAACCCAAAATTAATTGTCTCAGAAAATTTGAATATTACAAAAGATCAATAAAAAAAAATATTTTACACAGAAATGTCAGGCTTCTGAAAAGTATGTTCATTTCTATGCACTCAATACTTGGTTGGGCCTCCTTTTGCATGAATTACTGCATCAATGCGGCGTGGCATGGAGGCAATCAGCCTGTGGCACTGCTCAGGTGTAATGGAAGCCCAGGTTGCTTTGATAGCGGCCTTCAGGTCATCTGCATTGTTGGGTCTGGTGTCTCTCATCTTCCTCTTGACAATACCCCATAGATTCTCTATGGGGTTCAGGTCAGGCGAGTTTGCTGGCCAATCAAGCACAGTAACACTATGGTCATTGAACCAGCTTTTGGTACCTTTGGCAGTGTGGGCAGGTGCCAAGTCCTGATGGAAAATGAAATCAGCATCTCCATAAAGCTTGTCAGCAGAAGGAAGCATGAAGTGCTCTAAAGTTTCCTGGTACATGGCTGGGTTGACTGTGGACTTCAGAAAACACAGTGGACCAACACCAGCAGATGACATGGCAGCCCAAATCATCACTGACTGTGGAAACTTCACACTGGACTTCAAGCAACATGGATTCTGTGCCTCTCCACTCTTCCTCCAGACTCTGGGACCTTGATTTCCAAATTAAATGCAAAATTTACTTTCATCTGAAAAGAGAGCTTTGGACCACTGAGCAACAGTCCAGTTCTTTTTCTCCTTAGCCCAGGTAAGATGCTTCTGACGATGTTTCTGTTTCAGAAGTGGCTTGGTAGCCCTTTTCCTGAAGATGTCTGAGCGTGGTGACTCTTGATGCACTGACTCCAGCTTCAGTTCACTCCTTGTGAAGCTCTCCCAAGTGTTTGAATCGGCTTTGCTTGACAGTATTCTCAAGCTTGCGGTCATCCCTGTTGCTTGTGCACATTTTCCTACCCAATGTCTTCCTTCCAGTCAACTTTGTATTTAATATGCTTTGATACAGCACTCCTTGAACAGCCACCCCTTTCAGTAATGACCCTCTGTGACTTACCCTCTTTGTGGAGGGTGTCAGTGATTGTCTTCTGGACCATTGCCAAGTCAGCAGTGTTCCCCATTATTGTGGTTTCAAAGAACAAGAGATACCCAGAATTTATACTGTAGGGATGGTCATTTATTGAAACTCAAATGTAAATATTCTAATATTTTGAGATACTGATTTTTGACTTTCATGAGCTGTAAGCTCTAACAATCAAAATAAAAAATAAAAAATTGTAGTGTTTTACTTTAGATAAAAATGAATCTAGAATATGTGAAAGTTTCACTTTTTGAAATAAGTTACAAGAAAAAATGATCTTTTTCACCATATTCAAATTTTTTTAGATGTACCTGTAGACTTGGGAATTAGGACACTTGGGATTGCATTTTCACCATAATACGGCATGATAATTGTGGCAAAATGCAGTGAGAATTTGATGATGCATTCTGAGTCAAAGGTGCAGCAAAAGAGAATGGAAATACAAGTTTAGCATTTTATAAACAAAGTTTGAACTGGAAATTGATAATTCAATCTCAACCTGTTATGCATGTTATTCTGTACTTCACTTTCATTCATTTAATTTCTTATCATTTCCAGTCTTCCTGTGAAGAAATCCTGAACAAGGGTCAAAGGTTCAAATGAAGTGAACCTACGCTTCCAAGACTAATGTGTGAACAACTTTGAGAATCCATGTACAATTTGAGTTTTTTTTCTTCAAATTTTAACATGGAACTTTGACTGAACATGCAGCAAAAGAAAAAAAGGTAGTTTCCTCAAGCTGGCACATGGCAAGAGATACTAAGAGCACACAAACACTTGGAGCCCTGCTCTTAATTCAGATTGTATAGTTCTCTTAGTTTCACATTAAATTATCAAGCATGAGTGCATGAATCTTTGTTCTTTATTTTCAAATGCTGTACAAGACATTTTTCTTTTTTGCAGTACCATGTCAGTTGTAGATGACGGAGTTCACATTTTTGGGTGAACTGTGCTTTTAAATAACATTTCACTTGACTAAGTCTATAGCAATTGTTATAAAAATGACAGCCCTGTCTTTCTATATTTTTTTCCCATGTATCTGAAAAGGTGTTGAATCTTGACTGTTTCACAGTGAAGTTTATCTTTGTGACCACTATTTGGTGCAACACCAATATTGTATAAGTACCTGCTTCGAGTTTTCTTTTTTCTGCCTGTTGATGTTTAAAACTAAAAAGTTTTCCACAATACAAGCATTTTCAATGGTGCTTTACACATTGTTAAATTAACTGATGTCATAATATTTTGTCTTCACCTGTTAAAGGCAAATACAAGCTGCAGATTGCACTTTTAAGAATGTTTACATGAGGTAAAAATTATCCATATTCAATTTGTATTTATTGTGCTGGATTTATTTGCTGCTAAAGATAAGCCAATGCTATAATTTTTTTTTACATTTCTGCATAACAGATTGTCCGTTTATGGTACAGAAGAAAATGTAAATCTACATAATTTTTCATTTTAATGTTGAAGGAAATGTCCGTAAATTTAACAGAAAATGTACTGGTAATTTTCTGCCAGCAAATTCTCCGTTTTTTTACGGATTTTTTTTACAGTGTATCTTACGATTGTGACAAAGTCTTTTGCCCAGCCTTTTGTCATTGCAGGACTATAATCCATCCTTTGTATTTTGGTCTATTCTACGATAGATGTTAAAGCAAAGAAGCACTAAACATAAAATACAACATCGAAAGATTGTGCAAAAATGGCCACCTTTGCAGGTTTACCAAGCATCCTCTAAATCCATGCTGACAAAGTGTCATATTGGCACTAAGCACTATACTTAAAAGGCACAAGAACTGAAGCCCAGAGTTTTTCTGTCTAAGCATCCTCAACAGTAAAGAGGCTGAGCATACGAAAACCCACGCCAGGACCAATCTGGAAGAAGCGTCGCTAGACGTGCATGTAGCGCTGCCCAATGGCGAGGAATGGAGGTTGTTTTGAATCGGCGAGACTGCCTAGCCAATCAGACCGGTCTCGTGTTGAGCTAGCGCGAGGCTGAGTGCATGGGGTTTAAAGAGGAGAGAAGGGAAGACAGTGGCGAGACTTCAATCAACTCAACAACACAGGTACGGAAAACGGTCTAATATTTAACATAACACATTCTATTTATTTTTTAATTAAAAATAGAATTTTATACACATTTATATATTTATTTTAAATGAAATGTAAAACTAACATGTATTCCCCTAAATCAGAATAAAAGTGTTTTTCATATAAATGCATTAATATGTGAAGGTCAAAAAGGAGTTATGTATATTAGCAGTTTGTTTGCCAATTTTTGCATTTGGTCTTTCTTAGATATATTGCTTATTTCTAATAAATCACAGAAATGTGAACAAAATCAAACTATTTTTAGAGGTCAGGGTCAGTTTTCTGATTTGCTGTTATCAGCACTAACAATGATTTCCTTTCCTTTACCTGAAAGATTAAAAGTTATTAAACTGATTTTTTTTCTCGGACTGTATTCTTGACGCGCATCGCTGCTGAATATGGCTCGCTATGTCCCGTCTATGAGCCACCCTGCCTTCTTCTATACAGACCGATTCCGATTACATCTTCACGTGGTGGATTTTTTTGTCTGCAAGATCATTCGCTTACGCAATTACTCTTTGCTCTCTATCTTATTATGTAAAATATGGATGTGTATACGCGCTGGAAACATGTTATTGCATTTTACCGTTTCCAACTTAAACAAGCGCGCTTGCCGTGTATTAAAATGGCTGGCGATTGAGACCATTGACGAGCAGCTATTCCTTCACGCACCAAGGAGAGGATAATTTCAGACAGAAAACATACATTTTAGATGCAAAACTGCCCGTTCCTTTCGGTTTCGCCCTGAAATGTCTATCTCTAAGTCTTTGGATTAAAATAAAAAATAAGTCTTTGGATTAATCATCTTTTCCAGCTTGACAATTGCGCTGGATATACTCGCATAGGCAATGGCTGGCTGTAGTCTTTGTTAAGGCAGCACTGCGCCAAGCGACAGCTAGGGCTCAACTTAGAAAAACAGTTAAAAACGCCAAAATATGATCTGACAGCCTTTAACAGTCATTTTAAACTAAAAGTGCAACATTTATTTTAGTTGATAAACATGTTTTTCTTTTAATTAGAGCCCTTGGGTTGCTAGAATCGTCTTTTAAACCCGAGGGGGTGTGTATTGCTTTGTTGCACGATCAACCCATCTGTTTGCTCGCTCTGCAAAGAAGCCATCTTAATGAATGAAGAACAGCAGCGCGAGGCAGAGCTTATACCAGTTACTATATATAACAGCCGCTATATGCTTGTATACAGGCAGGACGCTGCCTGCAATGCACACTTTTAAACCAATAAAACGAATTCTCAAAATTAAATATTTATAAGGTGAAAAAGATTAGCAAAAATAAAGAACAGTTTCTGTCATGAGGATGCATTCATGTGAAGGATGATGAATTATTCTTGCTGATGGTCTTTCTGTTTTTAGTAGGCACTTTTATAGGCTACCACCACCGTCTTCACATGTGTGCTGCTATATAACCTATAAGACTGTGAATGAAGGCAATTCGTGTCTGTGCAATAGAGTAGTCCAAACTTTTGCTAATAATAACAAACAATAAAATGTGTATTGTTAAATAAAGGCTGTGAACACCAAATCAGTCTCATTAATAATCAGTTCACATCCCCCATGCAAGAAGGACTGGTCTGGAATTCCCTTTGTGTATCATCTTAGTCTAATAAGCCACGCACCCCACTGATGTAAGACATTTTGGTAACACTTTACAATAAGGTTCATTAGTTAACAACATAAGTAAAAATGAACTAAGAATGAACAATTCATCTACAGCATTTATTAATCTTAATTAATATTAATTTCAGCATTTACTAATGCATTATTAAAATCACAAGTTGTGTTTGTTAACATTAGTTAATGCACTGTGAACTAACATGCATAAACAATGAACAACTATTTTATTGACTAACATTAACAAAGATGAATAGTGTAATAAATGCATTGTTCATTGTTTGTTCATGTTAGTTAATACATTAACTAATGTTAACAAATTACACCTTATTGTAAAATGTTACCAAAATGTTGTAGTATTTAAAAAAAACAAAGTACAATGGGTCACTTTGTGTTTTATTCTGTTTTTGATAGCCACACCTTGCCAAAAAGTTATTATAATTTTTTCTGCTGTTTATTTCCTATCATTTCAGATAAATATACAGCACAAGAGAAGACTTTATTGGACCTAGGCCCCTCTCATCTTACAAAAATGGCAAAAGGAGACCCAAGAAAGCCCAAGGGCAAGATGTCTTCTTATGCCTACTTCGTTCAGACATGCAGAGAGGAGCACAAGAAGAAAAGCCCCGAGATTCCAGTCAGCTTTTCAGAATTCTCCAAAAGATGCTCTGCAAGATGGAAGGTTAGATTTGAAATGACATTTTCTAATATTATTTGACTCAACTGATTGAAATAAAGCAATGCAGAAGTACTTTCATATTCTCAGTGGAAAAACGCTCTTGATTTGTTGTGTAGGCGATGTCCATTAAAGAGAAATCCAGGTTTGATGACATGGCCAAACAGGATAAAGTGCGTTATGATCAAGAGATGACGCACTACATGCCTGAAGGCAAGAGAGGCAAAAAGAAGGATCCCAACGCACCCAAGAGACCACCGTGAGTAGACTTGACACACATTACCTCAATTACTAAAACTGTCTATATGCAGTTATAATGAATGTTAATTTGATTCTGGCAGAAATGTTTTTTTATTGCTATCTTGCCTTATATTCTAGCATTTGAATGATTTATTATGTAGAGGTTCTGAATGATACATATACATTTTTTTAATTATTAAAATAGTAAATAAAATCACAACATATCACATCATTGCTTATAAAGCATTGTCTCACAAATGTTGATGAATAAATTCATTTTGTCACCTTTGATGATCAACAGCTCTGGATTTTTCCTGTTCTGCTCGGATCATCGTCCACAAATCAAGGCTCAGTATCCAAGCTTGGGTATCGGAGATATGGCCAAAAAACTCGGCGAGATGTGGAACAGCCTCACAGATTCCACCAAACAGCCCTATCTGATTAAGGCCAACAAGCTGAAGGACAAGTATCAAAAGGCACGTCTCGATCTAGATGCTTCAGTAGTCCATCATGTAACGAATCCCAATTCCAGTGTTTTGACATTTTAACAATATTTCCTCTTTGTGCAGGATGTTGCGGACTACAAGACGAAGGGCAAGGTTGGGGGTGTGTCCATGGGCATGGGAATGATGGCTAATTGTATGGCTCCAAAACCCATGGTGAAGAGCAATATGGGTGATGAAGAGGATGACGAGGAGGAAGACGACGAAGAAGAGGATGATGATGAATATGATGACGATGAATAGACTGACGTTTTTGTGTGTTTGATCAGTTACGATTATAATAACTATTTCCATTAAAGTCCAGTAGATACGGAATACACTGGTGGTCTTTCATAGCTCCATTGTTGTTTTAATAGAGGTGGAGTGTTTTGTGTGCTGTTGGTGAGAGACTTAGTATCACAGTTTCTTACTTCCAGCTTTGTGTGCGTGTGAGCGCATGTGCACATGTCAAGATCTCACTTCATCATGGTAGCCCAGTGTCTTCCTAGCCCATCTTTGTATCCTTTTACCAATTGTATAGCAAAAGGCCTTTAAACTTGTAATACCCTTCCTCCTTATGTAAATCCCTCACCTATATATATTTTTCGTTGGTTTGTTTAAGAGGCTCCTGAGTGTGTAGCTCTGTATATGGTTGACATCGAGTAGATATTGTTTATGATTGTAGTATGTTGCATGTGGAAAGGTGTCATAGTTTGGAACTGTGCACCGATATTGGACATTTCATGCTAAATCATTAGCTTCCTCTTCCTTGTCCAATTTAGGGAAAAAATCAGTGCAAAGGAGCAGTTGCCACCAGCACGTTAGTTAGTCCTGTTGCAGGGATGTGCGCTATATGTTGTTTACTATACTACATGATATATTAGCACATCCACGATCAATGTAGGAAAGATATTTGTATTATCTTTCCTATATATTAACTGTTGTGTGATCTAGGAATGCACTATAGAAATACTAATTTGTGTAAAAATCTGGCATAAAGTTAGCGTTGAAAAAAATAAGTTTTATGTAAACATAAAATGTCAATACTGGCCAATATCGATATGGTCACTGATATATTGTGCATCCCTAGTTTAATACTTATTTTTGTGTTGAATATAAAGTAAGAAACAATGCCGATGATAAATCTGTACTTATCTGTATCTTTTCTGTATTTTCATTTTATATGTTTGAGGTTTGCAATTAAATTGAAACATTTTTATTTGTGGTGTCAAGTATGTCTCTATGTAGACCAAGAACCTTGGTGACAATGTCTTGCATATTGTATGAATTATATTTATTGGAAAACTTACAAAAATAGGAGTAGGAATGATTTTGGCCACATTCAGCCATAGATCCTTAGCTAAAGTGTTTAACGTTTGAAAGGTATAATGCTAGCAAAGGCTCTTGCACCTAGTGATACTGAAATTGCAAAAGCATTTGAAGCTTGTGTATACTTCTTTCTTCAACATAAGCAATAGTTCCAAATTAAATAAATATTAATCACTTAAAAAACAATAGCCTCAGCTGCATCATGGTTCGCAAATGTACTGTACTAAGCTTAGACAAGTCACTCAAAAGTCCAGTTTTGGGCAATCAGACCCTGTGTAATGAAGTCCTTGTGGTCCACTATGGTCTCTAATCATTAAAGGTTAGTCCATGAATCCACGATTTTCAGTTTGATCTCAAACTAAAATGTATTAATTGTAGGAACTTTTAAATGAATCTTCTGGGTTATTTTCTATCTATGTCTTATGTAAGCACATTATTATTCAACAACTTGTAATCAACAGCAGTTGTGTTAATATAAATATATTAACAGGAATTTTGACAGCAATATTCCTTTGGTGTCATTTATATTGATGTTGTTTAAATGTACGTCGCTAGATGGCGCAAGGCTCTATTTTATTGTATTAGTTTGCATGAGTTCATGGTTGGGTTACATCAGGGGTTTTCAACTTTTTTGTCAGCCGAACTCCTTTGACATAAATTATTTTCTTAAAGTATCCCCTGCTGCTATTTTAAGTAAATATTTAAATAATTGAATGGCACATTTGTACGTTTAATTTAAAAATATATATATTTGTATAATTCGGTTTTAAATTTCAGCAATATTTATATAGCTATTGTTATTATTACAATCATAACATTATAAAAAAATTCATATTACTTTAATTTACAATGCATAACATTTTTTCCACAATAAGTGTTTAAATACAGGGCTTTCCAAAAAATATATATTTTTTTATACATTTAAGATTTAATATTTTCATGACAATTGTATAAACCTGTAACATTTATTTGCAAAAAGTATTTTCTTTTATTTATTTTAGTTTTTTTAATGGTATACACTTGTAAGCACACCCTGTACCAACTCACGAACCCCCTGCAATTCCCTCACGAACCACCAGGGGTTCTTGAACCCCACTTTGGGAAACCCTGGGTTACATAATGCCATCATGGGAATTATTTCGATAATGACATTAGTGACTCCTGCATTAGATGGGAGTAATTTGCAGTCATAAATTAACTCTATATTAGTTTTTCGTGGAGAAAATTAACTATCATTTCACAAATTCAGTCTATCAGTCCTTCGCAGTCTGTTGCTTTCCTATTTAATGTCACCAGAGATGGGCAAAAATACATCAAAATTTATTTAAAATAAAAATACCAAATACTGCGTGGGAAATACAAATACAGTATTTTGTATTTTGAAAATACACAAAATACATGTGAAATTGGCCATCCAGTGAAGTAATAATAATAATAATTTGTTAAATTTATATAGCGCTTTTCTAGACACTCAAAGCGCTTTACATAGTAAGGAGGATATCTCTTCATCCACCACCAATGTGCAGCATCCACCTGGATGATGCGACGGCAGCCATAGTGCGCCAGAACGCCCACCACACACCAGCTTACTGGTGGAGAGGAGACAGAGTAATGAAGCCAATCAGTGTATGGGGATGATTAGGAGGCCATGATGTCAGAGGCCAATGGGTGAATTTGGCCAGGATGCCAGGGTTACACCTCTACTCTTTTTCAAAGGACATCCTGGGATTTTTAATGACCACAGAGAGTCAGGACCTCGGTTTGATGTCTCATCCGAAGGACGGTGCTTTTTACAGTATAAGTGTCCCTTGTCACTATAGTGGGGCGTTAGGACCCACACAGACCACAGGCTGAGCACCCCCTGCTGGCCTCACTAACACCTCTTCCAACACTTTTAAGTAACACTTTTAACTAAGGCCTGTTTACACCAAAAAATGATAATTATAAGGATACTTATATTAGTGTATTCTCAGTATACAATGCAGTTGTTTCATCTGTCACTTTAAATGCTCAAACTCAAGCAGAAATAATTCCGATTGGACAGTCAGAGTTTTTATCATTCATAATTTTTTGTGCTGCTATGGTTATAGTTGTGGTGTGCAATGCTATTCACTTAGATTTAGGATGCAATCACACTAGAGGATCTGATCCATGCTTGAGCACTATTGACCCCCAAAGTCCAGTTCATTTCACAAGTGTGACTACTCTGTACCGTGTCCAGTGCGGTTCGTTTAACCTTGCCCTTGCCCACTGAAGAGGTGGCTCGTGTACGGTACACATGTAGTCTGAATGGGTCTGGTTCTCATCTTATTGATGAACAGGTGTTGTAGTTTGCGAGTAAAGCTGAACATTTCTCCATTAACCTCATTAATATCTGTCTGATAGCGAAAGGACAACCATGCTTGGGTTTTAGTACAAGTGTGTGTATGCCCTATCATTTTTTTTTACTTTATATATTAATTATTAGCATTAGTTATCTTTGTCTTGGGGTACACACACACAGAAAGCTAATTCTTACTCATTTATCCATGTTTATTTATCACTCTGACGTGTCAAAAGCTCCACAGATATATTTGCATACAACAACGATATATAAATGATATAGAAAAAGTTCAATCGATTTACACTTTCATCGCCAACATATATATTGTTGTATTGGTATAGCAACCAGTAATGCTTAAAGTTTAATGAACACATTTGATTAGCTAGGTCAGGGGTCACCAAGTTCAGTCCTGGAGGGCCAGTGTCCTGCAGAGTTTAGCTCCAACCCTAATTAAACACACCGAAGAGCTAATCAAGGTCTTACTAGGTATACTTGAAACTTCCAGGCAGGTGTGTTGAGGCAAGTTGGAGCTAAACTCTGCAGGACACCGGCCCTCCGGGATCAAGTTTGATGACCCCTGATAAAAACCAACAAAAAAACTATCAAGACTGACTAGTGCTATTCTAGTGCTCTTTTCCCCACTTCATGCTAAGTGCTAATCTGAATGGTGTTCCATTTGAACCTTAATCAACAAGTACAACCGGCCATGGCATCCTCACCTTAACTTATGCTGTCTTCACGGGCTATCAATTTTTTTAATGAATTTATTGTTTTTTAAATATGTGTTTTCAACTTGGATATTGGACATGATTGTCTTTTTTCATATTTTCTACCTGGAAACCCTGAGATAATTTTTATACCCAAGTTGTGCAGGCCATAAACATGGTGGAGAGGAAAACAGTTGCTGCTGGGGCAGGTGTTTTTTTTTTCTCCAACAAAAGCAAGATCACCCTGTTTTAATGTTAAAATCATGCACACCGTAGTGTAATACACCTTTCAAGCATTTTGTATGTTTTATACACAGCAAAACAGCATGTATTTGACTGAAAATCCAGAATCATCAACAAGCTAAATATAATATAGATAGCTCTGTGAATGTTTATATGGTTGTCAACGAACGGGATGCTAAATTTTATTCAAAAATTAAATACCTTAAATATCTAAAATTTTGGTTTTAATAAGATTTTCCCATTAAACCTGGCATCCTCCATGATTCCTGTTCTTTCCAACAGCAAAGCACTTGAATGCGACAAGATTGTAATCAGACTTCTGAAAACTTGCTTACCCATGTCTAGATAGTCATACAGCTGCAGCTCTATGGATGACATTGGCATGTTTGAACAAGTTGATACAGGAGTCTAATAAAGAGGTTGATTGGCAAAACGTATTTTATGAATTTTGAAAATACAAAACTAGCCAGATTAAATGTATTTAAATGCAAAATACATTTGATTTTTTTCAATGGTATTTAAATACAAATAGTATTTTGTATTTACGTATTTTAAATACATGTTTTGAAATACTGTCCATCCCCGAATGTCACTCGCCTCATCTTTTTGACATTTTAAAGATCCCTTACAGAGATAACATTTCAACGGTTGACATTTAGATGAAAAAGCAAAAGTCTTCCAAACCCTGTCAATAATATTAGAATCACATTTTCTCCGTTTCTCCGTAAAACGCTGAGCAGGTTCTCGGACACGCCGTGTGATGTGCGTAAATATGTAGATGTTTTAGTATTTCCTCATACTGTACTAAGCACACACGTTCCTTCGAAACCACATTTCTGATTGGTAGTCCCGAGGGCAAAGTGGGAGGCTTTGGTGACCCACGGAATGACGCCAGAGCTTTCTCCACATTTCATTGGCTACTCACGACGCCAATTAAAGTCTGTGGCCAAAGTCCCTTTGCTTGCTGTCTGAAGCGGCAGCGAGCGCAGTGGGGAGAGAGGCTTCCGTCTCTAGGCTGCGGAAACTACCCTGCGAAAGACAGCGAGAGTGGCAGTGATTGAGGAAAGCAGGACCGCTTTACTTGAAGTCTCGGCTCGGTTAGATATCCATTACACAGCAACTTCCCCTGATTGAAGGAAAAGGCCTGCGGAGATGGGCGACAAGGCGGGGACCAGGTAAGAAGCAGTCTTCAGCGCAGGTTCAATTCAGGATTTGACTTCTTATTTTGAAGTCACGATATCATAATCTCACAGCCCCTTTATGAACAACAATCCCACCGAGCCTCGGAGGCTGGAGGCATGGCGTGGGAAACCTACTAGTTTATCTGAGTGAGGTACACGTTTAATCTGTAGCCTACTACAGGATATGCATCGGCACTCGAAGCAAACGCTCTTAAAAACATGATCACACTGGACATCTTATGTACTTCACCCAGGGTGGGGTGACTGACCAGCACGCTACACCATAAATCTACAGCCCTGCTCTGTTCTTGTACAGCTTTGCAATTGAAATCTCTTCGGGTGTGCGTAGGAGTGCGGCATTTAGTTGCTTTAACGGCTCGTCTTATCAACTGCGATCTGATGTTATCTTGTTGGAGTATCCAAGTTGTGACTGAGACTTTTATTTTTTTGCAACGCTCGCTGCAGCTAACGTTAGTCATTTATTCGCTACAGTAACAAGCCCTTACTATGACAGGTTATTTTAATACTGCATGAATGAAAATGAGCAGACAGTTTATTATTTTCCGCCCCGCTGCCAGAAAGCGAGAAGTCTGTCTGTCGCACCCAGTGCGAGAAATTCCTGCTCATCACTGCACGCTCACTTCCTCAACTTTCAGAAAAGGCCTCGACGTTTCCTGTTGCAAAAAAGCGCATGGGTTTGATGTGCCTAAAATCTTATGTTAAACACCTCTCTGTGCCTGTCTGACTGTGCAGATTAGGCCCTATAGGCGCAGTGTAGATAGATAGTCGAGTCGTGAGCGACCATGTACGTGCGCTGAGTTTGATGAGTAACCGAGCAATTCTCTCAGTTGTGCCTTCAGTTCTGCTTACATGTCACGGCTCACACCATCATGAGAGGAAACCCACGGGCTTTCTGCCTCCTGTCTATTTGGAGGCTACATTTTGGGCTTTACTTTTTTGTTGGTTTGACGTATGGCACAGTACTTGCACAATGCATGCAAGAGGCCCTTTTCATATTCACATATCAGGTTAGTTTTCTTAACCCCGCAAGCCTGACAATATTTTTCTGAAATTAAATGTTCAATTTTTTTTAACCTCTATATATAGGTTAGCATATATGATACAAAACGTAAAATGCATATATCATACGTATATCGTAGCATATATGATACAAAACGTAAAACACATTAAGTACATCAGGCTTTATGGAGCTCCTGGTCAAGGAGGAAAAAAACCTACATTTTTAGAGCCCCAACCTGAGCAAAAACGTGTAATTTAGTGCAGAAGTTATATGATCAAAAAGTAAGATTACATTTTGATAGCTTGTAATGTTTAACCGTATAACAGAATACCTGCAAAAATGCATATTAATATCAGTTGTCACACTATAGCCTATCTTCTAATAATATGTCTTATTAAGATGATATTTTGATCAAAGCTCTGTAGTTTTAATTGTGGGTGGCAAAGCACATAATGCAATACAATACAATGTTTTGTTTTGTAAATAAATTATTTTTCTAAGTAAACCCTGTTCATCCTGAAATATCACTAATCCCTTCTTTCATTGCTTTATGAAAATCATAAAGATTCACAGCAAAACGCATGTGTACCACGGCCTGCAAGTGGACATTTTTAGAAATATACTGAAAGGTTTTTTAAGAAACTAAAAAGATTGATCAATCAGACTGCAGAAGGCATTGTGTGCAACAGGTTTTTCAGCAAAGTTTTGATGTTTACAAATGATGGCATTAAAATATTATACAGAAGGCATTATAGGGATAAAAGGACAGTTAATGTTCAACCCTTACTTTCTACCAAACCTTACTTTCTTGAGTGAAACACAAAAGGTGTTTTGCGGAATGAAAGCCTTAGTCACTATTCACTCTCATTGTATGGAGAAAAGATGCACTTGAACGGTCACTGAGGCTGACAGTTCCTAGCTTCTTGCCAAATAATTATATTGTAATAAGATTAAATAGCATGGCTTTTGTGTGTGGGGAACAGTTGTTCATTGGCCCACTACAGAGCGAGCCAAGCACAGCAAACTTAGCTCATATTGATTGACACACATTCATAGTGCTGCAAAGCTGTGAAAGAGGCGTTTTAGGTGTCATCAGTCCTTCTGCACATTCAAATTAGCCTTGGGTAAATTAAAGCTTGCTATCGCGCCATCATTTTTTTTAATTTATCATACTTTCTGTTTATAAACATATTTTGCCACCAAAGACCTCGACAGTATACCCCTGCCTGTTGCTGTTTTTTCTAAGCAAATTCTGATTCCGTGTGGTTCACACTGAAGTGGTTATGGGGGTGTTGGTGGATCTTGCAGGCTTAGTGGTGTTTGGTGGTCTTATGAAATGAAAAGACAAAATCCCCTGTGTGTGTGTGTTGATGCTTTTTTAATCCAGTATAAATTCATGTTCTAGTTCTGTTTGATGTTGACACATTTTCCCAGTTAATTTTTGATATGCTTGTATTATTAACATCATGTTAAAATCAAGTCACATCAAAGTGTATTTTTAAGCATTTTGCATTGCTTCAAAAACTGTTACAGTGTTGTTACAATGTTTTGCATAACTTTAATTTATTACCATGAACTGTTGTTAGGCCATTATAATTATTAATAGTTAGCTTCCTTTTGACTCATTAGTCATCAAATCCTCTGTACACACAATAAACATATATCAATGTGACAGGCGCGGCGTTGCAGCTTTCATTTACTCACTAAAAACAGTGATGTTCAAGTTGTTTACTTTGTAATTCGATGGTCATTTTCACCAGTTTGACCTATACAAATGATTTGCGGACTGTTTGCGAACATGAGAGACAGGCATCAGCGCATTGACAAGATAATGAACCGGTCACTATGAAGTAGGCATTGCAATCTCTCACATGACTTTTCATTAAGAACACAGTGAGTTTAAGGGAGGCAGACAAGAGTAAATATCAGAAATGTATTAATTAAAAAGAGTAACGTTTAGGAAGAAGGAATGTTTTTTCCACCGGGCCGCACTATGGTCCAAGTGCAAGTCTCATGGGCCGCACGCGTGTCATTTACATATTACGTCATCAATACAAACCAACCAGATGTATAATATTATTTATAGCCTAAATATTATGAAATATATTATATTTATTTAAATAATTCTACTCACCATTAATAAAACCCCTGATGCTGTCGTGAGCTGACCAATTTTGTGAAATTCTGCTCGAAAGGAGTAACAGCACAATGAAGTTACGATTGTAAGTTGCAGTCTAGAAGACACGCACGGAAGGGTTACTTGACACGCGACATTGCAGAAAGTGTGCGTTCACAAATGTAGCCTTAGATCAAAATATGGAAAGAATTTTCGATTTTAATAATCTGAGTTCTCTCCAGAAGATTTCTGTAATAAGGATGATTGCTGCGTAGTAGCCTAGAAATCTTCAGTGTGTGTGGCTGGGCAAACCGAAAGTAAGTCCAGCTCTCTCTTCACCGCTGATGCTGAGACTATTCTTGTTTGAAGCAACACGTTTAGATGCTCAATTTTACAGAACTAATGGCTAGAAAATATAAAATATTTGTTTAGTACTTTTTGAAATGAATGTTAAAACTAATTGTAAAACAGAAAGTAATTTAAATTATTTTCAACACATAAGAGTGTAACATTCAGCATGGTGGGCCGCATTCGGATTCGTGACGGGTTGAGAACCGCTGGTTTAGATGGACAACATGGAAAGAATAATGGAAAGGCCAAATAGGAAAATATAAAAATCTTTAGAGACAGTAAGGTGGAGTGATTTAAGAGTGAAAGCAGGAGGACTGTGCTTGCCTAATTTCCAGCTTGTGCAGCTGTTTTATACCTAAGTGTATGTTTACGATTGTTCTTCAGTCCAATACAATTCACAAGAGATGTGAGGGCAAAGAGTCATGAGTTATTCAAGGGAACTTGTCATACATTGGGAGTGACTCCTCGGGTCACTCCGAGTTTGGTAATCACAGGGGATCACTGTGGTAAGACCAAAACAGGAAAAGTGGTTGGAAACGTTGTTTAAATGCTGAGCAAAATGTCATGTAGCTCCATACCAGTGTTTTCGTATTTACACCATGCTTGCGTAATATCCTGCAGCGGAGTTGAACATTGATTGGAGATTTACTAGAGGCTGGTTAGTATATATTCCCCATACTCCAGCGTGTGACATCTGCATGCTCAAACCCGTACTCCCCTCATGCTGTCCTCATTTTGTAGTGGGATTGATTGGTGTGGTCCATTAAATCACATCTGCATCAGTACATGAGCGTGATTAATTTTTTTGAGCGTGTTTTCACCTCTTCTCGTGTTGTAATTTTCCCCTTATGCCATCATCTTATACTTTGCCCTGTTAATATCACCTTTTCGCCTTTTTGCTCTCTTTTTCATCAGTTATTGAATGTTTCAGGTCCTCTAGTTTCACAAGGAGTCAGTTTTAATGCATAGAAACTGAATATTTTATTTGTGAAATTACAGCAATAGATATTTCACAAAAAAAAGTCAGTAGTTCCAAACCTACATGACTTTCGTTCTTCTGTGAAACGAAAAAGAAGACATTTTGAATGTTTTTGACCATACAATAATCCAAAACTGCATTATAGGCCCCACTGACTTTCATGGTTTGGACAAAAAACACTTTTCAGATTCAGATTAATTTTGTGTTTCATAGAAGAAAGGAGGTCGGTCATACAGGTTTGGAACGACATGAGGGCAAATAAATGATGTTAGATAATTCATTTTTAGGTGTACTACCCCTCGAGTCTCGTTGACCTAGATGGAAAGGGTGTTATCAATAATGGCACACAACATGGTCACAGTGTTGCTGTTGCCACCCAGGTTCGATGTACACGTGTGTGTTTATCTCTCACACACACATACACACCTCTAATTCATCAGCTGATGGCTCCATTATCTAATTTTAAGCTGAAAGGGTAATTCACTGGAGACTATTTAGACACCTGTCAGCACTGATGGATTGAGTCTCCACATTTAACAGGCGCCCGGTTCCTCTTACATAGTCTAGTTTGTAGACAGTTAACCTCTCTCATGGGATTGTGTCCTAGATGAATGATGTTCCGCTCCACTGGTTTCGTTTTCATAGATGTTGTGGGTTTATGTGTGCTGAATAAGGCCTCACTTGTAAAAACTAAAGCTTCTGCTAAATCTTAACATTTTATGATGATATTGAGTGGCACTTGCACACCTAAAACTTGCCACCTTGATGCTAGGTAGTTTTGGGTGGTTTCTATGAAGCTTTTAGTCAAAAAGTTGTGAATATTTTGTTCTCTAGATACAGTGCACATCTCTCGTTCAATGTAAATAATATACGCTTATTGTAAGAGTATAGTGGAACGCAAAGCCTTTCAAACTCTATTCGTTTGCTAAAACTTAGAAGGTTCACACATGTGGACTAAAAGGTTTCCAGTGTCTGTGCTATTTCTTTCCAGGTGTTATGAGCGATTAATACATGTAAAAATGAAAGTACTTAAATCTATAGAATTAGTTTGTCTTGCCAGTTCTGAACTTGCTTATATAAAGTAATATACTTTTACTAAAGAAGGTTTATTATGCTGTCCTTCATGTGGTTTCCAAAGATTAGGGGTTTGAACGAGGTATGATCCGTACTAATATTGTTTCTTGTCTTAGCAAGCACATATAATTATATAAACAGTCTGACTTTCTCTAAGAATAACTAAGTTGCAGTTATTGTCAGGAGTTTTTTTCCTGTGCATAAAGATGTTGTGAATCACTTTACCCACTGTCCCCTGGGCTCCTATTATGGAAAGCTGGAATTCAGAAGAATTGACCAGTTTGAGTTCCCAATGGGAAGTGGTCTAGAAAAATAACATTTACACACACAGCACCTCAGCAATGGAAAAATAATAAAATGGAGAAGCGTTCTCAGCTGGGTTCCTTTTTTCCATTATATTGCTGTTTTAATTAGCAAATTGCTTGTACTTGACCTCTATATCTTTTTTCCAAATAACTTTTACTTTGCTCTAGATGTGGGCTGTTGAAAGTACGAGGGAAGAGCTCTTTAAAATAGGCTGTAATTACGGGCGCTAGTGCACACTTGCGCTCTGACAACAGCTCTGTGACGTCATCGGTGTCTGAGCGGTAGCCTAGTGTCCTGTAAATTGTCCGCGTGTGTAAACGGCTGACAGGTGATTATAACCAGACATCCTTGGCGCTTTCCTTGGCTCCATCCTAAGACAACAGTAAGATTGATTAAGTCTCTCTCTTACACATTTACTATCTCCATCCATTACTGTGTCTATTCTTCTCACTGCTGTCTCTTCCTGCTGGATCTTTTCCCATGGATTGATCTTTTTTTGCATTTCATACATTTGCATAATCATTTACTTTGTTTAAATTTCTTGTTTTTACTGTACACATGCCACCAAATGTGGGTGTCTACTAGTTTGTCATGTGGGAGGATTTGTTTACTGTATGATTGATGAGTTTATTAGAGCTTGATGTTAAGCATTTCCCAGTTCTTTTTCTCAGGACAAGTAAATTATTATTTTCATTTATTTTAATGTCCCAAAACTTTTTATCAGTACAGCCTCAATGCAGTAAAGTTATCAAAATCGGATCGTCAATCATCAGGAATGTGAAGTCAACTATATAGGCAATTGGATAGCATTACTTTTACTGCTATATGGAAAACCAGGGATGTTTTTTAGACCAAATTAATGTTCATTTGTGATTACTGTAAAATATAGTATTAGGAACTATTATAATAACTACCAGAAAAAGTTATTTCCACTTTCCACTCATATAGCTCTGAAATGTTCCAAATCTCTGAATGCAGTAGTAGTAATAATAATATAGATGATGATTATGGTTTTGGTTAATATCAACTTTCATTGTATGGACAAAAAACACTTTAAAGACATTTTCAAATTAGGCAGTCGTGGCCTAATCGTTGGAGAGTCGGACTTGTAACCCAAAGGTCGCGGGTTCGAGTCTCAGGTCTGTTAGAAATTGTAGGTGTTGGGAGTGAATGTCCAGCACTCTCTCCACCCTCAATACCACGACTGAGGTGAGACCCTTGAGCAAGGCACAGAACCCCCAACTGCTCCCCGGGCGCCGCAGCATAAATGGCTACCCACTGCTCCAGGTGTGTGTTCACGGTGTGTGTGTGTGTTCACTGCTGTGTGTGTGCACTTTGGATGGGTTAAATGCAGAGCACAAATTCCGAGTATGGGTCACCTTACTTGGCCACACGTCTTGTCTTTTCTTTCCTTTGCTTAAAAAAATATTTTTATGTTCTGCAGAAGAAAGTTTGTAATGAACGACGTAATTGTGAAAAAATGGTGACATTTTTTATTATTTTTTTCTATAGTTTGTTTGTGCCACCTCTGTGCCTTTTTTTTACAAAACAGGCAACCTCATCCAGTTTAACCCTTTTTTTGTGATTGTCCTGAACAAGTGTCAAAGTTGAGTCCTGAGTTCATATTTGTGTTTTATGTAAACCATTAATTTCGTACAGCCCAACCCAATGCTTTGATGAGCCGTGTCTGTTCTTCTAACTCTCAAAAAAAACCCTTATTTGTCTAGATCCAGAAATGTAATCCATGCTCCATGTTAATTGCTGGGCATGTTTTGACCTGTTCCTGGAGGCACACCAACAGTGCACATTTTGGATGTCTCCCTTATCTGACCAATATATTTCTGGTCCTGGAGTCTCTACTAATGAGCTGAGTTGACTCAGGTGTGTTTGATTAGGAAAAGTTAGAAAATGTGTAGTGTCGGTGTGCCTCAAGGAACAGGGTTGGGAAACATTGCTTTATCTAGTATAACACTTTTCTGTTACAGAACATTGCACAATATTTCACCGCTGATTAATTGGCTTCTCACTACTTCACTGCATGATATTTGAGTAAACTTAAAACATAATATATGAGCAATATCACACGAGTAGAAGTGCGATATGTAAGGAATAATTGACGACGGGACGTTGAATTATTAGAAAAATAATGCACAGCCGAGGTGGTGATACGGCCGCTATGTATAAAATATACATTTTTAAATTATAGTGGATTTGTCTGTCCGCCATGACACACTCGCTGTGAGAAATACGGCAACTTCGGCAAGCGGAGTGATACAAACGGTGAAGAGGACGAGGAGCTCTGTTAAGACTCCAATATCGCATGCCTATCAGCCAATCGGATTCGAGAACAAGAAAGAACTGTTGTATATAATATAATATTGGTGCATAACTCTGAATAATACATGCATCTGCAGTACTTCTCAAACCTATTGCAGTTTCCATGATGATCTTGTTTGATTTCTCGGTTTCTTTTCCTTCACTGAACCCTGTTTAGGTCTTTATAATGTTTGTAGTTACTCAGACAGCAGATGGGGTGCATTTATAATAGGCTATGTATTGCACAAAAATTCACACTGAATATTGCAGTCTAATAATTAGTTTATATTAAACAAACCGCATCAAGGGTCAGAGTGTGATGTTTTGTCTAAGTCTTGATTTTGTTTGTATGTGTGATAAGTTTGAGTAGTAGTAGTAGAAGTACTCCTCACTTGGGCCCGGGATGAAATTGTGGGGTCAGAAGGCTTGGGACAACTTTTTCCTGACAACAGCATGGATTACACTGCCTACTGGAATATATTTCCATAAACAAGGGCGTGAAATGTTTTTCATACCATATTTGTCTGCAAGTTTAGCTGTTTTCCTTGTCCTCTCTTGAGCTAGAAAAACATGCAAACACGCACACAGAGTCAGCAGGCAACAGGAACACACGCAGAGCGCCGGCGTTGACGCAAGCTGCATGTTCAGGAAGGCAGCGAATGCATGACCCCTGCCTCTCTCATCTATGCACTCACTGCTTGCACATGTCTTTATGTGCATGCATCTTTCTCAACACTTTTGCTGTTTCTTTCTGAACTCTGATCATTTAGTTTTCCCTGATGCATTCATGCCTGTACACGTGAGCTATGACAAGACTTAGTGCTGCGGCGATCGCGCTACCCTGAGGTTATTGAGTGTGTTTCTGAGAGGGAGACTTCAGGACGAGACTGAAAGGACTTTATTATGTGGAATATGCTTAATTGCATTCTCATAACTCGTGACATTTTTGTTTTCCACTGACGTTTATAAATCATTGGACAGGCCAGACAGAACTGAGGAAGCTTAGATCCGCCGGACAGCAGCTTGCTGATTCAGTGTCACCTGTTTTCAGTGAAGTGCACCAACTAATCCTGTCTACTTCCTGTTTGTTTTTTTTGTTCTAGTGGTTGGGCCGTTTTCAGACTAAAATGTCCAGTGTATTTGTGGAAACCGTTAACAGATATGCAAGTGACACGAGCAAATAAAATCAAGGACATTCAAGTTGTCTAAAAAGTAATTGAAAAGCATTATTGATTTTCCGTTTCATATTGTTATTTAGCAACAAATATATATTGCTTGCATTACCCCTTAAATTACCTGTGCTGTTTGGCACAAATATGAACATTTTAAATAATTCCTTTTCATAGTTCTATAAATCTGTATTTGTAGATACTTTGTAGATTTGTTCTTTTGTTTGTATTTTTATTGTTTTATACTTTTCATATATTTGGAAAAGTCACTGTATCACATCAAGAAATATGTCTGGACATTTCATTCACTCTTGGAATGTGTGGCAAGCTAATTTTGGACCTCACATAAGTTTTCTGGCTAATAGCTGGACTGTAATCTTATGCAAAGCCAAATAAATGTCTCAAAGTCCCCGTGTCAAATAGAAGTAGTTCTAGAATAATAAAAAAAATAATTTGAAGATCATGATCCATTTATAATGTTATCCTTGGATTTGTCTCTCCTGGGCCTGGTTCTGTATTTTGCCTACTAAATTGCCACCTCACCGCAGAAGTATTTATCTGTACTACAAACCAGTGTTTATTATTAAGATAATAAATTCAAATATGATTCTAACAAATATATTTTTTGTACATCTAACTTAACTGAAAGCGAATGACACCGGAAGCTTCACACATTTGTTACAAATGGCCACACCTGCTCGTATATTAAACGTAATGTGGGTATAGGGCTGGGTGATGTTTTTCAGATTTTATCATTAATGAATTTAATGTTTTGTCAAGATTTATTTTTTATAATTTGAGGAATCTCGATTTTGAATAGAAATATTACCAAACACTTTGACATTATGCCAATGATAACAGAACTATGTAAACAGAGAAGAATTTTCAACCCAATGTCGGCGCACGTGATTAACACAGGAATGCGTTTTTGTGTTGACAAAAATGTGACACGGGCAGTGGAACAGGAAAAAATGCAAGAAGATAGGAGTTTAACTTGTGTTTTTATAATGCTGTTTCATTACATTTACATTTAGTCATTTAGCAGATGCGTTTATCCAAAGTGACTTACAAATGTTTCATGCATGAGACGCGAGCTCAAGTCAAACGTAGAAAACGTGGAAAAGCAGCACAATTGAATAAACTACTACTGTATGTCAGATATTTAATGTTTGCATCATGGTGACCGGCTGAAAGCTGCTGTTCATTGTTTTTAATAATAGTCGACTGGTGTTATACCTTCAGTCATTTTGAATTTGAATTACCTTAAATCTTTTTAAAGCATTTTCCTTGTATTATTTCTGAACATGTAATATGTATAAGACAGGTTTGTACAAGATGTAGTTGTAGTTCATGCATCTTCTCTCCAAAGATATTTAACAAGTGAGTTGTTTAACATTTACATCATGTTGAAAACTTCATGTGTGGTGAATTGGAATTTAATTTTATTTAACTAGAGGGTTAATAAAGAAAAAGTTACTGGAAAAATTGACAATTGTCAAATGTTCTAGAAAAAACAAACATTTTATATATTTTTTTACATATTGCCCAGCCCTAGGTGGATATTATACGAGTACAAAAAAAAATGATTTGATGCGAAGATGATTTGAAGAAAGGAGTGATGTGAAGATGATTTTAACAGCTGAACATGCAAGATAAAGGAAGTTCCTGTGTCGTTCTTTTTTTCACACTCTGAGTTGCTGCTTGAAAATTTGACACTTTCCGCAAATGTCTTTCTCACCGCAGGCCTCGGTGTGTTTATATGCTGTATTTCTCTATTCTGATGCTTTTGCAGGACTTGCTGCGTGTGTATATATGTCTACGTGCGGCCCATAGCTCAAAACCTTGGTGGTTTCTCACACCTTCACAATAAGAACAGGAAAGGCACAGGCCGAATGAAGGAAGTGTGACCACCACATGATTAGGCAAGGGTTCTGACTCCACTCCTCTCCTCCTTCCTCTCTCGCTCTTTCTTCATTTTGCCTTCAACTCTTTTTTTAAACTTCATTTGTCAACACTTTTCTTTCCTAATGGTGTTTTTTCAATTCTCTTCCTTCATATTTCAGATTCCTCTTCACTATCATATAGTTACTTCATTTAAATATAAAAAGTCCCAAACTTTGTAACTGTTTTTAATTAAAGCAATTTTAGAAAGGTTTTAAAAGTTTAACCTCAAATTATTCCTCTTTTTTTCTGTTTATTGAAATGTTATCCCAATTATTTTATGTGCTTGCTTATTTTTTTCTGATGTGACTAGATGTAACATATGATTTAATTTGCTACATAGGTTTATATCTCATTTCCTGGCTAATTCAACTGTATATGATGATAGTAGTTGTATAGTGTTAGTGTGGAGGGTCGGGTTTCCTCGGGCTTGGGAGAGAGGAAAACGGGATCAGGATGTATGTTATGATTCTGCTGAAGCGCAGAAACCTTTCTTCCTCAAAGTGATATGGGAATAGAATGGAGTGTGTTTTTTAGCTGACATGTTACATTATTGCCTTGTTTTTGCTCTTATGTGCTTCCCATTCCTCTCTTTAAGAGTGAGGCCCTCCGTTGCGTTTAGGGAGCTCCAGTATAGATCTTTCCAGGTTCACCCACTCTTGGATAGCTAATTTTGGCCTCGCAGATATGAAACTGTATTTTTTAGTGATAAGGATAGCTGAGCAGATGAAAATTCAAGGGGCAATTAGTTGTGTTTGTTGGGTACGTCTGCAAACCACATTGTGTGAAAGTGTGCTGATGAGTGTGTTATCTTTCACAAAGGTCATGGTGTGTGTAGGGGTGCAACAAACGTTTATTTTGTTGATCGATTAATCTAACGATTATTAGAACGATTAATCCACTAATCGTCAATTATTTCACTGATTAATCAGTAGACTTTGATTGATTATTCAGCTTTTGCAATTAGTTAAAATACTAAGTTATACATATTCTAACATAAAGGTCACATCAGCTTTAGAAAAGCATATTATGTAATTACAATTAATTAGTAACCCTTTACAATAAGGTTAATTAGTTAACATGAACTAAGAATGAACAATACTTCTACAGCATTTATTAATCTTAGTTCATGTTAATTTAAGCATTTACTAATGCATTTATAAAAATCACAAGTTGTGTTTTTTAACATTGGTAAATGCACTGTGAACTAACATGAACAAACAATGAACAACTGTGTTTTTATTAACCAACATTAACAAAAATTAATACATAAATGTATTGTTCATTCATGTTAATTAATACATTAACAAATTGATACCTTATTTTAAACACTTACCAATTAATTATACAAATAGATGTATTTGGCACACAAAATGACAGAGAGAGACACTCTCTCACTATTGAATTAGCTAGATGAAAAAATAACTGAATGACACACAATTCTGCCAAACATCTACTTTTTTAAGTCATATAGATAAGAAGCAGAGTAAAGGTAAGTGATAAGACGCTTTGGATAAACTATTTTATTGACAACATAATATCTTGAAATACCTTATAGGGTTATGATAACCAAAACAGTCCTGAGCTAGATCAAGCTTTGATCTCTGTCACTTTAATGAAATTATTTTCGCCCACTAATACAAATATTGTATCATTAGCTAGCTCCACACTGGAGAGCTGCTTTATAACAGAAAATCAAGTTGTAATTCTAACTGAAAGGGTTTTTCCTGGGTCAAAAAAGGTCTTCGGTGGTGGCTGACGGTCATCCACACACAGTAAAAAGTACCCTCCCCACGTGATCTGCGACCCCAAAAATGACCATAACTAAAATAAATGCAAAGAAACAGTTTGTGATTTTTAATTTGATTTATTCATGAAAGAAAAAACAGCCACTGTCAGGGAATATAATAAAACTGGCTTTCATATTTGTGAAAATTTTAAATTTTGGCCATTTATTTTTGTAAGATAGGATCCTTCTTTGCTAGACCTCACAATTATATTAATATTGAAAAAGCATTTAAAAGTAGCATTAAAAAGTTTATATTTAACTAGTAGTCTAATTTTCTACCATACATCTGAATAAAATTAGCAGCTGGCTAACAAATTGCTTTGTGGCTGGTTTCAGCTCACTCAGTCTAAAATAAATGATTTTAACTACACATTGTCATATAAATACCCTGAGGCTACTGTGGATTATTATGGCTATATATTTTACTATTATTATTATTAATGTTAAATCTTTTTCTTTTATTGAAAGTGTGTTTTATGTTAGTTGCATGTACAGAACGCTTGTCAGAGAAGATAATGTTTTTTGTATTTTTTTGGCACAATTCACAACACCGGTAATTCAGTTTAAAATAAATAAATCTCAGAATGCGCCGCATGAAACATGGATTCAGTCTTCTGACCTTTTACTATCATGTCAGTTGATTTTGAGGGAGGGAGTGGAAAGATAGTTAGGGCTTGTTTACACCTGGTTACTTTGTGTTTTGCCGGATCGGATGTCCATCTGATTTGTTACTTTTGGC
Source organism: Ptychobarbus kaznakovi (assembly GCA_027422405.1). Lineage (NCBI taxonomy): Eukaryota > Metazoa > Chordata > Actinopteri > Cypriniformes > Cyprinidae > Ptychobarbus > Ptychobarbus kaznakovi. The sequence continues at coordinate 8,347,475 of CM049798.1, forward strand.
CACAAAAAACAGATATAAATTTCCGATCTTGAATTAGGCCTACCGCACTATCACATCAAAGAAATCAACAGATATGCGCTGCATTTTATTCATTATCAGCCAATTACAAGATTGAAGAATGTAACAGGACAGAGCGGCATCAGCAGTGGAAAGATAAGCTATATCCGTGGCGATGCATGTAGCATTAACGCTGTCATATCTGACTATTACATGTCATATAGCCTACAACACGTTTGTTTTTTAACATTTTGGGAGGAGTAAAATGTACATATGTGATTTCAAAAAGCAGATGCATTTACACTTGTGCAGTTTCGTCTGGAATACGTCCCAGACATAAGTGGTTTAAGTGGTTAGATTTAAATCTGTCTCGAAAGCATTTCGAATTTGGAGGACTGGTCTTTTCTCGATCGGATAGCTGTCCGACCAGAGAAAACGCATGAAGTGAGCAGGTGTAAACAGGCCCAGAGAGAGTGCGCGGGGAAGGGCTCTCTGCTCTCTCTCCCTGTTAACATGCGCGCCATCACAAGCGCAGCAGTCATTTACATCACTCATAAATCACATGAACCGATCAAATACGGCTTTGGCGGGACAAACATTTGTTCTGGCGGCCGCCAAAACATTTTCAATGCAGGAAAAACCCTGTGAAAGCGACACTGACTCTGGTTTTTCATGTTTAATACCGTAAAGCTGCTTGATTTAAGGCTATATATTGCATAAAGGTGGCTACTATATAAATAAACATTATGTGACCGGACTTTACTGGAGTACTGAACTGCAGAGCAGAGCTCATTCAATCATCCACATCATCGTAATCAGATGCAATTTTAACTGCTTTTACACTGCTGTCAGTTTTTGTGTCGTTTATTTCGTTATATATATTTACATATTCATCCAAATGCCGCTCAGCGCTGCGTGTGTCTTCTTCTCTTGAATTGCATCCAGGAGGGCTGAACTACAGTCTTGCGCCACACTGGTCAAACCGCAGTATTGCAGGCTCTTAAATTAGGTCATATGAGATCGAACGACTACTCAACAACAAAACTATTTGTCGACAATTTTTTTGTCGTCGATAATGTCGACTAATCGTTGCAGCCCTAGGTGTGTGGCGTGAGAGAGAGCCATCTTTTGTGCATTGTGTGCCACATTGTTGCTTGCTAATTACTGAAGCGCCACCATTTTGTTAAGGTCATGTCACTGGCACTCCTTTCATATCTTTCTTTTCTAAGGTTTTTCACAGGAGCCTTCCTTTTTCAGACCTTCATTTCTTGTCTGAAGTGTCGACTCAGAAAATCAGAGAGGATAAAAGCTAGTGTCAAGTTAAATATCTTGTCAGTCTGTTTCTATTGTTTGTTCTCAGTTTTTCGATTGTGCTCTGCTTTTTTGTGGTGCCTGTAAAGATATCCTGAGAGAAAACTCAGGATACTGATGCACTGATATGATTTCCCTACTCACTCATATTCAATCACTTCCTGAGCGTCTTTAATCTTTTGAGATGCCACAGTTCATCAAACGTGAAACGGATGGTGTCACTTTGGCAATAGAAATAGAATTGCTCAACTGCTGAAGTGTGGTGAATAAAACATAACATTGGTCATGGGTTTTATTCAGTATCACTTTTTGCATTTTAATTCAAGTTAATAACTGTCTCCACTAAATGAAATGAAATGTAGTGAGGTCAACACTCAACAACAACAACAATGAAGCATGCTAGTTTTTGGGGGTACTTTTTTTCCATTTAATTTTGAAAGCAGTCTCTTGTGCTCACCAAGGCTACATTTATTAATTTAAAATGAAAACCATAATATTGTGCAATATTATTACAATTTCTATTTTGTATTTTATCTAAATGTAATTTATTCCGGTGATGCCAAAGCTTAATTTTCAGCAGCCATTACTCCAGTCTTCAGTGTCACACGATTCTTCAGAAATTATTTCATCTTGCTGATTTGATGCTCAAGTTCAAAAGGACAGCATTTATTTGTAATGTTATAAATGTCTTTGCTGTCACTTCTGACCAAATTGAAAGCATCCTTGCTGAATAAAAGCAAAACAATCTTACTGACCTCAAACCTTTGAATGGTAGCAGGCAGTGGCCAGTTTTCAGTGTATGCTGTGCAGGGTGAAGTACACTAGTTCTCCAGTAGTGTTTCTCAGACTCATTTGAAAAGACCTTCACTTAGTGTTAGTACATTTGAGGACAGTAAGAAAACACCAGACCTGAAAATGAGTAATAATACAAATTAGAATCAAGTACAGTACAATTATGCATGTTAATGTCATAAATTATGAAATGAATGTCAAGCATTAGGCTTTTTATAGTCTTTCCTAAACACTGTATTTCACTTATCACAGTGGTTCTGACAAGTGCAGTTTTCTCGCCCCCTCCTTTTATTTTCGGTGTAAATGAATCCTTGACTACATATACTGTTTACTTCACTACATTCAGATTCCTAGTATTTCAGAGGAAACATGCAAGCACTTTTGCAATATAATTCTTCTATTACATGCATGGAATTAAGCGGTTACTTGTCACCAGTTTGTTACATGGCTCTAAGGCAATGTTTGCATATTTTTAATGTTTTATCAGTAGTTACACATTAACTGTTGCTGCGCTAACAAATTATTTTTAGTCAGTTAACCAAACAGATCTTCTGTCACAATTCAGTGTTCAATTGTAGATTTTGCCCGTCAGTTTTCCAGTGTTATCATTTACATAGTTTTTCTGTTTCTTGCAGCTTTGTTTTTTTGAGGGGTTCCTGGTTGATAAGAATGATGTTTCAACTGGATGCTTGTTGATTTGCATTTATAATAAGAAGGTAAATTATGCCGTTTAGACTGTCAGGAATAGAAGAAGGTTCGTTTATACTTATTTGTATTTGCAAATTAGATTATTCTGTGAGTTGCATGATTGAAAGATGCAGCGTACAACCAAGAGATGTAGTTCTGTAGGCTGTTATATGGGTGTTTGTATATAGCAATCTGTTCTGCAGTTATCTGACATTGAAAGGCAATATATTATGAGCCATTTATAGTTTAACGGCGGCCTGTAACCAATAATTTATTTATGAATAGCTTATTCTATCACTGGCCTTGTACTTGCACCAGTGCCGATCGTTACTCAGTCAATCGTTAATTCCATCAGAAAACGCTAAAACTGTCGTCTCTTTCTTTCTCACCCTGTTTCTTCATTCCATTCTTCAGTTTTAGTTTTTTCTTCTTCACCTCCAGATGCTCCACATAGAGGAACTCTGTGGACGTTGGGTTTTTGGCTCCATGTCATGCGCGAGCACAAGCACTACCGCACATGCAGTCGGTGACGCATGAGCCGTTTCTGATCCCGAAAGCTGAAGTAGATCTTCTTCAGTCAGCAGTTACCAGTGTGCTGTGCCTGTCTGCTTCTCTGGCACCCTGCTTTCTCACTTCAGTGCTTGTATGGCCTGATGGAGCTTCCATAATAACTTTGAGTAGCACCCGGGAGACGAAATGTTCAGAAACCATGTTTAAAAACACCCGTAAGCTGATTTAGCCTAGCTATAAATTGATTATGAAAGCAAGTAAATAGACTAAAAACAGGAACAGAGAACACGATCGTGCAATTTAGCACTTCCTACTTTTGTGTCATTGCTTTTTCAGTGTGTAGTTTTTAACCATTATGTCTTATAAATATGCTGAGCACAATTTATACAGTGTTTGTTTGTGACCCCATACTTTGAAACAGTGTTGTTTTTGAGACCCGGACGTTCCTGTTGAATTAGACTGTGTGACCGTGATTCGTGACCCATATTAAAATACCAGTCTGATCTAAATGTCCTGACGTACCTCATATGAGTTAATCACATATGTTTGTGTTAGTGTTTATTGGTGAGTACGTCTCTAGCTCGTTGGAAAAATGCACAATCCTTGACAATGACGCACGCTGTAATCTGCTGAAACAATAGGCAGAATTCAGCGGGTGATTTGGTATTAAGTCTTGGGTTTAGCCTCTGGCCGTGCAGAAAATTGACAGCCAGAAATGTGGGAAATGCACACGGATTTCAGATCTTGCCTTTGCATAACAAAATGCTGTACACTTATCCATAATCATGTTCATAAACAGCAACCAGTCCTGCAAGGTTTGTAGCCTGTGGTATCCTGATTACACTGGACACTTCATTATTTACTAGCTTACAATTACAGCTTTAGTCACCAAAGCAGACGCCGTTATGTAAGGTGAAGTGTCATTTTTTTAAATTACATTTTTAGTTAAAATACTTTATCCTATTTCAGCTTAATTTTGAGATGTAGACTATTATAGAGGGCTTGGATTGCAGCTTAACAATATGAATTAATTATCAGCTCATTCAACGTTGAAAATGTAAATCACTTTTCAATTTGACAAACAAATACATGTATATTTCAAATGGTTCTTTTAACCAATGTTGTTAATACTTCAAAAAATAATTTTAAAACAATTTATATTTTCTTTTCCTAATCCGTTTTCAAACTGCATTTCACCATATTTTTAATGTGTTAAATGGAATGTATTAAACATTCAAACAGTAGAGTTTAACACTGTTGTCACATGGCCTCACTGCGGTGCGAGTTTGACGACTCCACATTCTACATACAAAGTTATACCTCTTGGCTGAACACTCAAATAATGAGGAAAGAGATGATTAAATACAGTCTATTTGTTTATCACACTGGAAATGGAAGTTCATGTAGAATACATTATATTATGGGAAACGGTGTTTCACAGAGCATGCTCTGCTATGTACTGCACATTTTGTTTTCAAATGTAGAAATAATCCAAATATTCTATGCAAACAGAAAATTCAAATACTCTTTGCAGTATGTATATTAAATACAGTCACACTTTATTGCAAGGTCCAATTCTTGCTATTAAAAAAAATTAACTATGATTTTTCCCTCAATAAACTCCTAATTTGCTGCTTATTAATACTTAAAGTTAGGGATGTTCATTTCTGTTATTTTTCCTAACCGACAACCGGCGCTCGTTAACCGATTATTATTAACCGTCAAGATTATTTTAAATTAGAACCGAATTAAATTAGAAAGAATAAGTGTCTGTGACACCTTAATTATACTAACATTTGTTTTCTGGGGATTCATTTTACATTCGCAAAAAGCAGCAAGCAACCGACCATGAGGATTCACATGATCATATCCCATCATGCCTGCAGCGCTTCTGTGAGCGAAGAAAAATATAATAAAGCTTATATATATATATAATAACGAATAAATAGCCCTATACGAGAAATATTGTTTCTCGTTTTTGTCCTCTCGCTCTCTAAAACAATTTTTTTTTTTTTTATGCGTAGCTTATTTTAACCTTGCAGCAAACCTTTTAGAATATTTTGATAAATTACTGGAAAAAATATATAATAAGTGCCTTTAAACCGTTTAACTGATTGTATTAATAGGTCAAAATTATTATCGGTCAGTTACCGGTTAAAATGAACATCCCTAGTTAAAATAGTTGTTAAGTTTAGGTATTGAGTAGGATTAGGGAGGTAGAATATGATCATGCAGAATATGTGCTTTATAAGCACTAACAAACAGCCAATATGTTAATAATAGGCATGCTAATAAGCAACTAGTAAATAGTGAGAATTGGTATCTATACTAAAGTGTTATGTTAAATACTGTGGAACTAATACTAAATAAATAAACTGAATCACACCATGCAGTGAGCATATTGCTGTAGATTAATACATTTGAAGTAGTTGTGCTTGATGGGATTCTGTACCTGCTTGTGTACTTCTACAAGTGAACACCTGAAGTTAGACGGTTTAATGTGACCATAATTTAAGAGTTGTGCTTGGTTTTTATATTGATGCACTTTCAAGCATACACATGGCCACTTGTTTGTGTGTGTGTGTTTTAAGCTTTTAAAAATAATGTTATGGCATTTACAGTGCTCTCTCAATCACCCTCCCACTCGGCATGCCTCTCTTTCTCTATCTGCCTTGATAAATGTGCCTTTTTTTAGCCCCTCTTTACCCTTCCCAAATTAAATCGAGACCCTGATTGATTTTCCCATCTCTCTCTCTCTCTCTCTCTCTCTCTGCTCTCTCTCTGCCTCTGCTCACAGTCCTTGGCACTAAAAGGTGCCTGGTCGAGTTTGTCTCTTCTGTGTGTGTCCTTACGCTGTAACAGGCTCCATTGTCAGATCTGTAGGGACTTGGGTCCTTTTTTGGAATGATGTCATGAGTGTGATAAGGTCAGCATCAGTCTTGGCCTCTGATTGGCTGAGGGTGAATTGGAGAGATTTGAGGAGAGAAATGAAAAAGTAACAAAAGAGTAAGCAAAGATCTTCACTTTGTGTTTGTGTACTTATTTATGGATTTTTTTATGTATTATGGATTTTATGAAAGCTTTTTTTTTCTAAAGATAAATAATCAAGAAACTTAAACAACGCCCTTTATTGTTGCATTAGGTCAGTTCCAAGGGTACGTCTTTTGCATTTTACATTTGAATGAGGGTACAGGAACTATTCACTGCCTCCGTGTGAGAGTAAGTATATTTGTGTACAATCACAAATATTTGCATTCTGCAGAACGGAGATACGTAGTCCTGTGTATATTTGTGTATGTTTCCTTGCTGTGTTTGTAAATGGCTGCCAGTAACTAGGATACGAAAAATAAAGTTTAAACTTGTTTGTGATGTGATCCTTGTGTGTTTTAACACCATATATCTGCTTGAAGGTAAATAGTCAGTCTGACACTTGGCAAATGGCAACCATGAAACGTTGAGATAAATGTTTTCGTTTTAGAAATGTATTGCAGCAACTGAACTTGCTGCAAACTTGCTACAAGCAGTTGTTAATACTGCAAAACTCCATTACATTTTTCTTAAATGGATTTCAAAAATTGTATCAGATTGTATGGCTTTTTAAAATAAGTCTCTTATGCTCACCAGGGCTGTATTTATTGGATCAAAATAACAGTAAAACATTATTATGGCAAAATATTATGTTTTTTAGTTAAAAAAAAACTTTATTCCTGTGATGGCAAAGCATATGGTCCTTCAGAAATAATTCTAATATGCTGATTTGGTGGTTCAGAAACATTTCTACTTTATTGGTCATGTTGAAAATAGTTGTATCTTTTAATATTTTTGTGAATATTTTTTAGGCTTCTGATATTTTTGATGAATAGAATGTTCAAAAGAAATATAAATATAATAGTGTATATATATATATAACTATTTTTATTGTGTGTGTATAAAACAACACTGTTTCAAAGTATGGGGCCACGAACAAACACTGTATAAATTGTGTTTATATATTGTGCAAGCACATAATAATTAGGGGTAACGATTCATCGATATGGATCGATACATCAATACGATGTATGACGATACGATGCATCGATGCCACGCGTAAAATATCGATATCTGTAGTATAAAAAGGCACCTTTATTTTGGCACGGTCCACAATATAAGCACTGCCCGAAGGTACAAGGCGAGCATAAAAGACACTCTGGATTGTTGGAGTAACAGTCGAGCGCCGTGTGAGAAGTGTTACCGCGCACACATCTGAAGCGCGCACACAGACAGCCGCGTCAACTCTGCGCGAAGACTGAATTGAGCTCTCCTCCACTTTTTTTGTGCACGGATGAATAAATAGACAAAACTACATCAAAATAAATGTTTTGGCTAATATCTTTGTAAACAGTAGGTTAAGCATAGCATGTGTCTTAATGTAAACAGTGGAGAAAAAAGGCATGTGTATCAGTATATTAAATCTGTGCTTTTGTTCTTAAAGTGAAAGCAAACTAATAATAAATATAATGCTGTCAAAGAAAAATACAAGTGCTCACTGCTCCTGACTAAATAACCTTTGTAACATCAAAAAGTATTCATTTAGGCTATTTATACAGTGAAGACTATGCAGTTATTTTACATTTGATTATTACATTTCTTTAGCGTACCTGAAAATGTATTTTAGACTGAGCTGAAAAACCTGAAAAGCACTGTTTATTGAACTTGTGTCTTTCTTCTATTGTATTTATTTTCTGCTATTGCTTGTAATTTGGTTATCTGTAGAAAAGATGTTTAGCACTGAGCCCATAGTAGCATTTTTAGATTTATGTTCATGTTATATATTTTTGGTTACATTTGTGAGTTAATAAAAATGTAGATGGTTGTTTAAAATAGGTATATAATATCATATATATCGATCGATATACTCCTGAATCGTAATCATATCGTAGAATTTTTTGAGGTATCGGCAAATATCGTATCGCTGGGTATGAGAATCGATATCGTATCGAATCGTGACGAACCATCCGATTTACACCCCTAATAATAATCCACTTTTCACTCCAGATTCACACTGCCTGATGTTCTTTCTCTCCAATTTACGGTCACCGTCTTTTTTCTTTCTTCAACAAATGCATGCTCTGTACTTTTGTGTGGCATCTTGAATTTTATGTCTCATTCTGTTGTCATGGCAACACAAGAAATCTCATCGGGCTGCTATGGTTACCGAATACAGCAGATTTAGGTAAGTGTGCAGCTTAACTGGGATAAAGTGAATAAAAAGGCAGATTGTGGCGTTCATATGTGTTCCTTTTAATTCATTAATTTAATTAATTGTGATGAAGAGCGTATTGTGTGTGTGTGTCTGGTTCTGATGTGGTTTGTGAGCGTTTCTGATCTTCTATATAAAGCCTGTGGTTTTAGCAGGAGCATGCATATGCAAGCTAGCAAACAGGCACACAGACAGAGGTGTGAATGTGTGTGTGTGTGATGCATGTGGCTTTGGCAGTTGCCTCAGACCTGTTTATAGGTTATGCAGTATTAATAAGATCTATTCGTTAGAGAGCACTGGTCAGGCTGCGACTGTAATGCTGCTTTAAACTTTATCATCTAAGAAAGAGTGAAGAAACGAGACTACACTTGATGAGGCCGATATAGAGAAAAAATGAAATTAGTCAAACTGATTAGCAAGGAATGTGAGAAAGGAGAGGAGATAAATAATGAAGGAGCTGAAGATTGAACAAGAACAATATGGAAATTTGGAAATAATGAGTAGAGTAGGAGTAGGCGATTCACAGGTAGACACAAGTGAATTAAGCCGTTTAAATGCAAACAAGAAGGGTATATGCACTCGCTGTCTGTGAGACAGTTTCTGAGCGGCGTGCGCAGGCTGTGCACACAAATTCACTGCCTATATGTGTGTGTTTTTGTTGCTTTATTGGCCTTGAACAGTTAAATACACACACTCGTGTGTCAAAATGCCTGTCTTTGCAAGTCTCCTCATAAAAACAGTCATTTAGATCTTAAGTAAAAGCAAACCGCGGAGTAAGATTCTTGTTAATCAAACAACAAAAGAGAGAAGATCTCTCACTGCTCGTGACTAAATCACATTTGTATCTTTAATGATGAGAAATAGGCCTAAATATTTAATCTACATACTCAAGGATATGCAGTGTTTTAATTATTTATACAATAGCATTGCTTATTTATTTATTGTAGTTTTTTTTTGTCCTAATGCTTGTAATTAGATTCTTATATTTATTTAATCACTGACTGTTTACTTGTCTTCAGTGAGCTTGAGTTTTTCTCCTTTTTTAGGCTTGTAATAGTTTTTTTATATATATTGACACTGGTGACAAGAATTATGAAAAATGTATGGTATCAAAAATTTCACAAATCGTGCAATAACTCTATATAATACCATGCCATGATATAACATTCAAGACATGGATGTAATTTTGAATAAGTTCATTTAAAACCAATTTAAACCATAATATTTGGTAAGCTGTGTTTGCCTTACTCTTTGTCAAGTGTAATTTCCTTAATAATAAGTTAAACGACAAAAATCTTTCATAATTGATTTGGAAATGTGTAGCATTTTCAGTATTCATCAAAACTTTATGATTATGTTGAACATTAAAATCTAAAATTGGATCAAAACTCAGCACTGTAGTTCTCACAGAGATGTATTTCACTAACCACAGAGCACAAAATGAGCTCAACTGATTCCCCTCGCTGTTGCCCTGAAAACAACTTGACACTTTCATCTTTTCATTGTGAATTCTCTCTAAAGGACTACTTGATCAAAGAGCAAGCTGTAGAATTATAACCTAAATCACATTTTATTCTTTTATTCATTCATTTGAGAAGCTTGTTTTTTTTTATTAGACCACAAGGCACACATTTTCAGTTTTTACCTTTAATTCATCAGAACAAGCCATTTTTCTGCCAGGTACTGTGCACTACTGTTTGGGTTTAGTAACATGATGACTTTTTTTTAAGTCTCTGTATTCTCATCAATGCTGCATTTGTTTGATCAAAAATATAGTAAAGACATTAATATTCTATTTTAATATATTTTATTCCATATAATTAACATATACTTCTAATATGTTGATTAGGTGCTCAATAATTTTTTTATTATCATTAATGATGAAAATGGCTCCTTTTGTGGAAACTTCTTTGTTGAATTGCGAAGTTCAGAAAAACAGCATTTATTTGAAATAGTCTTTTGAAACATTATAAATATGCATACTGTCTCTTTTCATCAATTTAATGCATCTTTGCTAAATAAAAGTATTATATAAAATAATAAAATACATTTGTATTATTATCTATTTATAATTTAATGCATCCTTGCTAAATAAAAGTATTAATCTCCTGACCCCAAACTTTTGAATGGCATGCAGTTCATCAGCCTAACTTTAGACCGTTAACAGATGTCTCATGACTCAAACACTTATATTATAACCAGAAATGCAACTTGGGAGCCGTATTGTTTTAATCTGTTATGAAATACAGATGTACTCTCTGTAGTTGAGAAGCTCATTATGTGTTACAGGCTAATAGACTCACACTTTGTGTGGCGCTGAGCTCTGAATGAGAATGTGCAACAGAAAAGATGGTTGCCGGGTGGTTGATTTGTGTCTTTGTGGCGTTTTGATAAATGTGGCATCCCAGCAGCAGACATTTCTTTGTACTTGTCGTTTCAGAACTTCACAAGTTTGTGTGCAGACTGCTGTATGATGCAGTCCTGGTTTGTGGCGTCAACTATACCACACATCACTCACTCAGGTTTTCACTCACTCACTCACTCACTCACTCACTCACTCACTCACTCACTCACACACACACAGCCTATCAGTGTTAGGCCTTGGCAAGAGCTGTGCAAGCCTTTCTCATAATATTCCTCTTCACAGGCGTTTGTGGCACTTGTGAATGTTCAAGTGGGTTGAACATTTTGTGTGTTTACTGACACACTTTGGGTGACTTGTGTGTGTGGTTTTATACCGGTGAGAGGTAATGACCACATGCCACTTCCAGTTCAGAGTGCTAGTGTGTGCGAGTGATTTGATGCCATTGCTGTCAGTTGAAAGCAGCTCTCTGAACTCTGTTTGTGAGAAGAAGAGAGATGTTTCAGTTAGGGCTGCCACTAACAACTATTTTTATTTTTATTAATTTATTGACTAATTTGTTGATTAATTGATTAAAAAATCTGCAATTTTACTTAAGGATATTTTATTAAACTATGTTATTAAACCAAATTAAATCAAAATGTATATGAAATCCTTTTTTAAAGCAAAAGTAAAGTGCTTCTTAAGGCAAGAAGCAAGTGTCCATCTCACTGAAATCAAAGTTCAGTATTATAGTGTAAGAATTACAACATATCCACGTGTTCTAGTCTAATAATACAATTATAATCAAAAAACACTTTTTGAAGGAGTATTTAGCAGAACTATTATTTACCAGAATTTATTTAGGTGAAAAATATCAATGTGCAGTATTTCTGAATAATAATAATATTATATATATATATATATATATAATTTATAAACTGTTTTTAATATAAAATCAATTAATTGGAGATGCTTTTGATTATTAAAATTTAATGGAACCATTCAAATGGATTCCAGAAAATAATGGAAAACAGAATTTGGTACAGATAAAACTGTAAAACTCAATTAATTAGACATGCTTTTTGATTAATAAAATGTAATTTAACCATTAAAACAGAGAATAGAAAAGTGAAAATGGAAAATATTTTGGAAAAAAACGGATTTCATAGGGCCCTATAATTATGATTAATTATTTGGTGGTAATAAAAATATATGTAAGTGAACAACAGATTTTAAAAATGACTTAAAATACATATATAATAGCAATGATGCAATAATAATGAGTTCAAATAAAGTATCAAAAGCAAGAAATCATATGGATTTATTGAACAAAACTTATAATACATAATGCATAATAAACAATAGAGCTAGGGGTGGGCGATATGACCAAAATCTTATATCACGATATAACAAATTTTATATCACGATAACAATATGTATCACGATATAGTGATTTATATAGTTTTATTTTAAAAAGGTTTTTATTATATTAAAATCTTTAATACCATATAATTTTCATAATCCTTGTCACCAATGTCAATATCAAACTAATACAAGCCTAAAAAGTGAGAGAGAAAAAAAATTCCCTCAACCTCACTGAAGATAAATAAACAGTCAGTGATGAAATAAGGATAAGAAACTAATTGCAATAAGGGACAAAAAATACAATAAATAAGAAGACATTAGTCTTCACATAATGATATAATTAACACATGTATTATGTTGATTCTATACATATTATAAATATATCATTATTATTGTTATTTTATATTTATTCTCATTAAAGTTACAAAAGTGATTTGGTCAAGAGCAGTGAGAGATTTTTAGCAGTGGTATGATGAGAAACATGAATGACAGACAGAACGAATATTGGACAGCTTCCCCTTTAAGACCGAAGTCCGGATCTAATACACCGTTACATTGCATTTCTCTTTTTCTGCCGTTTACTCTTTCTTAAGACCTAAATCGCTGTGTTTATGAGGATACTTGCAAAGACTGGGATTCTGACGCATATAAGTGTGTTTATGTAATTGTTCAAAGTCTGCAAAAAATAAAAAGCGCACTCCTCTCACACAGAAAGAGACGGCGCACGCATATAGGTCTGTTGTTTGATTTTCAACAGCTTAAAATCGGTTGTTTTAAAACTGCAGTGCTTAAACCGTGACCATGCTACAGATGTAGTCCCTCGTTTAGAAACGAGCTCCTGGTTTTGTCCTAGCTGGTCGTTCTCATCGCCACCTGCTTCTGTCTCCCCTTCACGCCCCGTGGTGGGCGGCCGTATAAAGATCGCAGTCACTCAAATGATGAAAATGTATTACCGGAAACAATGTATTTTGCGACACCACGATATAAACGATAGAACATAATATGAAACGATAGACTTTTTATTTCGTCCATCCTGATATATATCGTCATATCGCACAAGCCCTAAATAGAGCTAATGTAGATTACGCATGACAACAAAGGCCTGCAGGAGGCGCCAGCGGCCTGATTATTATATTTACACATTACTGCGTGATCTAATCCTTGTTTAATATTGACCAAGCTCCATTTAATTCAAATGTCCACTTAATCTTTAATAGTTTGCCATTTCTTTAGGACAGAGATGCTATAGCCACTGTAATTAGATGAATATGTGGACATCAAAACGTGTAAACTCAGAGTGAGGGTTTGAGCTTTTATTTTGAAATCGCGATGTATTCTCCTGTGTTTGCTTAGGTTTATAAATTGATTTACCTTACAAATCTGATGAAATGGCACACGTTGCATTCCCAGATGAACATTATAATGAACCCAAACTCACAACAACACGCAGACTTGCAGAGATGGAGTTTGAGATGCTCCACATGTAAATGAGAAGTTTCTGTGGAACTACTGTGAAAGGAGCCGCTTTGTGAAGCACGTAATTAAAGTTATACTGTATTAGTATTGTATCGCATATACTTATTTAATTAAATCATAGTGTTTGTAAATTCACAATTATGCTTAATTATGATTTTTAAATGGGTTTAATATATCATGCAGCCTTGGAAAACAGTCTAATAATGTGTTTTATGGATTCTTGTCCGTGAAATGCGCCACTTCCGGTATTTTTCCGGTTAGTCGACGCGAGCAAAATGAAGTCGACGATTTTTTTAAATCGACTGGTCACGACGAATCGCAACAGCCCTAGTTTCAGTTAGCAGTTAGTAAGAAAAAACAGGGAAGTTAATCTAGAAAAAGCTATATGTCAGCTTCCCATATGTCATCTCACCAAAGTATGCATTGTAAGGTTTTTTTTTTTTTTATAAAATATATTTTGCCCTATCTGTCTGTCTGTCTGTTGTTCATTCGTTCGTTCACTTTTGTTCATTCTATCTGCCGATCATTCTACCTTTTGTTCTATTGTTTGTTCTATCTATCGACCTGCTCTATCTTTCGTTTTTAATCTGTCATTATTGCGTTATTTCTCTCTTGTACTGTTTGCTTATCTCCAGATACAGTGTACTTGTTTGTTTTTACTTTTTATACATTTTTATTTTGCTATATTACCTCATAGGCATTGATTTCTGGGTACAGTTTCATTTATCTCTTGTTATTGTAATCACCTGAGCCATAAAACGTTTACTTTTAGGCCAGTCAGCTTTTAATGGCCGTGCTGAACAAATTGGGCACCATGATAGGCTATATTTTGAATACATGTTGCTAGTAAAAACTGTATGTATTTGAGGACACGTCTTCCTTTAAATGGCCATCAGTGGAGAAAAATGCTTTTGTGCCCATAATGACGTAGTTACAGCATCTCCCGTCAGCGGCCAGTGGGACCACGCTAGGCAGTCAAACTCTGACGACCCCTTGGTGAAAAGGCGGTTTAAAGAGGTTTGGAGTGGGATGCATAGATGACATAATGAAGTGAGGGATGGTGATTCAGAGAGCTTGTAGGTTGAAAAAAGAAGGGAAGGGAATAAAGAGGGAGAAAGCACATGCTGTTTTTTCTCCGTCATTCGAAACAGATGGAGCTCTGTCCCAGAGCCACTCCTCTCAGAGCAGGGTGAGACCGTTTCCTCTCATATGCTCTCCATACTTCTGACATCGTAACAGACACCCCCACGATCAGATCTCATTCAGACTTACTCCTCATTGAGCTTGTCCGGTGTGAAGTGGACATAAAGTAACCGGTGTATTGTTGTGAGAGGTCAGTTAGAATGTAGGGTGTGTTTTTTTTTCTTCCCATCTTCCTGTGCTGAAGGTTCAGCCGCTGCTGACGGTGCCACTCTTCTTTACTGGTGTGTGCCATCAGCTCCTGCTGAGAGCGAGGTTTCACTCTTACTTTTCACCCATTTATTCATCATTTTTCTTCTCACGATTAAAAAAAGCTCAACAGCACAGCACAAGCTTATGGCGTAATATATTTGTAGTAAGACAATCGTTTAATAAATCTGTTGTCAACAATAGAGATTATTTATTATTTTATTAAATGTTTTTATTTTACAGTGCAATAGTACTATTGTGATAGTAACAATTCTTTAATGATGTGTTAATGTTTTTATAATTTAAATAATAATAAAATAAAAATATTATATTATAATAATAATAATAGTAGTAATAATAAAGACAATATTTGAGACAATAAAGAGAATATTTAATTTCATTATTAAGATTATTTAAAAAAATCAGTAAAGAAATAAGTGGCTATGTTGTATTTGCCTTTTTTTTTTTTTATCTCATGCCTATTCTCTGGAGAGGTTTTAAATATTGCTCAAATTGTATTTTTTTGCATGCAAATACCATGGCCACTCATTTTATAATCAAATGTAATAAAAACTCAAGCTGTCAAGCTCCGAAATGACATAACATGTATATGACGCTTGCACTATAACTATTTGTTCCGATCATCTAAAGCTGTTGTATGATTTTGTCAAACTTGTAATCAGTTGTATAGACCACTTATTTGATCTTTTTCTGATCCTGTTATGGTGCTTCTGAATCCATTGTGTTGTTGTAACCCTCTAGATTTCATTCTTTGTAATTGCATGGGAAAGAATAACCAGTCATTATTATTTTTTTTCATTTGTGTTCCACAAAACAAAGTGATATAGGGTTTGGAACGACATGAGTAAATGATAACAGACTTAACCCTATATTACTTTTATTAGCCTTCTTTTCATACTCTTTCTGTTTTAGCCATTCTTTCATGTTCTGTCATTGTGTATTTCATATTTTCCCACATTCAGATGAGTCACTGACACCTACAGTCTCCTTTGTGAGCTCTCTAACTCTCTTGTTCATTCTCTTTTGCTCTCCCTTTTTCTGGACAGCTGCGTTTATCCCATTTACTGTTTTATGTTCTTCCTTTGTCCGTCTCCACCTCAGTCTCTTTCCCTTCCTTTTGTCCAGCTGCTTTCTTTTTGCAGACTCTTTGGTTGGTCAGTTTTTCATCATTTCTTTCTTTCCTTCCTTTTGTCATGCTTCTGCCCTTTCTGTCCCTATACTCTCATCTTCTGTTTCTCGCTCCCAGGGAAAAAAATGAGGCTTTTTCTTATGAGATTTTGAATGTTTGCCCATGTAACCACAGATAATATTTGAGTAATTACATTGGTTAACCACAGGTGGCCACTGGTTTTCATATTTCCTATGTTTTTAAGCCTTATAATGCCCTAAAGACGGATGTGGGATCCTAATGTAACTTTTTACCGCACATGCTAATGGCAGGTGATATGAGAGTATTTCTTAGGCATGAAAGTGATTTAAAAAATATATATAATCCCCCATGTCACTATCATCCAGGGCTTATTACTATATAAGACATTTTTAATTTTCAATTTCAAATGAGTTAAATCAGTTACTTGTTTCTATCTTTGAATAGTTTTTTTATTATTTTCAGTGTTCATTTTTAGTTTTTTTCTGTTAAAGTTATTTGCCTACTGAAAGTATTGTTTTTGTTTTAATTGTGTTTCATGCATTTGGCACTTGCCAGGTGTTGAATTTGTACCCTTAATGGATAAAATACTAAAGGTGATATTTCCTATTCTGTTGAATTCTACACATTGCAGAATAGTATAAACTGAGCTTCATTTTGAATACAGGCCTTTCTGATTTACTGGATTTGGCATTGCATTGACCTGGTCTTTCTGAAATACCACCATAGAACTTCATTTCATATCGAAATGGGCAGTTAATCTTTTCCTTAGTCTCTCTGCTCAAGACATCGTTTTAATGACGTTCTCTCTTTCCCTTCATTACAGAGTCTTCAAGAAGTCCAGCCCCAACTGCAAGGTAAGATTCCCCTGAGTATCATATGATGTGGAAGGTGAGCTCTTCAGAGCTCTCAGTGGACCTTTTCCTTCCCTTTCCTGTCTCTCTCTTGCTTCTCCTCCCTCATTTTCTACCCGTCTCTCTTTGTGTTTCTCTTCCTGTTCGCTTCTTTAAGCTCTTTTTAATTGCCTTGTGTGTTTTTAAATTCTCGTGATTGCTTTCGTCTTTTCGTTCTTCCTTTGACTGTTTCTTTATCAGCACAGTTTTGGTTATCACAGCATTATTTCCTCTATAATCTCTTTCTCTCAGCTTGCATTTGTGCCATTTCCACCCAGCTGCTGCCTTCCTACCTTATCTCAATCCTCTCATCTCTCTCTTTCGTTCTCTATCATGGAAAGCGTTTTGCATGTGGAGGATGTGTGTTTCGAGATTACGCCGTCTAGAAGGGTTGTCTTCAGGAAGGGTGTAGATCATCTAGGGGTCAGCGTGGCATGCCTTAGGCTGTTTAAATTGTTTGCGTGCAAGTTCCTTGATAGAGGCACTGAATGCTTTTTGCGTTATCTAAGGTCTTTTGTGTAGCAAGTTCAAACTTGTGCTTGTCTCTGATTTTACTCTTTCTAGCTCACGGTATACTTGGGGAAGAGGGACTTTGTGGATCATCTAGATCAGGTGGACCCTGTAGGTAAGTCAGATGGGAGTTCCCGCTCGAAACATCTTGGGAGTTTTTGGTTGAACCACTTAACTTCTTTTCATGCCTTAGTAACAAAAATGAGCTATTGCTGAAGAGTTGCGTCTTTGTGGAGATGTTGATGAACATAATGCTTTGTGCTTATACCTGCTTAAACTGTTATTAACATATAACTATGATGTTACTATGAGATTTTTGGTTTCTCTTTATAATCCACCCTTTCAAGGGAATGTCTCTCACTCCTTGTTGCATGGCAGCCAGTCACGGGAGACATTAGTCGGGGAGATATAGACGTTTCCCTCATTACATTAGCTCTGTTAGGAGTATTACATATTGTAATGATAATCTTGTACAAGATAATTGTTATAATGCTGTGTTAATGGCCTCTGTGATCTAAAAATCTTTTGGAGTACCTTTCTAAACCTGCTCTACTGTTCTAAACTAAAGTTTGAGGTTGGTAAGATTGTTTTTTTTGGGGGGGGGTCTGGTCATGCTCACCAAGTATGCATTTGTTTAATAATAATAAAAAAACGTTATACTGTGAAATATTATTACAATTTAAAATACCTGTTATATATAATAATATATTTTAAAATGACATTTATTCAGCAGCCTTTACTTTTTCAGTCTTCAGTGTCACATGATCCTTCAGAAATTATTCCAATATGCTGAGTTCATGCTCTAGAAACATTTCTTATTATTAACAATGTTGAAAACAGTCAAACTGCTTATTGTTTTATTTTTAGCATTTTTTGATGAATATAATGTTCAAAACTTTTAAAGTTCACGAATTTATTTGAAATTGAAACCTTCTGTAACATTATAAGTGTCTTTACTGTCAATTTATTTAAAAACTTACTTAAAGCTGCAGTCCGTCAATTCTGCATCTTTGACACATCTCTGTTTGAAACCTGAGATTGCAGTTACTTGTGGAATTAATTTTATCATGGGTTGTGCTCCGGCACGGCTCCAGAGCGGGTGAATCTAATGTTTTGAGGTGATTATTTAGCTGTCAGTCACCGCACCGGTGTGAATCCTGTACTTATGAATCACAAATTCTCACCTACGTCTTGGAATATATGAACCAAATAAGAATTTTCACCTGATATTGTCATCTGAACAAGTAACAAGTCTGCCATGTTTGTTCTGACCAACTGAGGAAAAAAAAACATTACAATAAATCGCACTACCAATGGTAATTAAATCTAACGATCGATTCGCTCATCACATCAAACCATGCAAATTATTATTGTTATACTTTGTTCTCCAATTATTAATGTTAACAACATCAGAATTGCGCGGCTATGAGTATAGTGTGTATTAGCGTGTAGATTTCAATTTCTGTACAGTCTAATATCTAATTGTCATACCATTCGAATTTCATATTAAGAAATAATTTTATCCCAAAAAGAAAATTATTCTTTCTTCGAACTGGTATGTATTGTATTTTTCTTAAAAATTTGTATTTTCTTTAAAATACTAATCTTGTGTAATCCCAGACTATCTGTCATCAAAAGCACATTTAAAACTGGAATAATTTAATGTCAGCCACGTGTTTCATAAACACATAATCCTTTCTTGATTACAATCTGCCATCAAAAAGATACATTTAATTATTCCAGCTGCTGTGAGAAAAGGCTTTAAATGATCCGCCACCTGCAGCATCCTCACATACGACAGCCTAGTAGCCGGGACTCAATCTTTAAGTTTACAGACGTGATGTAATGACGCAGTGCCATGCTCGAATTTCCCATGAAAACCTACCGGTATCACTCAAATTAGAAAACATTATTATAAGCTAACTGTTGTGAATCGGGCTAAAGTAAGGCGATAGTTTTGAACACTGGCTGGTTATGTACTTGCACACATGTTGATTTCGGATCATTTTTAATCAAAAAAGCTATGGACAGCAGCTTTAAATACTTACTTATATAATACTTCAAATAAATCCAATTAATTACATGATTTACTGATTAATGTAAATCACAGATAATATACGTGTGTGAGTATATATGCTAAGAATAGATGTAAGCCTTCAAATGAAGTTGTTTCTAAGACGTTGTGATAGATGAGTAAACCATTAAATAAACTTTACAAAAATGAACTGTGGAGGTCCATATATTGTTTGTTTAATTGGCAGATCAATGAGCACAAGCCTATCACTGGACTACAGTCCATAGAAATTAAGGCTTATTAAGGGCCGCTCACAGAATATGTTGTGTAAACTACATTTATTTTTTAAACTACTTATGTACACATGCACATAGATGTGTTTTGGCCATTGCTTCACGTCATATTGTTTGCACATATAGTTTTTTAGTTAAAGGTCAAAGTTGTTCAAATACGGTGCAGACTGTGGACTCACAATGCATATGAATAAAAAAAAATGTTTTGTGAAGAAAAATTTCTACAATCTTAATTTTATAGTAATATTATTTATTAAAAAAGTTATACTACATTGAAGTGTACATTTGACAACCCCAGTATTATTTATACTGGTACTACTTGCAGTTTCTCTCAGTCAATCTTATTCACTCACTCTGTATTTTGTCTGACTTTAGATGGGGTGCTCTTGATTGACCCAGAATACCTTAAAGACAGAAAAGGTAACATATTGATTTACTGTACCCCTATTTTTTTGTTTGTGTGTGTTGCCTGTAATGTTTATTTCATTTTTAAACAATAAATAATTTTAACCAAAACAGTATATTATATATTTATCACTCTTTCTCTCTCTACTCTGTGCCCTTTCACCAGTGTTCGTGACCCTGACGTGTGCCTTCCGTTATGGCCGTGAAGATCTGGACGTGCTGGGCCTGTCTTTCCGAAAGGATCTCTTCATTGCCAGCTTCCAAGCATATCCCTCTCTGCCCGAGGAGCGCAAACCGCTCAGTCGCCTACAGGAGAGACTGCTCAAGAAGCTGGGCCAGAACGCGTACCCCTTCAACTTCACGGTGACTCTTTACTTTTGCTGTGTCTTTCACGTACACATTGAAGTTTTTGTCATGCTTAGCTGTACATATGTGTTTTTAACCAGAGTAAAAATTAAACTTTAAAGACCCAATCAAAGTTCCTAAAAACTGTCCTGTGTGACTGTTAGATTTTTATATTCATTGACCAGTTTGTGACCAAGTTAGTTTGCTAAAGTAATTTTATTTGTTGCACAGATTCCCCAGAACCTTCCCTGCTCAGTGACTCTACAGCCCGGCCCAGAGGACACAGGAAAGGTAATGACACATCTTCTCAAGATCAACTTAAACTAGTCGATTTTTTAATTGACCAACATATCCCTAAGCTACATGCACGTGCACATTGTTTAAAACATCTGGTCTTTTCTCCCTGTGGTCATCTATCCCTTTAATTTGACTTGCAGGCATGTGGAGTTGACTTTGAGGTCAGGGCATTCTGTGCTAAAACTGTGGAGGAGAAGACTCACAAACGGTAAAGTGTTGCTCCTTGGGAGTTTCTTTTTCACTGTTTATTCACATTGAGTGGCCTGTTTACTTATCAGGTACAATATATTGGAAATATTAACTAGTGCGTTGATGTTTGAGTCCCTTTCCCAAATAATGTTCTGGTTAAATAGACTAGAGTCTGGACGATTTGTTTTTCAAAGATATTAATACTTTTTTCAGCAAGCATGCATTCAATTAATCAAAAGTGTCAGTAAAGTTTTTTATAGTGGCAGTAAAGACACTGTTTTAAAAGATTTCCATTTCAAATAAATGTAAAAAGAAGAAAAAAAGTATCTCTGTTTCCACATAAATATTAAGCAGCACAACTGTTTTCAGCATTGATAAGAATAAATAATAAATAAAAACATCTTTGTATTATAATGATTTCTGTCATGTGACACTGACGATTTGCCATCACAGGATTAAATTACATTTTAAAATGTATTAAAATCACAAAACAGTTGTTTTAAATTGTAATAATCTTTTACAGTAAATTTTAGAGACTTATGGACTTCTTTCGAAAACATTAAACAGGCCCCAAACTTTACTCAGATGGAGAGATATTCTGTTTCTTTGCGATGTCAGTACAACAAAAGTTCTAACTGTCCTCTGCTTAACAGGAACTCGGTGCGGTTGGTCATTCGTAAGGTGCAGTACGCTCCAGAGAAGCCTGGTCCACAACCAATGGTGGAGACCACACGCAGCTTCCTTATGTCTGACCGCTCCCTTCACCTCGAGGCCTCGCTAGATAAAGAGGTGTGAATGTACATCTAGCCACAGGCAGACTTCCTCTTTTGCCCTCTGCTTATCATTTATTGAAGTGTCAACTTTTGATGTCTTTTTACTCAGCTGCTACTGATATTGCTCTCTTTCGGTTAAATTGTTCAATTAAGTTTACTTTAGTGCATAATACAAATAGTGCAGAATAAGCAGACGCTTTTAAAAGATCCAAAGCGACTTACAGTGCATCTGCACATGTAAGTAAATTCAAATATTGGCTTCCCTCCTTCTCTTTTTCATCGAACCCACAACCTTGTACTACCATGGTGCTCTAACCTAGCCACAGGAACACAAATAGTGCAGAATAAGTAAAAGATCAAATCTGCCATGTAAGTAAATAAAAAAAACCATCAAATATTGGCTTTCCTTCTCTTTTTCAGCTGTACTACCATGGTGAACCTATCAGTGTCAACGTCCATGTCACCAACAACTCCACCAAAACAGTTAAACGAGTTAAAATCTCTGGTGAGATGAACATTTCATCGTTTTTTCAAGCATGTATTTACAGTAAATGCTGCAGTGCTTTACAACCTGAATGTTTTTCACTGAGTGTTTTATGTTTTTGTTATGCTTTAGAGTTGCATTTAGAATTGCTAACATCAGCTAGCTTAAACCCTTTCCTCTTCCCCTTTTCCTTTCCTGTTGCTTTTGTCCTGCATCTGTATCTCGTGCACTCACAGATGTTTACTGCAGATAAATGTTGTTTACTTCACTGTTTCATAATTCATCTGTGACAGAATTGTAAAATACCTCGGTAGCTCACAGGTTTGTTTGCACTGAAATACTGCTTTTTCTGTGCTGTGGTTGTAGTTTGTTTCTCAGAAGTCAACATGAAATGTTGCTCACTCAACCTAATTTACTTTTGTAATGTGACTTCTTAGTGAACTGGATATTTAATATCTATTCATATTTACTAATTATATTTACTGAAAATGTAAAAAAAAAAAAAAATTTTTTCAAAGGTTCAGGGTCAAAAAGATTTTTATTAGGACTCTTATGCTTATACTTGATCAAAATACAGTAAAAAACTGTAATATTAGGAAATATTATTACAATAAAATTTTAATATTTTAAAATCTAATTTATTCCTGTGATCCTGGATTTTTTTATCAGCCATTATTCCAGTCTTCAGTATCATACAATCTTTCAGAAATCATTCGAATATACTGTTTTGGTGCTCAAGAAACTTTTATTATTATTGATGTTAAAAACAGACGTGCTGCTTAATATTTTTGTGGAAATCATGATGGGAATTTTTTTCTGGGTTAGAAAGTTCAAATGAACCGCATTTATTTGAAATATAAATATTTTGTAACATTTGACATGTCTTTACTAACACTTTTGGTCAATTTAATGCACATTTTATTCAACAAAGTATTAATTTCTTTCCACAAAAAAAGTTTGAATGGTAGTGTATTTATTCTGATGTCATGTTGACTTTACAGGAGCAATCTTACTGCACTGTACACAAGTTTTGATTGTAATGTGTTTTATCTAGTCATGTGTTGTTTAGATCTTTTCTCAAGTTTGCCCTTAAGGTCCTCTTGTGCTCGTGTGTAGTTTAGTGTGAATGTCAGCTGTCCCGCCTGTGATTTTAATTGTGTGTTTGGTTTGTGTAAGCTCCCTCCCAACCCTGGTAACCCCGCTGTGTATCCCTGCTCTCTCCCCACAGTGCGACAGTATGCCGATATCTGTTTGTTCAGCACCGCACAGTACAAATGTCCCGTGGCTCAGGTAGAAGCCGAGTGAGTAGCCCTCTGTTCCAAATTCTCCATCTCTCTCTACTCTGTCCCTATCTTCACCTCCCTCATATTCAGTCCTCCATCATCTCTTCTGTTTTATCTTCTCCCCCACTCCTGTTCTGTTTAAAGGGTCCTGCTTTTAGATTTTACCTCAGTCATCTCTTCTTGCTCAGCCTTGGTTGCTGTAGTTGTGTTTTATACACATCTCACAAAGATGTATGTTTGGTCAGAATAGATTTATACCATTTTAAATTGACAGACAGTCCACCCAAAAATGAAAATTGTCATCTTTGCTCCTTCCCCGCCAAATACCGAAGAGCTACTCGACCCTTGTTAATAGCTTAAAGTTGGAGTGGTCTGTGACCTTCTCAACCTTTCCGTAGTGTTCATTCCGGCTTTTAATAGTAGCAGGGGCGGATTTAGTGATTTGGGGGCCCTAAGCAAATTCCAGGTATGGGGCCTCCACACAATAACTATGTGTCCTTTTATGCTTAACCCTTATTTTGCTTGCTCTAGTTTATAGTTTATTTATCCCTTCACAACCAGTAATTAGTCAACTGCTGCTGCTGTTCTAAAGCCAAATTAGGCTACCTTATTTTTTTTTCGAATCACAAAAGGAAGACATTATCAAAAAAAAAACTTGCACTTGTCCATTTAATAAATTGTAAACTTTTCCAATCTTTTTACAAACATAAAATTATCCCAGGCAACTCATTCCATATTCCACGTGTTCTGAAGGCATACTGTAGGGTTTGCCGAGAAATAAATCGAAAATGAAACCTATTATTAAGGGAAAATCTCCTGTCATTGCGTTCATGCATTTATACGAGTACGCGGCAGTTCGCGGCGGTGCACCTTGGAGATTGAGAAGCACACAAGAGTCATTTATAAACATCAAGATAAATCAAATTGTGACTTTAAACACAATACTTTCTTTACTGAGGTGAATATCTCTGTTCTGAGACAGTCAGACAGCCTAGAATGTGTGCAAAGAGCGCTCCCTCATAATCACTAGAGCTGTCACTCACTTCAATTCATTGCGATCTCACGACGTTCCGTTAATAAGCTCTACACTTTGTTATAATGAGATGATTCCCGACCTTGCAGAACTCAGCACTTGACAAAAACTTGGCATTTTGATCGGTAAGTGGATTATAACTTAAACACTTCTGGTCACTGCGTTCAAGAAATCAGTGCATATGTCTGTGAACGGCTACATTGCTCAACGCTGCAAATATCTTTCGCCAATATCATGGGGCCCCCTGACCCCCCGGGGCTCTAAGCGTCCGTTTACCTCGCGTGTTGGTTAAGTCCGCCCCTGAATAGTAGCATCCCTTGACGTGACACCAAATACCTCAATCCCTTCGTCCCTCTGCTGACAGCCCCATGAAGGTCCAGTTTCGCCTCATAGTCGATAGTTTTTTAGTGCTTATAGGACGACGAAGACTTTTCTCTCTCAGTGCTACAGGTTACAGATGTGGTTCTTTACCCCCATGACACCTACAGCAAGTCTGTGGGCCGACATTCATCACGGTGAGTCTCATATCTAGCTGTTTGTTCTGGATCTTGTGACCCTGAGCCTGCCCCTTGTTGTCGATGATGGCTCTTGACCTGGACCCTTTTTTCCACCATTTCCATGAGACAAGGCAGTGTTGCTCCTCTTTCACCCCCCAAAATAAGGACTGTAGCTGTCGTTTCTGCTTTTTGTCTTGTCCGGAGCTGTTTAGTCAGCCGGTCTCAGCTGTTTTTTTAGGTCAGCTGCTAGTTTAGCTTCCAGCTTGAATGACCCAGGTGGTCTCCCTTTATTCAGCTTTTGTAACTTCCTCTCAGAAAAACAAAGTGTGTATGGGTAGAATACCAACGATCCATGTATGCTGTATGTGTCTTTTCCTATTTTTCTGATGTCTTTTCTTCACCAAATATTCTCCTGATCTCTAATCCTGAGGCATTGTTTATGTCCCCATAAACTACATTTGACAGTTTGTCTTTCCTGAACTCATCTAAAGTGCTGATTGATGCAACACATGAAAGGTGCTTTATAGGATCGTTATGGGATGGCACACAGACATGTTCCTATTATCTGATAGAGATCACTGAATAAGGTGTCCTTAAATGTCACACATGTCTGAAAGCTCTAGGCTCTGTAAACAGCAGGCTATGATCAGATTCTTTTATTTAGTCTGTCGGAAGACTTTGAAGAGCTTGTCAGTCATTTTGCATGTTCACTTGGCAGCCCTTATATGGGAAGCAGAAAGCTGAGTATTATGCAATTTATTATGCGATTGTGAGTGTTCGGTTTATTAGTTTAGATCAGCTACCATCAATTACCGTAGGATTTTTAAAAAAAAAATGTTTTGATGCCACAGAACCACAAATAGAATAACCTCATTGTGAGAAGCAAGCTGCTGAGGCCCATTTAGACTGGACTTTTTTTCCACAGACCCCTTAGCACCCCCTAAGGGTTACCTGCAATAATAAACTATTATATGAAGTAGATGGAAATCAATATTTCTGATTTTTTTTTGTGTGTCATTACTATTATTTTAGTATATGGCTTCAGAATGATTAATCGTGATTCATCACATTCAAAATAAAAATTAGTTTACATACTATATTTGTGTGTACTGTGTATATTTATTATGTCTTATGTGTGTGTGTGTGTGTGTGTGTGTGTGATATAGATAGATATCTATTTATATAGATATAAATACACACACATACATGTATATATTAAGGAAAAATATGTTAGATTCATATTTGTATAATATAAACTCTATAAATATATATATATATATATATACACTGTTGTGTGTGTGTATATGTGTATATATATCAGTGTATATTATATATATATATATACATACACACATAATACATTTACACAGTACACACACATGGAGTATGTAAACAAATGTTTATTTTGAATGCGATTCATCATGATTATTTGTTTTTCAGGTCTATTTTGAGTTTTTAGTACTTAAATTTATTTTATATTTAATGTTTATTATTATTTTATGTTTATTAATTTCCAAGGCAACATTTCTCATTTTAATTTAAAGTTTTTCAGCCATATTTCAGTTATTCAAATTATTTTCAGTAGTTTAACAACTTATTTTAGAACTATTTTACCTCCCATTCACCCCCTTATTACCCAAATGCATTTAGCCACAATTTTCACCATATACAGTTTTTAAACAATTTCTAGTACTGAAGATTAATCATAATATCTTAACAATATGGTCAGTGCTTATTTTTCTGATATGCATAAAGCACAAGACTCACTCTCTTTTGTTTTGGCCACGTGCAGGGACCAGGTGTCAGCCAGCTCCACATTCTGTAAGGTGTACACACTCATCCCCACACTAACCAATAACCGAGAGAAGAGGGGTCTGGCTCTGGATGGACAGCTAAAGCATGAAGACACCAACTTGGCCTCCAGCACCATGTAAGTGGCCTTTAGCTGACAGTGCATCACATGCTGCTGCTTGCGTGCTGCCAGAAAAAAGGCAAAGCATTTTAAGCTTTAGTACATTTTGTGTTTTTAGTGCTTATAAAGTTAACCCAAACCATATGTCCATAAACCCTCTGCCAGAACCTCTCAAACAGCTGCTTTGCTTTTTGTAATTGCTCTGTATGTTCAACGTGTTTCTCTGTGCTTACAGAGTGAAGGATGTGTCCAATAAGGAGGTCCTGGGAATCTTGGTGTCCTACAGAGTTAAAGTGAAGCTTGTGGTGTCTCGTGGAGGGTATGTCATTTGACACAGAAATACTTCAGATTTTATATTTGTGCAGAATATCGTAACACTGATTCCAAACACTTTGTGTTTTGTTAGGGATGTGTCGGTGGAGCTGCCTTTTGTATTGATGCACCCGAAGCCCTCCGAACAGCCCAACTCTAGACCGCAGTCAGGTAACAGCTCACGTTTATGTCATAATGTCTGCATGCATGTTTTTTATATATGAAGTGTCTGAAATTTCTTAAAGAGATTAAAATTGCAATTTCGTTCCAAACCCGTAAGACCATTATTCATCTTTGGAACACAAATTAAAGGGGTCATATAATGTTATTTTTAAGATCATTATTTTGTGTATTTGGTGTAACAGAATATGTTGACATGCTTTAATGTTCAAAAAACACATTATTTTTCAAATACTGTACATTATTGTAGTTTCTCTGATTGGCCAGCTGACCCAGTGCTTTGTGATTTGGCAGAACACCACAAGCGCGTGTCGGAAATGTAATGCCCCTTTCCATAATCGCGAGCTTCAGCTTTCGAAGTAAATATAAAGACAGTTAATAATGGCCTTTTATAATAATGGTTTTACCATCAGTTCAAGCCCAAGAGGGCAACAGAGTTGCCTGACAGACACAGTGATGAAGCGCGTATGTGTTTACAAACAAGCCGCGATTAAGAAAGCCGTCTCCACTGTGATGTGACCCCGTTTCTCTCTCTCTCACACACACACACACACACACAAAACGCGTTACTCTACTAGTACTCTGCTCATAACTCCACATTTGAACGGTCAATAGCAAATACTTGAACTAATAACAAAACATACTTACAGTCGCTGATTCAGAAGTGCCAGATTGTCAGAGCCAATTCGGAATTGACCCTTTTTTTTTTTAAATAGCCTTTGTTCACAGCCAGCCTTGTACTCTCCTAGGTTCACAAAACGGTCGTCCATAAAATGCGTTGCACAAATTCGAACATCTGGGTTGTGCTGTTCTGTTGTAAACTAATTTTAACCAATGATTCCTAATTCCATCTACTTTCGGAAGGCCAAATAAAGTGCTTTTGCTTTTGCGTAGAGATACACATACCCTGACGTGGCTGCATCAACACTAATGCGGTTACTGAAACCATGCCTTCTTTCTTTGAGTGAACATTTGGCCGGCAATATGCTAATATTTCCACATCGTGACGTAGACATGTGGAGCGTGTTTTAATGAGGCGTTTTAGCCCGGTCTGGATCAGCCTTCTCTTTTAGATGAATAAATCCTTTTGTGGGAGACTTTGAGCTTTGTAACTCTGCAGATCCTATACATGCACAAACAGCTTTATAACACACTAAAGAAAAGGAAAACAAGAAATCGCATCATATGACCCCTTTAAGATATCTTTGATGAAATCCGAGAGCTTTCTGACCCATAGACCGCAACTAGGCGCGTTTCCATTACAGATTTGCGCAAAACTTTGGCGATATTTTATAGTTAATATATGTTTTACTTTGTTTCTTTTTTCATGTTCTTACTGTATCTTATAATATGTATAAAACACAAAAAATGTCTGCACACTGGTGCATTTACAAATTGATGCTTTTTATTAATTTCATTAAATATTTATTTTACATTTCAGAATATAAAACAATGTTAATTCAGCTCTTAATTTGTCATATATATATATATATATATATATAACAAAAAGTACCGGTAAGAATACAGTTAAAGTACCGGATCAATAAGCAGTATCGGTAAGAGTAGTAATACCGTTAAAACCTTAACGATGCCCATCCCTGCAACTACATCAACCTAATAGTAATATTAATATTATTACATTTTATAAAGGGTTATATATTCTTATGTAATTGATTTTATTATTACATTTTAAAGTTGTTTTGAATAAAAAGTTCAGAATTACATTAAACATAATATATCAGCATGTGTATATAAAAAATATGCATGTTCTGCAAACTAGCTGTGAACATGATACTTGTAGCATAGTTCAATTTTGAATGAGAAGATATCATAATCTTAATATTACTGCATATTATGATACTTTTTTCGGCATGTATAATGAGTTTTGACAAATGTAGGTGTAGATTTTATTTAACTTTGAAAATAGTTTTTTGATTTCCTAATTTGTTTCTAACCCCTGTCCACCACAGCTGTGCCAGAGACAGATGCCCCTGTGGATGCCAACCTCATAGAGTTTGAAACAAAGTGAGTTGGCCGTGTATCCCCTTCACAATATGAGACTCATGCTTACATGTGTTTACGTAACATAACTCTCGTTTCTTTTTGTCTTCAGTAATTTCTCACAGGATGACGACTTTGTGTTTGAGGACTTTGCAAGGCTCAGGCTGAAGGGAATGAAAGATGAAGAGGACGATCACTTCTGCTAACGGCCCCTTCACACACACACACACACACACACACACACACACACACACGTGTGGAGGTTGAAACCGGGTGACAGGGGTGGGGTGTTAACCTGCCAGTACTCTCATACCTCTGCTCCACTGGGCCCATCTGATAGAGTGGAGCACTTAATGATATTTTCAGAGCCTCCTTTCTTTCTTTCCTTCACTCTTTCTTTGTCTTTTGGCTCCCTTTAAAACCATTTTAGCATCTTTGAGGTGGTCTTTTAATTGACCTCCCGTTTCTCTGGTCATATGAACCACTTCACTAGGATGCTTAGTTGTTGGATAAAAAGATTGAGGGAGAAGGAAACGGAGGGAGATACTGATGGTTCATCTAAACATTAATGTATTGTTGGTGGGAAAAGGGTCCATTGATTCAGGGGTGAATAGTTTTTAGTTCGTTCTTTCTTTACCTTTTTCATTTTGTTTCCTTTATTTCTTGTCATCATATTCCCACTTATATATCAAGTGGGCATTAATAGCTATGTAATTATGGTATATGTTCTATGTTATTTCATTGTACAGTACATACACTGTTCACAAACACCATAGGGAACTTAAGTTTGGTGTTAATTTTATTCCTCTTTCCTAGACCCGTAATCCGATCCATCCATACTTGCTTAGCAGCTTTTGTTATAGTTATGTAAAATGTATACATATCATACAAAAATATGTAGTAACACTTTTCTGTGCACTTGTTGTGCACGCAATACTCAAATAATTAAGGACGTGGCATTTTTTAGTGGAAAAGTAGATGGCAATATGCATCGGGACACAAGCATCTGGTTTCTTATTGTAAATTTTAGCATTTATTCCACATGTTGAAGTCTTCAGTGCGAAATTAGCTTGTAGATAAAACAAGAGGACAGGGACAAGCTCTGTATGTGCCACACACACACACAACGTAATTCCTCATTTGTGCCTGCCAAACTTTATTTGCCAAAATGTGATTTATAATGTTTCTTGTAAGTTAAGCTCAGTTTGGTTGAAAATCTTATGCTCATTCCATGTTTTAGTTCACCGTAACTGTTGATGTAACCATTAGACTGCCAGAAATATTTTGATGATGGTTATTTTAAAATCGCATTTATAGCATGATTTCCAGGAATTTGACTTTTTAATCTTGTTCTCCCAGGATCAGCCCTTTCCTATGACATTCTGCATAGTTTACTACTGAACAATGGCAAACTTACTTATGTTACAATGTGTACAAGGACGTAACATTTTGCAGTGAACAAAGTGGAGATCCTATTGAAGGACAAAAAGCTATCTCTAAAATAAAGGATTGCTTTGTTTAAAGCACCCATACAGCTAGCCGACGTGCATACTTGCTTAGATTTCAACTTTCATGTGCCCCTGAGTTGAAGATAAGGTCATGTCTGTCTTGTTTTGGGCTTTTCTGATGTATAATTGTTTTATATAAAGTTCAGAGTCATCAGTGCAGAATCATAAAAACCCAGCTGTGCATAAATTCTAAGTACTTCATAACACAGTAATGTAACCAATCAAGGTCCGTCATGATGTATATCCAAATATTATAATACAGAACTGTGACAGGATAACTATTATTTCTAAATTCAAAGTTATTTTTTAAGAAAATTTAACCTGATTAATCGATCCAGAAATCTTCAGCTGAACTTATTTTTTTGTAGTAAAATAATCTTACAATTTATACGGTCACGAGTCTGGCCAGTGAAAGTAAAAGGAGGATGTCGAGTTGGTGATTTTGGACTACTTTCCTCCCCAGACCGACAGCTGATTGATTCATTCAGTTTGGCTGTGTCTACAATCCAGGAAATGATTTTTAGAATCTGCTGCATTATTTCATGCAGTCTGACACCCAAGTGTCGATTTTTACTCATTTGTAATAGTTAAGCCGCCAGATTTTTACAGATGACACCTCTATTTGTCTAAACCCATAATGCTGTAATGCTCTGATTTATTGTTAATTATATTCTTTATGCCTTTGCAAAGAACATTATGAATATCGTTTATAAAAATATATGATTAAGCACATTATGTGGAGTTGAGTTGGGCATCTAAGGCAGTTGAAATCTTTTCAGAAAATAAAAACTACAGCAATAGGTCCACCTAGATCTAAACCAGCTGCAATTACATGTTTTGACAAATCTCATTGCAAGAGCGTTGTTTAATATATTAAATGATCTATTGGTTGCTACGTTTAACTCACATTAGTGTGGCAGGGAGGCCATTTCCAATAGATGAGTTTATTTTCTGTCCAATATTGAGTGCTTTGCTAGAAAGCTGCATGCATTCTTGAGGTGACAGTAGGTTTGAGAATGCTATTCACATGCCATCATCTTAATGTAAAGATTTTGTTATCTGAATGGAGCCTGTTTTGTTTGCTGATTCGGTTGGATCTGAGGTAACCACATGTTCTGGTTGGTAACAAGAACCCATTTAAGAGTCTTAAATTATGTCTACTACTTCTCACAACTAAAATTGATACTGAATAAATAAAGATACACTACCAGTCAAAAGTTGAAAAACATCTACTCATTCTTACTATTTTGTACAAAATGATAGTAAAATCATTAAAACTATAAAATAACGTTTATTTAGTGACAAAAAAAGTTTTATTGATTGAAGAATTTCCTATCCAGCCTATTTCAAGCATTTTAAAGTGTAGTTTTGTAAAGACGTTTAGTATTATATATAATTTGTATTTGTCAGTTCTAAGTAATTCACTTAAGATAACAAGGATTTTGAGATAATGAGAAACATAACTTAAGTCAAGTGTGTCCAAACCTGAGGCTGGTAGTGTATTTATTATGCTTCCTGAAATTAATCTAAACTAGTTATAGCCTGAATAAACATTTAAAAATATATACTATTCAATTTAAATCCAATGCAGTGTTTATAAGCCAAGTAATTTTAGTCAATACAATGGTATTTTAATTAAATGGGAAAATGTTATTTTAAAAATATTTGAAGTAACTTAACACTGTTTATTTTGTGGAGCATTTTGAGGGATAAGAAAACGTATGCTCTAACAATACTGGAGCCGCCTCTTTCTGTAAAGTCAGATTATATAGAAAACAATAACCTAAACTATTTTAATAAAATACCAAAACTACTCAAGTTTTGTCTGCAAACAGCTTCCGGTTAGAAGTTGACGCGACGTGTTGACGTCAACCGAGCTAAACGATCGTCGCGGGGTTTGCGCGTCATAAAGAAGCGCTAAGATGGCTTCTGCGGCTTGGCTGCATGGCCCAAACCTAACACGCTTAACAGAAGGACTGGTGTCTTTCCTAAAGGAGGATAGACCTGAATATCTACCTGCACTTCTAGCAAACTACCGTGAGCATGGAGTGGTTGGGGCTCAGGTAAGTTAGGGCTGAGTTCTTGTGCTAGCGCGCGATCTGAGGCTACGTTAGTATGCACGCTTCTTTGATTTAAATGGAAGCGTTATGGTTATGTGCTTTTCCTCGTTTGCCGTGTAAACAATGTCAATATGAATACGAAACGTTACAATTATGATTTAATGATATGTCTAATGACCAGTGTGCTCGTTTATGTGGTAACTGGGCGAATAGTCAAGTTCACATTAGTTTCATATGTCGTCTTAACCTATAACATTCCTCTGTGTTTAATTTGAAAGCACACTGAGGAGATGCTCATCTGTCTGTTTGTATTAGTGACACTGGTTTGAATGGTTTTTCAGAGCACGGGAGCTGTGGGCGGTCTGGTGGGCATCAGTAATGCACGGCTCGGATCCAGTAAGACCAGGTGAGCTGTCAGAGTAAAACTTAACGTTAAATCGTTTCTTTTTTTTCTTTTTAAGATCTTCCCAGCCCTACCACTGCATTTTTCACAAAATATTTAAAGACATTTTTGCCAGTTTTTATTTCACACTTTTATCTGAGTTCTAGATCGTCCTTTTCTTATTAATCAGCAACTGTGTTTCAGTACTTTTCATGTTACTGCCTTATGTTCAAACGTTTTATTAGAACAAGCTTTATTTCAACAAGGAAATAAGTTGTTACACATGGTCACTTTCTGTTTCAGGATCAAAACCAAAGGTAGTACATAACCATTAAAAGAGTAGAGAAAATGAATAGAACTGAGGGGGAAAAAAATAAATAATAAAGATTAGAAATTAAATAACGACTAATACATTCTACATGCATACAGAATACATTAGACAGGAGATAGGATGTTAAGAGACTAAAGGTAATTTATAAAGGAATGCCATTTACTACAAAAATAAATGCATAAAAACAATTATTTTCCAAGAACTTTGCTCAGTTTCAGATAAAAAAAATGCTGCCTCCTTAGAATGATTTGCTGTATGTGTTGTGTTCCTCGGTTGTTTTAGATTAAAGCATCTAATAAATGAATATATGATACTACGATTCTTTCTTGGGGGGCCTCTGAATGTGACCCAAAGTACATGTGAAATTCAGCAAAAACATTTAGGCCTAAGTTTGGTATCTACGTAATCTAAATTCATTTTAAGGATCTTGTTGTGAACAATGCATCTATTGATGTTTTATTTTTAGCACATGTTTTGATATTGTAATTTTTTTTATCAAAATGTCGTAATGGCCCTTGCAGTGAGACTTCTCTTTAGTGACGCATGCTGGATTTCTCAAATCATTCAGTCCACTTAAACTAGGGCTGCCACTAACGACTATTTTTATTTTGATTAATCTGTCGAATAATTTATCGATTAATTTCCCACAAAAAAAATTAACAATTTTACTTAAGAATATTTTATTAAACCACATATTTTTTTTAATCCACATTTCTATGAAATCCTTTTTTAAAGCAAAAGTAAAGTGCAACAGAGTGCAAGAAGCAAGTGTCCAAATCACTGAAATCAAAGTTCAGTATTATAGTGTAAGAATTACAACATATCCACGTGTTCAAGTCTAATAATACAATTATAAAAAACACTTTTAAAGGAGTATTTAGCAGAAATATTATTTACCAGAATTTTAGGTGAAAATGTAAATGTGCAATATTTCTGGAAAGAAAAAACACTTTAAAAAAAATTAAATCAATTAATTGGAGATGCTTTTGATTATTTAAATTTAATGGAACCATTAAAATGGAAACCAGAAAATACTGGAAAACAGAATTTGCTACGGATAAAACTGTAAAAACTCAATTAGACAGGCTTTTTGATTTTAATCAAATTGTATTTAACCTTTAAAGCGGAGTATAGAAAAATTTAAAATAGATAAAAATAAGTTTGGAAATAAAACGGATTTCATAGGGCCCAATAATAATGTTTTTGTGGTAATAAAAATATATGTAAGTGAACAATAGCTTTTAAAATGACTTAAAATGCATATATAATAACTATAATGCAATAATAATTAGTTCAAATAAAGTATCAAAAGCAAGAAATCATATGGTTTTATTGAACAAAACTGCTAAAATACATTATGTATTATAAATAGAGCTAATGTACAGAACGCATTACAAAAAAGGCCTGCAGGGGGCGCCGACGGCCTGATGATAATCCTTGTTTAATATAGACAAAGAACCAATTCAGGGACTAATTCAAATGTCCACTTAATCTTTAACATTTGGATTCTCGTCCATGAAATGCGCCACTTCTGGTATTTTGCTGGTTAATCGACGCAAGCAAAATGGTCGACAATTTTAAAAATCAACGAATTGCGACAGCTCTAACTTAAACCCCATCTCTTTCTTACAACCGACTGCAAGCTCATTCAGATCTGCCACCATCCAATCAACCGATGAATAGAATCAAGTTCCCACCCTACGTTTCTTTTCTTCTTCGATAATCCCTTTCACTCAGAAGTACATCACAATATGGAAAAACAGGTCTGTCGCTACTGTTTCATCTTGACTTTATATGGACGTGATGACGTGTGTTTCAGGTTTGAGGGTCTTCTGTCTCCTGTCAGTGCTCGTGAAGGACAGTTCGAGTGAAGTGTTCCAGCAGCATTGCCTTTCATGGCTGCGAACTCTGCAGCAGGTCATTCAGGTGAGAGATGTCTTTAGAAATGTGCTTTCTGTTCTCTTGCCTGGATCCACTTAATAGGTCTTTTCTGATTTTATTCAGTTCTGTAAGATTTAGTAATGTATCTGCTGTTGTGCTCAAACACAGTCGCAGGCCCCGCTCCCCACCGTGCAGCTTGCTATGAGTGTGCTGCAGGACCTGTTGCAGTACTCTTCCCAGCTGCCAGAGCTGGCCAGGGAGGTGGGGCTCAACTCCATCCTGGGCATCCTCACCTCCCTGCTCAGTCTCAAATCTGAGGTAAAAATGCGTGCGTGTTAATGTCGCATTTAGATTGAAATTAGCCTTTAAAATGCCTTAAATCAATTTAATTTTGTACTGTTATGTCACTGAGTATTTCTTAATTAATGCTGAGCTTGTTTACTTGTGGAAAGTGTTGTCCTCATATTCACTACCATTGAAAGGTTTGGGGTCAATACTTTTTTTCTGAATGATAAAAAAACAAGCTTGACCGTAAAGCCATTCATATTGTATGAAACTAAATATTTTTTTATTAAAATAAATAAGTTCAAAAGAACAGCATTTCTGAAAGAGTCCTAAAAAATGGCATGTCATGGCATCAACATTGTTAATAAGTATTTCTTGAGAACCAAATTAGCATATTACAATGATTTCTGATGTAAAAATATCATGTGGCACTGAAGTCTGGAGTAATGGCTGCTGAAAATGCAGCTTTGCCATCACAGGAATAAATTACATTTCAAAATAGAAAGTCATTTTAATTTGTAATACATTTTTCAATATAATTTTACTGTATTTTTGATCAAATAAGTGAAAATAAAAAAAAAAAAATCTTACCGACCACAAATTTTTTACAATTTTGTATATTGGTTATTAAACTGAGAACAATGAAATTTGTTGTGCCACATAAAAGCATCAAAATATATTTTTTTGTCATAGTGCCACCTAGCTGCTATGAAAGGAATGATGGCGTGTATGATTTATTACCCACGTGCTTGCGGATCTCTGAGGGTCAGTATAACCATTACTGATATGTTTTTTTCAGTTACTTTTTATCGGAAAAAGCTAATCATTGTCCATTACAGGAAAAGCTTGGAGCATATTTCCTGTCTAAGATGGACTCGGATAACCCTAAAGTGCAAGAGGTTAGTTACATCTGGTTGTGGAATTAAAGGATAATGGATATAGCTGATTGCTCAGAACAACTGAATCTGAAATTCTGCATTATAATTCTCATTTTTATTCATTCGAAGGTGGCTTGTGAATGTTATGGCCGATTGCCCTGTCTCGGTGGGGTGTTGGAAAGAGGGGGAGGAGGGCGCAGGGCTGAGGGCTGGACCAATCAGCTGCACTGCCTTCTAGCATCAGCCAACGTCATGCTGGGACAGCTGTACCAGGGTGCAGAAACAGGTATGTGGTGTGTTCTGAGTGTTTGTGGTGTGTTGAGAGAAACATTTGTTAAGTTCTTGCTGGTTTTTTGTGACATCACTGTTGCAGAAGGAACAGTGCAGTATGAGGGTCCTGGTATGGAACTGCCTTTCCCTCCCCTGGATGACGTAGATCCACTTCTGATCCTTCAGCTCCATCATCGTTACAAGGCCGTTTGTCTGGCTATTAAACATACTCTTAGGTAGTGCTAATGTTGTGTGGCTTAATTCATGGTATTTGTATAGCTGTTTTTCCTGTCTGTTGAGCTTAATTCATTTTTAATGAAGATTTTTGAGATGTTGGTCCATATTAGTGAGATGTATTTCCCTCTCACAGTGCTGATCCTGCATCTTCAGTCCGTCTACCTGTTCAGCATGTTCTCAATTTCGTGTGTCGAGCCCTGGCAGTCAACACAAAGAGCATTGTAAGATTTTAACTCACTCTCTGTATGTTTACATGGACCTTAATGATGTTAAAAGTCACTGTTCATGCTATTATTCACTGAACTTGCTTAATGTTGATCTGGACGCTAACTTAAGGGTTTGTTTCAGAGTCCAACAGGAGAGGGCTGTCTGAGGCTGATGGTTTTACCCTCTTTACACATCGACACTCTAGAGATTCTCTCTGTTCTCATCAAGGCGTAAGCAGACACACACACACACACACACACACATTTTCTCAGCTGTCTAAATGGGGACATTCCATAGACTTCTATTTTTTGTGTATATTTTTTTTTATACAGCTATTACTAAACACTAGGGATGTGCATCTCCGAAACTGAGGCCGATGCGATACGCATCTTGATGCATAGCCTACGATACACTGAAGATGTATATGAAGCAGCTAGCAATGCGATTCGATTCAGCACAATGCAATTTAGTGCAATACGATGCAATGGAAAAAATATGATCACTTTTATTTCTTTGGTTCAACTTAGACAACAAATCATAAATTAACTTGTTTCTTCTGACTTCTAACGCCTCGAGGCTTTCATAAAACAAGTTTACCAAATAGCTCGGGCTTATTTCAGTTAATCTGACTCACTGTCAAATGATTTGGTTCCATAAAGCAAATTTAACAAAGATCAACCTGTTACTGTGGCTACTTATGCTGGAAACCTAACCTGGTTCAGGGCAGGCAAACTGCCAGGCTAAGCTGAGCTCCTCTAACACTGACCAATAGGAACGCAATGATATTACCACTGACTTTCTCACATACAATCATAGCCATGCAGCCTTTCTCTCTGGTTTTATAACAGCTGTACCTTTTAGAGTTAGAAAAGATAGCATTAGAACATTACAATCTAAGATTGCTCTTTGAAGCATTAATATCACTTAATTAAAATTAAAATCACTAAATTGAAAGTAAATTTGAACTGCTATAAAAAACACACATTAACTCATCTGAGCTTAGTAATTAGGATAAGCTTAAATTCTATTTACCCATTACAATACAGTCCCTTTACGGTTACTGCTATCATAAAATAGACCTATATGTAGGTTTCAAATTCTACAAAAGGCAAATTTTATGTCAAACAACAAATATTTCAAAATTTGACTCAAAATTGCTGTCTGTTTAGAAATGCGCACAGCAGCGCTCGTCCTCTCGTGTGCCTCGCCCACTCCTGACAGCAAAAATTATATAATTGCATGATTTTCTAACATTAATGACTCCATCTAATAAGCAGTAAGATAATCACTAATCTCCATTATCCGTATTGCTGCTATGTTTATACCCTGTACAAACTGTTTGCACATTATTCTTGCACGTTCCTGCTCATATTATTATTTATTAAGTCTACAGTGTACTGTCCTGCACATTTTATTTCATTGCACATTTTATTCTTTATTTTTATTTTTGTACTTATATTTATGTATATTCTCTTGTGTTATATTGCACTGTCCATTGAGCGGTCCTGACTTACATTTCACTGCTGATTATATTCTGTATAATGGAGTATGTGACGAATAAATCCTTGAATTTATAGATGAAAAATATACTCATGACATGTAAGTTATGCACTGAGGAAAACCAACGTCTCAAATGCATTAAACAGCACAAATATATTCTCTGTTTGCCATGGTGGATCGGTTAGATCCTTGACCGACATTAACGGCTGCTTAAGAATAAGCTGGTGCAAATTAGTTAGTGTGAATTTACATTGTCGTTTATAACCGCTTTAGCCCCGATTGATTTTTTTCAAGTCAGCTTTTGGACTTGAATCCCCGCTTTTCCTCAGGTCTCCGTAGTGTTGTTGTGATTTGTCATATTCATGCGTAGCGGTGATGCGAGAACGTGCTCTAAACAGTTTAGCGAGGAGAAATCAATCTACATATACTAGTCACAGATTATTGGTCACTTTCTAAACCAGTGTAGCGCATCCACTAGTAATTATATATAAATAGTTTTTTACCGAAGCAAATGTTAGAAATGATGCATCGCGATACAAATGCTAACTTATAGCCGATGCACACTTTTTAAACCGATGCATCGCATCGTTAACTTTTTTGCCGATGCACCGAAGGAATCGGGGAATCTTCCCATCCCTACTAAACTGTAGCTTTCTGCATTTTTACCATTAAAGAAAAACAAATTTAGCCCACAGTTTTGTCTGCAAAATATAGTTAAGTAGTTACACACACCATCACCAAAAGGGTACAGAGTAGGGTCTGAAAAAACCTTTTAAATAAACAAAAGTTTATAATATAACACAAAACATAAAAATAGACTCAGTCTCAATGAATTAATTTGATATCCTCAGTAAAACCATGGAAGAATTCCAACAATGCAACTTTCATGTATTTAACAATATGTAACATTAATTGTGTGACTGCTTGGTTTGATTAAAGAATTGTATATTGGTGGTTGATGGTTAAATGTACAGATGTAGCTGATCATTTGTGATGTTTTGTTTTGTGTGGTACAGTGTGGGTGGTGGACTGGTCCAGTATAGCAGTGTGCTCACAAGGCTTTTCTCACAGTCTCTGTCTGCATGGACACCTCTGCCTGAGGCTAGTCTTGGCCAGCAAAGAGCATACAGGTATTACCAAAAACACCACTGATGATGGAAAATGAAAATATTATCCTCTTTGTGCCTTGTATTAACAATAATCTTGGGCACTCTGACCGTAAGTAGTCAGGCATGATTACCTTTTATTAGCATTTCTGAAAGGCTTCTCCTGTGAACAT
Organism: Ptychobarbus kaznakovi; assembly: GCA_027422405.1. Lineage (NCBI taxonomy): Eukaryota > Metazoa > Chordata > Actinopteri > Cypriniformes > Cyprinidae > Ptychobarbus > Ptychobarbus kaznakovi. The sequence goes on from CM049798.1 coordinate 8,387,992, forward strand.
GATCAAATTGCATTGTGACATAGCAACACGCTGATGTAGTGAATAAAGCACAAAGTAGGCTCACTCACTGTCATTTCATGTTCTATTTTACCTACAGTGCAGTGCGAGTGACTGTGTACCGTACCGTTGAACTGTGGGTAAGAGTAGGAGGTGCCTCTCTGCTTCAGGCAAGCCCCTCTCACACAGAATTACTTTTCACTCATTTGATGGGTGACATTACGCCAGCATCAGAAGCAGTCAAGGTAGGTTTTAGGGTCTTTATAACACAAATATCATAGGGAATGAAATTAGAGATGAGCCTCCTGGGGAAGATGGGTGTTTAATCTGAAGAATTGTATATTTCTATTCTGCCAGAATGCAATAAATTAATCAATTGACAGTAATATTTCATATAAATGTTTTTCTTGAAGCACAATTGTTTTCAACGCTTTTAATAAGGCATTTTTGGAACGTCAAATCAGCATATTAGAATGATTTTTGAAGTATCATGAGACACTGAATACTGGAGTAATGGCTGCTGATTGTTTTACATGTCACAATATATTAAAATAAAGTATTTCAAATTGTAATGTTACATTTATTGTTTTATGGTATTTTTGATCAAATAAATGCAGCCTTGGTAAGCATGTGAAACTGACCCCAAATCTATAACATGGTCATCTTTGGGCATTGTCGTCTCATTTTTAAGACCACTTTTTTAATCAAAATGTATAATACAATTTTAGCCCTGCTTAAAATATTTCCATTTCTTTCTCCAATGGTTCTTTCTTTTGCCGTCTAGCTTCGTTCTGAACAACAGTCACAGTCCATGAATGACCTGATTGGTTCTGCTGGCAAGTCAGGTCCTCGTCGAACGAAAGGATTGGGAATGGGAGATGGAATATCATTACAGAGGAAAGGAGATGTGCTAGCCAATCAAGACACGTGTGTCGCTGCTCTTCGGGGTGAGTACTCAGATGATCAATGAATTTAAAATTTTGCTAGCAGAAATAACCATTTATTTACTGATGATGAATGATTCCTTTACAGCATTGAGACAGATCATTTTGACCAGTGGAACTTTGTTGAAAGAAGATCTGCATAAGGTTTGTTCGTGTTTCTGTTTTGAGGTCTTTTTATGTTACAAGTATGGAATGTTGCTTTTCTAAACACTCCCATCCTTGTTAGAGGATCCAAGACCTGGTGGTGCCTCTGTGTGTGCGTCTGCAGCAGCAGTCTCACTGTGTGCTGGAGGTTGGTACTGTCAGTGGCCAGTATGGCAGTCCCTCTCCTCGCCGAGAGCTCTACCGCCTCTTACTGGCACTTGTGCTGGTGCCCTCTCCCCGCTGGCCTCCTCCCCTTTCCTGTGCAGTGTCTGCCTTCAGTCACGGACGGAGAGATCGCGACATCATGGTGAGGGAACATCCTTGACTAAAACTTTTCTCAGAATTCTGTTGTCCAAACCACTTTTTCAATTGGTCTCAGTCAGTTTTTTGAAGTCAGTTCCCATCAAACGCAATCAGATGATCCAGCAAAATAACCCTGTGTAGTTCATCACATTGTCAAATGAATGTTCAGTTTCACAAGCAGAAAGAGTTATGCGTTTCATGTTTGAATTTTTTTCTTTCTGAAAGACACCGTTTTTATATTTAGTTATAATGCATATACATCTATAAATACATTAAATGAGGCCTAAATGTCCAAACATGTTTTGGGACCACTGTATATACAATGTTACACCTTGCTTTCTCTCACACATACACTGGCCCACTAAGCTTTCACTAAGTTTACACATGTCCCATATTGTGTTTGTAAACAAGACAAAAATGCTAAACAGAATGTTGGATATTCTTTCCTTGCATCTAAATGTTATCCACTAGAGAGAGTCTTGCTCTACTGGTCTCACTTGTTTGCTCATTAACTGTATTTTTCAGCTAATTTCTTATATATTATTATTGTGACTTCAAGTGCATTGTGTTATTGAAAGCAGAAGCACTGCAAAAGGCCACAGAGTTGAGTAAATGCATGTTGTAATAAAAGGCTGTTGAAGTCGGTGTCAACACTCAACATGTTATTTCAGTAACACTTTATAATAAGGTTTAACTTAACATTATTTAATGCAGGTATCATGAACTAACAATGAATGACAATTTTACTGCATTTATTAATATAGGCCAAGTTAGAATTATGCTATTGTTCATTAATTTGCTTATCCATGATACATTACTTTGAAATGTGTATATAACTTAAAATTTGAATGTTAATATATGTAGGCATTAAAAATGACTTGACAACATTATACATAACAGTATAATGTTAATGAACTGAACCATATTGTAAAGTGTTCCCAGTATTTCTTATGGTATCTCAGAAAACCTAAAATATACTGTTATGCCTATGTTTTCATATGTATATCAAAACAGTGATTTGTGAAATCAGTGTACCAAAATCCAGCCCTTTGTATACATTCCAGTTTAAACAATTTAATGGCACCCAACTTGCCTGAATGCGCAAACATAAAAAAGTCAATATACCGTGATTGACGTACACAGACGTTCGTTTTGACATGCATCATCTTTTATGTGGCTGTTTGCTTTCACTGTGAAAGCTCATTCTGTGTGGTGTACTGGCTATGTGCTTCAAATGACGCAGGAGACTGTAACTGGAGACAGGGTTTCATGTTTACAAAGGTGTAAAGGAAAGTATTGAGAGATTAAAAAGAAACATTACGCCTGGCAAACTGGTTCTTTTGTCTCCAAAAGCTAAATTTAGCCTATTTTTGCACTAGAATAGAAACCGTCAAGTGAGCATGGCTCTGGCATAGTTTTATCTGGCTGTGGTTCATCACACAGTTATCAAATTTCTTAATTTAGCCAAAAAAGGAAACTTGTGCCTCCTTTTATTTAACCTCGTGTGTTATTCCAAACCTGTTTGATTTAGGTAGAAGTATTTTGAAAAGTTTTTTTTATAGTCCATAGAATGAAAGTCAGTGGGGTCCAATCTTGTTTGAAGAATTTATATTTTTGGGAGGAATATACCGGAGTTTCTATTACTGTCACCCTGAACACCGGTGATATTGTCATATTCATTATGTGTTGCCATAGTCAAATTTGTACTGACCTCACATAATGTGACTCTTGGCACTTCCCTTGTTTTTTTTCTACAGGTATCGTCATTCTGTGCTGAAGCTCTGACTACATGCAACACCCTTATTCATCCTCGCACACCTTCAATCTCTCTCCCTCTCACCCCTCTGACTCTGAAATCAATCCCAACTGCCTCTGGCCAAAACCCCTCACTGTCCATCCCTACCCTCCTTGGTGGACCTGCAACAGGGCCACCTTTCCCTGCCAGACATCCCATGGGCTTAGGTCCCTCTACCCTGCTTGGTTCTTTGGAGAACCATCTACCTTTGGCTCCTCTGGTTCTTCCGACTCCAGCAGGCACTAGGGCCACCCCAGGTGACCTGCTGCTCGCTCCAGCCCAACTAGGTGAACTGGAAGGTCTCGGAGCCCTTGAAGGTCAACGACAAGTTTTTGTCCGCTATGACAAAGAGGAGCCGGAAGATGTAGAGATATCTTTGGAGAGTGATTCAGATGATAGCGTGGTCATCATGCCAGTGGGTATGATGATGGAGATGCAAGATGGAGCAGCAAATGTACAATCATTGTCCCAGTCAGCAGTTCCTGCTTTAGGTGGCCTGCAGCCTTCTGCCCCCATAGTGGGTGAGATTGGATCGGTTGACGCTTTACCTAATGAGCTACCCACCTCCATTCCCCACCAGATTCTACCAGCTAACGCTAATAACATTAACTCTTTCCCTGGACCGAGCCAGACAGCCCTGCTTGTGTCTCTGGTGCCTCCTCTGAACTCAACTACAGCTTCACTCTCTGCATCGCCTGCCGGACTTGCAGACTCGCTGACGACGGGTGGTCCGCAACTTCAGCAGATGTTGATGCAAACTTCTCCAGGTGGGCAGACACCTACGTTGGGCTTGTCTTTACAGATGCAGCTTCAGAACCAGATTGCTCAGACCAGCCGTCAGCTCCAGCAGCAGCCCTCAGCAAATGAGGTGGACCAGAATGTCATCAACATCAACAGCTCAGATGATGAGGAAGAGGAAGAGGAGCTGGAGGATGATGAATTAGGAGAGGAGGAAGAAGAGGAGGAGGGCTTGGAGGACGAAGAAGAGGAAGAGGAAGGCAGTGACTTCATTGAAGAAGAGTACTGTGAGGATGAGTTCGAAGACTATGACGACGAAGAGGGTGAGGATGAAGAGGAAAGTGAAGAGATCCAGCCATTGGAGGGAGACAACAGCAGAGGGATGATGGGAGAGGAGGAGGCAGAGGTCATGATCGAGGCAGAAGAGCAGCAAGGGAGGGAAATATTCTGCGTGGAGAGAGAACGAGAAGTAGAACCAGGGATCGAGGAGATGGAGGGTGTGAGGAGTGTCTATGCAGATGGAAGAATGAAGGACAAGGGGACTATGGAGGAAATTGAGAACATTGGAGCAGTTGAGAGAAATGAACCTGTGGTTGGCCAGGATCAAATAGAGAGTCTTGTAATCAGTGGAGATACAGAAAGTCATGAAGAGGACACCAGAGTGGAGGCGGTTGAACCTGAAGTGAAAACTTGCGAGCAGGAAGTGTCAAGACCAGAAGATCCTGCGGAAGATGCTGGGCCATCACAACAGGGTCAGGAATCGACTGTAGTAGATGAAGTTCAAAAACAAGAACCAGAATTACAGCCTGAAGACACAACCAATCAGAGCTCATCATTCACGTCCGAGCAAGAGGTTTTACAGAGCGTAGCCAAAACCGCAGAGGAATTGGTAGAGAAAGAGAGCGGTGAACAGGGAGAGGATTCAGAAGCAAGGGGAACAAAGAGGAAAATGGAGGATCGCGAGGAAGGAGAGTCTGCGCAAGGCACCGAAAAGAAAAAGGTAACTGAATAATGTCTAACCCTGGTGCTGAATTCTCCAATTGCATCATCCTTAGCTACACAGGCTTGGATTGATTCAAAAATAATACTTGAGCGCCAAATTAGCATATTAGAATTTGCTGATATTTCTGATAGGGCTGTCGTGGTGAAGGAATTTAGATATATTATGGGTGGTACGGTTCAACTTTTTCACTGTTCGGTTTGGATCATGGATTTAGAGTCACTGTTTCGGTACGGCTCGGTATGTTTAGGGAAAAACTGTACGGTCATATGAAAATAAGAATACTCTAACTACAAGCAACGGCACAAATAAATACAATATAGTAAAGATACAAATAAAATAAACAGTGATTTTTTTTTTTTTAGGTAGGTCTATTATTAGCAGTGTTGGGCTAGTTACTCAAATAATGTAATATATTACTCATTAGTGTTGGGCGATATGGTCATTTTTCAAATCGCCAGCCTATGAGATCGCCGATACACGATATTATCGTGCACAGGTGGGTGGGGGCAAGAGAGAGACTCTCTGTACTTGTCATAGGCTTCATAACTATTTGGTGATTTTTACGTGAGCGAGTACCAATGACTGAAATGATATACTTTCAAACATACTGAAAAACTAACATGTTAAATATACAAATATTTAAAACGGCTAGTTCATATTCGGATACAGCAGTCATGCATCGCTATTAGGACCGCACATCCTACTGGGACAAGTTTGCCGCATCAGCGCGGAAAGTTATCGGTCTAAAAATCAGTCTAGGTGAAAATCAAAAGCAGATTTATTTTAAAGAGCAACAGTTTAACACTAAATATTGGACATAAACGAACACGTTAAAGATAAAAGTATTTTCAGGTAAGTTCATATTTTTGGAGTAAAGTTAAATTAAACAGGCTACATCAGTCATACAGCGCTCCGGAGCGCGCACCCCATGACGAGCCCTGTTTTAGACTGATAACTTATTAACTGCATATCTTTTATAATAACTGATGAAGAATAAGCATCAATGTTTTTTGTTAATATGCTGTAAAGAAAACTAAAAGCTGCCAGTGCGGTTTCGTCATGTTCATTCATAGCTCGAAGATGTCTAAAAGATGTCTCGTTTTGCACTCTTGTCCTAATTTGTAAATGCGTAAATGTTTTCAATTTTGACGTGGGCTTAGTTTTAGAGTCCGTATTTAAAACATTTCCAATGAGGAGGAGAAGCCTAAAGGCCCGGGTATACTTCACTTTCCGCATTCCGTTCCGTCTCGCAGCTGTCAAAGTATACTCAGCCGCAGAGGAGTGCGGTCTCAAATTGCTTGCACGCGGATGGGGTGCGCGGCTGTCTGCGAGCCGTCTTGTTGATGAAAATGACATGATGCGGACAGTGTGCGGATGGCCGAAGTATACTTTGGCCTTAATCCTCATATGCGTGTGTGAGAAGTGCGGCGCTGAGGTGAAATAGCGGGGCAATTTGATTGCCCAATAATAATAGGCCACCTAATAATAATAAAAATTGTTTTATACATGGGAGAATGAGCATAATATCGTCTTGACTATCAACAAAGACATTAGCTATCGTCGATACACGATATTTTCGTCTATCGGCACAACTCTATTACTCATTACTAGTTACTCCTTTCAAAAGTAATATTGTTACTTATTACTTTCTGGCAACAGTAATTAGTTACACTACTAGTTACAATACTTTTTCTTCACGCCCCACAAAAGTTGTAACTGTATCTTCCACAGAAACTTCTTCTAGAATGTTCATAATAACAGATTTCTTCATCATTTGACCAAAATCCACATTGGATCGCAGTCAGAAGTTATTACAAACACTCAATAGTGATTGATAGTGACATATCAAGTAGAAGTATTCATCTCATTAATTGTCATGTGTAGCTTGAAGTTAATTGTAATTTCTCCGTTACCATATATGATTAGATTTCATTATGTATTTTATCAAATCACATAAGTTTGTAAGAAACGGTTTAATTTTCAAAAAATATTTTGAATTGGTAATATAATGTACCGCATGCTGATCAGAGGGATGGGTGGGGATTTTACACAAAGTAAAGTAAAATGAGAAGGGCATAGCCTTACGAAAAAAGAAAACGCACATGTCGCGGTTGTTGCATTCCTCTGCGGCAGGGGCGTAGCCACGGGTGTGCCAGGGTGTGGCCGTGCCACCCACATTTTGGCAGCTGGCATCACTAAAAACAGATGCAGGGCATCGTAATAAACGCAAAAGGAGGGGCTAGCAGATGCTTCAGCACCCCAACAGACCGAAGCACCGCCATTGCACCCATAATAAAAATGAAAAAACTTAATTAAACATTGTACTTATTATTACGCATTCATAACTCTGCATTGCAAGTGACTGATAAAGAATTGTGGTTTTACTAGTTCCTTGTGCCAAGACGACTAAAGATTTCACTGGTCACACATAAATTGATTAATATAACTTAGGCTACTAACATCCTTTAATATATAGGCGTATAGCTATTAACGCGCACGTCAAGCGCATAAATTTTAAACGGCAAATGAACTACATGATTAAATGTTAATATAATGTTGGGGGAAAGGCAAAAGCACACATAAATTATTCGTAAAGAATGGCTATTAATGTTGCAGAATGCGACGCGCTGACTTTTTTATAAAGAAATGCACCTTTTCATTCCGACTACGTAATTAAAGATTTTTATTTTTTGGTTCGTTCCGACTTTATTTTGTTAAAGTTTCATTGCTGTGACGCTCCGTTTCACTATTTTTTTTTTAATATGCTCGTGCGCTAGTCACTACAAGTGATAAAGTAAATGTGCTTTGCTCACTGTATTAATTTGTTCGTTGTTATAATTAGAAACTTTATTATTTTTATTAAACACATATGTGACATAAATTGTACTTGCCTAAAAGGGGGTTATGATGCGTGTAGTTAATGATTAGGCTACAGTGAGCGTGTTTGACTAGAGCGCAGTTAAAGAGCTGTTGTAGGTTATACTGTATGTGATTGTCGGTGACCCTCTTGAGTGAGAAAGCTTCGGAAAATGGAAAAAAACAACAACAACAAAAATATAGCTGCAAGCAGCGATAACCAGGGTTCAAGAATTTTAAGGCCTAATGTGGTATGCTTTTAGGGTCTAGGCCAACATAGCTGGATGCATAGCTGACAGTGAAACTCATCGAAAATAGACAATAGGCTCACAGAAACACACACACACACAACACACAAATAGAAATACAACTATTAATAATAATCATTAAGATTGCTTACACAGATACACACTCATATACGGACATACATGCACACATATTTTGTTGCAGATATATATTTGAAATAAATGACAGTGAAATGACAGGATACTCTTTGCAAGTCTTCTCTTTTAAGAGTTTAGATCAGGGATCCAACCACTATCCTGCAATTTCAGTTTAGCCTTGAAGACTGTGATTAGCTGGTTCAGGTGTGTTTGATTGGGGTTGGAGCTGAAATCTGTTGGACGGTAGCTCTCCAGGAGCAGGTTGGAGACCTCTGGTAGGCCAATGTGAAATGCAGGGCTGACAATAGAACACATTCACAATGGAGAATTCATTAAAACTGTCTCTCTCTCTGTCACATACACACACACACAGAAATTAAAGGTTTAAAAATGCTTAATAAACAGTAAGCATACAAACACACACACACAGACATACGCAGAAATGAAAGGTTTAATAATACTAAATATACAGCACGCATGCTAACACACACACACACACACTCACTTTGTTGCAGATATAAAATAGTGATTTTCAAAGACATCCAAAACGGAGAATAGGTTAACAGACACATGTAGCCTACACAAAAATGAAATGGTTACACAATACATTGTTATTACTAACATATTAATATTCCCAATACAGCATGCTTTTGTTTTTTTGTGTTTTTTTTCGCAGTATTCTGAAAAAATGTGGCAACCCAGTTTTTCTGATGCACATCCAGAGTCTCCTGTCTAGCTACGCTCCTGCTCTGCGGTTATGCTGGTCAATAGCGCGGTATTGCAATATTGCGGTTATCGCGACAGCCCTAATTTCTGACAATGAAGACCAAGTGATGGCTGATCAAAATGGCAGCTTTGCTATCTCAAAAGTAAATTGCATTACAAGTTTAAAAAATAGAATAAAGATATTTTAAAAGTTAGTATTTCACAGTATTACTGTACTTTTGATCATGTTTTAATCAAATAAATATAACATTAGTGAACATAAGAGACTTATTTAATGGTAATGTGTATTTTGGTTACGTAGTAATACTTAGTACACTGAGAAACACTAATGTTGTGTTCTCCGCATTACTGCAAAGGCCAGCGACCTCCGTAATGATGGTTAAATGTCACCCTTTCCAAGTAACTGTATTTCCTTGAATATTGATGATTGTTACTGCCACAGTAATGCATGAACAACAGCAAGGATTCACATTACATCAAGCATTTGCATACTTGCATGAATTAGCTTCTGGCCTCAGTTTGGATTAGTTCTTTAAACAATTGAGGAAGCCAAAACAAACGAGAGTGCTTTGTGTGTCTTGTAATGTATTTTGTTGCGCAGTGTTTACTTGTTAACCACTTGACTTGTACTGTTTATTCTGGTAATAGCATGTAAAAAAAAATCGGAAGTCGTTGCCTAATGGTTAGATGTTGCAAGTTCAAGGCTGCTCTGGGTGTGTTCACTGTATGTTTGTTTTCACTGCTGTGTGTGTGTGTGGTGTTGTGTGCGCACTTTGGATGGGTTAAATGCAGAGCACAAATTCAGAGTATGGGGTCACCATACTTGGTCGTATGTCACGTCACATTTTTTTTAAACAATGTTGCTTATTTAGAGCATTTCTCTCCAGCACATTCACTCTAACTCGCTCAATCTCTTTCAGATGGATGATGAGGCAATCTCTTCTATGCTGGCTGACTTTGTTGACTGTCCACCAGACGATGATGATCGCGGAGCCTCACAGTCCTAACATGACCAAACTTCTCATTCACTGTTGTCACATCAAAGGGGCTTTCCAATGAATAGTCAGAACCTGAAAGGTCACATTTCACTGATACTGTTGCCTCAAACTCTGCTGTAGAACACTAGAACAGCTCCAAATCGGTTTCTTTGATGAAAGAGTTTTAGGTTTTCATGTTAAAAGAAACGCCAATACCATTAATAATGTTTAAGATAACCAAAACCGTTCATAAGTTGAGAATAATAAACTTTTAGGTGGTCATGATTGGTATTTTTCTTTCTGGCAGCTTAATAAAAATATTATGATACAGTATTCAAAAGTGCTTTTATCAGTTGGACAGCATGATTAATGTGTTTTTGTGGTCTTTTTTTTTTATTATCATTTGGATATGTAACGCATACTTGCCATTTGTGTTTAAAAAAAATCATGCAATAAAGAGGATCTGTTATGGCACTTTGTTCATGAATTCAGTGAAAATTAGACGCCATCATTTCTACATTTTAGGTGAAGTAAATTATAACCACAATTTGAATGAAATCAACATGCTGTAATGGGGAACCGATATTGAGTGTTCTCAAAAATAATCTTGCATAATAGCAGCTTGGCGTGAGACGTCTACTAAACGGTGAACTCGGTGGCCATGGCATGCAAAACAAGGCCACAGGAATGCATTCATTATCCTACATACATTCATTTCCTGAACTCTGGTCCAGCTCCTGCTTGACTTCCTGAGTAATATTTTTGGTACTACAGTATGTTCCTTTTGAAGTTTTCATTAGCGATATCATTTTAAAGGATGGTGTGATTAGATAAAATGCAGTGCTCTAGCATTTCATGGCCTAATGGTTAGAGAGTCGGACTTGTAACCTGAAGGTTCTGGGTTCGAGTCTCAGGTCCGGCAGGAATTGTAGGTGGGGGAGTGAATGTCCAGCACTCTCTCCACCTTCTATACCATGACTGAGGTGAGACCATTGAGCAAGGCACTGAACCCCCAACTGCTCCGGGTGTGTTCACGCTGTGTGTGTGTTTGTTCACTTCTCACTGCTGTGTGTGTGTGCACTTGGATGGGTTAAATGCAGAGCACAAATTTCAAGTTGTCCACGTCACATCCTTTCCTATGTTGTCTTATCAGGACACGTATATCAGAATTCTTAGATTATCTCCTGTTTAATGATGATGCGATACCACAGTTTCTCTGTAACATCTCTTATGCAAAAATGCATATAAAGTTACATTACGATCTTGAATGTGGTTCATTTTCAACATATGTTTGCTGTAAGAAAGTATGTACTTAATGAGGTTAAATGTTCATCTACACATAGCTTTGAGTTTCTGCACAACCATTCAAAAGTTTGGGGTTGGTAAGATTTTTTTAAATATTTTGAAAGAAGTCTATTGCATTTGTTTGATGAAAATACAGTGATTCATAAATACAGTAAACTGAATTTAGCAGTTTCTTCAGTGTCACATGATCCTTCAGAAATCTGATTTGGTGCTCAATAAATATTTCTTATCAGTGAAAACAATTTTGCTATATAATATTTTTGTGGAAACCGCATTACATTTTTGTTCAAAATGAATGGATGAATAAAGTTAAGAAAAACAGTTATTTGAAAAGAAATCTTTTGTAACATTATGCATTCTTTTTATATTTGACCCCACACTTTTGAACAGTACTGCGTTAAAATATCATACCACATCATGTCTGCCATGTACTTCCTCGACACCAAATACATTTTGCATATATTTAAGCCTTCTGCCAACACTAAAATGCCCTTGAAAATGCACACACGCACAACCTTAAAGTTTTAGTGTCTTTTAATGAGATTAGAAGTTTAAATGTTATGTAAAACCTTCATGTCCCATATTAAAAGATATTCAAGACCAAAAGTGAGACGACAATGTGAAGCAAACCACTGGAAAATAAGTGAAATGTCTTGGTTAGAATCCTGGTTTTTGCCAGTACCCTGTTAAAAAGGTAAAGTAATGCTTGTAAGTCTGCACAGAACGGCCTTCTTTACAAATAAACTCTTTACAGTGACAAACGGTAACACTTTAACCACTTAACTGAAGCGTTGTTGTTAGTCTAGATGAAATGTGATTGTGCTCATATGAACGTTTCAGAGAGGTTTCACAAGTTCAGAACAAAAATATTCTTATTTTTAACCATGTGGTTTTTCTGTGAGCTAGTAGACTACTAACCACTTCCTTGAAATGAATAGCAAAGAAAAAATGAATAAACAAATGAGGAGATAAAATATCAGCCCATAGAGGACTATGACGAAAAGGCTATAGAGGTGGGAGAGGGGGAAGGGATGGAAAAGAGGTATGAGGGAGGAGACCAGTAGAGACTTTTCAAAGCAAATATCTGACTGCTTCAGTCAGTGAAACTGGAAGGTCAGTGAACAGCCATTTCTGTGTGCAAAGGGGTTTGCAACATGCTGACATGAAAGAAGGAAACTAGTTGTTTGAGAAAAAAAGGCCAGAGAAACTACAGCCGAGAAGGAGCAACACAAAAAGCATATTTCCACCACCACACCATTCTACAGAGAAAAGGTAACGTTAACGTTTTCCCCAACTATTCTTCAGGTTTCTGTCAATTTATTGGAACATATTTAAGCGACTCGAATGGGTTTCTCTGTTGATTTAATTTAAATCTATGAGTGTTTCGTACCTCACTGGTAAGAACTAAACTGTCAGTTGGAATAACTAGTCTAGGCACTTCTTTAAGCCCTTCGAGGCATCTTTGCTGATTGCTATATGTGTGTGTCTGGGCGCTCTAACTGTTATATGCAAAACATTTTTATGCACCTGTACAGGGTGCAGTTTTGTTAGCAGGCGTAACGGAGAGATAAATGAGCTTGCTCTAAAATATCTTGTTGAAACCTATCTGATATTGATCTAAAGATTTTCTAGCTGTGTGTCTGTTGGTTAAAGATTACCATGCTTGATTAATTTGAACTAGAAAAGTGCGAGAAAGCTACTACAACAGCAACAACTAATGAAACTCTTTACCATATACTAATAGTTTTACAATTTTAAGTTGTTCAAACAGACACAAACTAACACTGAACAATAGTATATCTTAAATTAATATTAACATAGATTAATAAATGCTGTAAAAAAATTTTTATTCATGATACCTAATGCATAACTAACAAATAAATCGTATCATAAAATGTTCCCTTCCCATTAATACTGTACTGTCATATTTTTCTACCACATACACAATGGACTCCTTTATTTTCATGATTTGAATTGTGTTGTGTTTGTGTTGTTGCAACAGGGGAAGCTCACTAGATCAAATTGCGCTACCTGAATTTTCCTTTTTTTATCTGATAATACATTGAGGGTTTTTATTTTATTCAAGTCCCTAAGCTGATTTGATTGTAGGTGTGTCTTGGTTTCAAGTTTAAAATGCACCACATCTTTTATTCTGAGCAAACAGGTGATATAGCCCAAGGGAGATCATTCTTATGCAAGAAATCCTCTTCCAGCCATCATTGTTTTCTGCTTTCACTTCCACAATACATTGTTTGCTTTTGTAATTGTCCAGTGCAGACAATAAATGATTGCACAATACTTAGCTAGTAACAAACTAGAATGTGCTATAGCTCTCTGTTAGATGTGATATGTAACATATATACTGTATAGAGAGAGAGAGAGAGAGAGAGAGAGAGAGAGAGAGAGAGAGAGAGAGAGAAAGGGGAAACATCTGAAAGTGTTCTGTGACGGTGGCTGAAACAGTAGACAATATAGTTACCTAAACTTGTCTTTGTATGTGTGCAGATGGAGTACAAAGTGACAGTGGCCACCGGAACCTCAGAATATTCAGGAACCAATAACTATATATACGTGACTCTGGTTGGAGAGAGAGGAGAGAGTGAGAGAACTGTGCTGGACAATCCAGGCCTAGACTTCTGCAGAGGAGCAGTGAGTAAACATGCTTGTGTGCTTATGATTAAATATACTATTTATTCCTTTTTTCCTCTGTCTAGTGCAGTTGAGATTTTTTTTATTTACAACTGACAAATGATCATAACTTTATTAAAAAAATCACATAAAAAAAAATCTCTCTCTAAACAGTAGAGACACACCAATATTAAAATAATAATGCTATTTTTAAGTAATAGCCAATAACTGATAAATGGCTGAATTATTTTGAACTATTATATCTAAATGTAGAATGTAATTTAAATATACAAAATGTGAAATAACCGTTACTACATGTGCAAGACTGACTAATAATAATGATTTAAAACATCTCTAATATTGATATATTCCCATAATTTTGTAGGTAGATGATTACACAGTTAAAAGCGCTGCTGATTTGGGTCGCCTGATACTGGTGCGCCTGGAGAAACAGAAGTACTGGGTGGAGGATAACTGGTTCTGCCGGTACGTGAAAGTCAGTGTACCTGGACAAAGATGCAGCTTTACTTTTCCCTGTAACCGTTGGCTAGTGGGAGATAAAGTGGTAGTAGAGCTGAGAGAAGGCACAGGTCAGTTATGTTGAACTGCATATGCAATAACTAAGATCGATCTGAGATCAAGATGAATCCACATGATTAAAACCTCAAGTCCGGTTCCTTTTCTCTCGTAGCCAAAAAGATCAGTGATGACACCTTACCACTGGAGATATCTCACAGAAACGCAGAGCTCCAGGAGAGGCAAAAAACATACAGGTCTTCAAAGCGATTGCATACACTGAACTTATCACTGCAATCCTATCTTTGTAAAGAACGTACTTCTCACAAATCTCTGTTGAACTCTGTCTCACCTATCAGATGGCTTGCATGGGCCCCAGGCATTCCAAAATGCATTGATGCCAAGTCAGAGGCCGATCTCCCCCAGGACGCTCGCTTTGACAACGAGAAGCGCAGTGACTTTGTGGGATCCCTTAACTATGCGTGAGTAAAATGCACTACAGGTTTTGCAGTGCTAGTATTGTTTTATTAGAGTGACTTGATATTTTTAAGGTGCATAAGCCAGGGTGTTCCCCTGCTTATGTATCATTTAATTACAATTACATTCATTCAATCACTAATCAATTGTTTTTACACCATTTGACCTCTCAGGCTTTTGGAGCTCTCTCTGAAAAAACTGGCAATCAAGTTTGGAAAGTCCTGGAATGACCTAGACGACTTCAAAAGGATCTTCTGGAAGCTAAGAAGCCCTATAGCTGGTAACAATCACTTCATCTCTCCTTTTTTGTTTTGTGGCCAAATACTTAGCTTAGTTACCACAAAATATGCGCTTTATTCAACCACTTAATTCTCGGAAAGCTCTCTTCCCAGAAAATGTCATTCTGTACCATGTTTATGTAACACTTAGCTATGTGTAGGAGACATATATCACAAATGAATGGCATTTTACAATGTCATGTCACAATTTCACATTTACTCCCAGGCTTGAATAGCATAGCCTATGTCATGATTTTTTTTCAATCCTGGATTAAAGCTCTGAGTTAAGATACGTTTCGTGAATTTTTAACTCACAATTGTGAAATCTCACAATGCAGCTAAAATGTGAAACAATTAGGTGGTACTGGTAGAATATTAATATTCTAGTCGCTTTGACAACAGAAACCAATAATAAATTAAACAGCACTTTCCTCATATTCATGAGTTGTTTTTTTATAGTCGCGTGAACTTTACGCGCTCAATCTTTTGGTGTCTGAGAGTCTAGAGTAAAGGAAAGACAGTGTTATTTGTTGCTTATTGCACAATAAAACATATTTAAAATAAAGGGGATTTCAATACACAGGCGAGCAGTTATAAAAACAGGTCAAGGTAGCGTGTCTGTTGGGAGCTATTTTTGTTTGACGTAGTTTATCTCATAAATATGCAAATGAGAACATAATCCAGGGATGTAGTGACGCCGTGAAATATTTAAACCTGTTTAGCTGTTTATTGATTGATTTTGTTCATTGGCTTGTTTTAAAATAATCATTGCTGAATCAACCTAGTTACAAATGTGTTTCTAAATGTTATTAAATGAATAACATGAATTGGTGATAAATATTCTGATTAGAATACACCATGAACCACTGGAAAGAAGACTGGTTTTATGGGTACCAGTTCCTCAATGGTTCAAACCCACGGATGATTACCAGGTGCAAGGAGCTGCCCTCAAACTTCCCAGTCACTGGAGACATGGTGCAGTCTTCTCTGATACCTACAACCACGTTGAAGGAGGAACTCAAGGTGAGAGTTTAGTGGGGGTTTTTCTTAAAAACTATGGATTCTTGGAACAGTGGATCTAATAATGTTTCTTTGTCTCTCCTGCTAAAGAAAGGAAATATATTCCTGGTTGATCATGCGATAATGGATGGGATTCCTGCCAATGTAATCAGAAACAAGACACAGCACATAGCTGCCCCACTTTGCTTACTGTATGAGCATCCTGAGAAAGGTCTCATTCCCATCGCCATACAGGTAAAACCTGCTGATTCACATTTACTTAGAATCATAATAACCTAGCTTTCCTGAACTTACTCCTGCCTTCATCAGCTGAAAATATGTTTGAAAAAAGCATATAAATATGAATTTAGCTTATTATTTATTAATGTAATAATGGTAGCAACATTACAGGAACACATCCAGGAATTAACTGTTAAACACTTTACTGTAAAGAATCAGAAATGTCTGATTGTTCCTCTCCCTTCCTTTCAGCTTGAACAGAAACCTGATAAGGACACACCCATATTTCTATCTAGCGATCCACCTCTGGCCTGGTTATTGGCGAAGATGTGGGTTCGTCACGCTGAGTTCCAGGTCTTCCAGTTGTTATCACATCTGCTTCGCACACACTTGGTGGTAGAAGTGATCTGTGTGTCCACACTCCGACAGCTGCCTGCTGTTCACCCTATATATAAGGTTAGAGGAAGTCTTTTAGGAAAGATACATTTGCATGTTTAAAGTTAGATAATCACTGAAATCATCGAAATCGCTGGTCATTTCGTTAAATTATTCAGTTGTATCGTATGTTAAGAGCCTTCTTGTTTTCTTTCTGTCACTTTTTCTCTCAATGCAGCTCTTGGCTCCACACCTGAGGTATACACTTGAGATTAACTGTCGTGGCAGGACACAGCTCATCTCCCATGATGGCATCTTTAAAAGGGTGAGCATCTGTAAACAATAAAGCCAACCAAACAATTTATTATTTTTAACACTTTGGATTTTGGGCACTGGAATTTTAGTGTTCTCGGATCTTATCACCCACTAAAACCAGCCAATCGCAAACAACATAACTGTAGTGTATTTTTTATTTACTCAGTAGGTCATACATTTCAAAAATTGTGTTTTTCAGGTGGTATCAACAGGTGGAGATGGACTCCTGATTCTGTCCCAGAGGGAGTATGAAGTATTAACTTACCGCTCCCTCCAGCCCAAATTCGACTTCTTGGACAGAGGTGTTACTAAACTGAGAAATTATTTCTACAGAGACCATTCTCTGATGCTGTGGGATGTAATTAAAAAGTAATTTATTTAAACGATTTCTTTATTCAGTTCTTTTCATTCTTATGACTGTAGATGTGCAATAGACATAACTCTATTAACTATTAGACATTTGCATGTGAAAACTCTTGCAGCATCAGACCTATTTCCTTAAACGCTCTTTTTTTCTCTTAGTTTTGTTTCAGGAATAGTTTCCCTGTACTACAAGAGTGATGGTGAAGTTGAACAGGACTCAGAACTTCAGGCGTGGATTAATGATGTGGCTGTGGAGGGCTTTGTGGAAGTGCCTCATTTTGGTAAGATATGAATACATGACTGCATCACTGGACTCGCAAATGTCCGGTAGTGGATAAAGGATATATTTAGAAAAAACAAAAGTGACATTAAAGACATTTATAATGTTACAAATTTCTGTTTCAAATAAATTATGTCCTTTTGAAATTGTATTTAATTAAAGAATCTAGAAAACAATTATCTCGGTTTCCACAAAAATATTGAGTACAACTGTTTTTAAAACTGACAATTATAAGTGTTTCTTTAGCATCAAATCATTTTGAAGGATCATGTGACAGTGTAGACCAAAATAATGGCTGTTGAAAATTCAGCTTTGCCATCACATTAATAAATTACATTTAAAAATATATTAAAATAGAAAACAGCTATTTTTAAATAATATAATATAACTGTATTTTTGATCACATAAGTGTAGCATAAGAGATTTTGGTGGGCATAGGAGACTTCTTTCAAAAAATATTTAATCAATCTTGCCAACCCTAAAATTTTGGATGGTAATATAAATCATCCAATACAATACTCAAATACTTGTCACCAATATTGCATTTTAAAAATGTCAAAAGACATCAGTGAGATATATATACACATGCTGCAGGCCAGATACACTATTAAGTCTAAATAAAACAGGAAATGATGTAATAAAGAACATAAAGGATAATAATACAGTGACCCCATGTGGTCACTAGGGCAAGAAACATGTCTGTAGTATGTCTCATCACAATGAACTGCAAAAGCTGTTTGCCTTGTGCTTTTGTGTGATGAACCGAATAAAGAAGGGGAAAAAAGAACTACGAGCTAAATAAATGACACTTGAAATTGACTGTTAGGAGTAACTATTGATGTTTCTTGCATGCCAGGCCTAGCCAGTGAACTGAAGACAAAAGAAGAACTCATCACACTGTTAAGCGTGGTGATCTTTACCAGCACAGCACAACATGCTGCCACCAACAATGGACAGGTAACTAACACATCACATCTTATTTAATCTAAAAAACCTGCTTGCATTCCACTATACTGGATGCAGGTTACCATAAATACAATCATTAACTTGAAGTGTGTTAACTAAGTACTAAAAATCAGTAAAAGGCACTACATGGTTTCACTGTTGATCTACCTCTCTGTACTGTAGTTTGATTGGTGTGCATGGGTTCCCAATACACCCTGCACCATGCGGCACCCTCCACCAACAGACAAGGATGCGGTCACCATGGGCATGATCATGGACACACTCCCTGATATCAGCCAGTCCTGTGTGCAGATGGCCATCACATGGCACTTGGGCAGAGCACAGCCGGATGCGGTGGGTCAACAGCACAGGCTGTCACAACTGTGCTTTTATACAAGTACAATATAATATCATATAAGTACAATATAATTCATATTTATAAGTAACATCAGACTATATATGGATATATATCTATATAATATTTATAAATAAATATATTTCCATGAAGCATTACAATTAATTAGCTTTTAAC
The DNA here is from genome assembly GCA_027422405.1 of Ptychobarbus kaznakovi. Classification (NCBI taxonomy): domain Eukaryota; kingdom Metazoa; phylum Chordata; class Actinopteri; order Cypriniformes; family Cyprinidae; genus Ptychobarbus; species Ptychobarbus kaznakovi. The sequence goes on from CM049798.1 coordinate 8,407,111, forward strand.
AGATTATCACAACAATGAGTTTAACAGTCAGTTCTCCGTTTCCTTCAGATCCCAATGGGCCAGTATGTGGAACAGTACTTCACTGAACCTGCTGCTTTGAAGGTGATTGATAAATTCAGAAAGGAGCTGAAAGAACTGGAGGAGCAGATAATAGCTCAGAATGAGGGGCTGGAACTGCAGTACCTCTATCTGTGCCCAAGCCACATGGAAAATAGCATCACCATTTAAAGTGCCTTTCCTAGCTATAGCTGAAACCTATGCCTTTCTCGGGAATGACAGCAGAAATACTGACATAATTATGTCATTTGTAACACTTTTTTAAAGCATTAAGTTTTTTTTTTAAAAGCATGAACAGTATCTTTTTTCTTTTGAAAAGATAAAAAAAAAAACTGAATTCTGTCAGAAGTCACTGTTTGAGTGGTGCTGAAATAATTTCTGTGGATTTTTACTCACTGCTCAATTGTTTAATACATGTCATCAGCCTTTTAATATGCACTTCATATATAGCCCATTTTTTTCCATATGAGGACAATGAAACATGCATTACTACCATACTTTTACCTATAGCTGTATGAAAAAAACATGCATTGTACAGATATTTTCCATAGCAAATCAAGTCTGTTTCGTTGTTTCATATTGCATTTTTAATACAATTTAATCTTCAGTACTTAAACATGAGAGGTTTTGTTTAGAGTTTCTAGTTACTCATCTAAAATTTTAGAACCATGTTGACAGAGACAAGGTCTACACACTTATCAATTCCTCGTGACAAAACTGCACAGGCAAAATCATGAGTCATTTATTGTGACAACAGAACCAATGTGACCATGTAAAATTCCATTCAACATTAACTTAATGAGCCTGCATATATGCTAGGTGTTTAAGTATAAATTAAATCATTTATTTACATTTGGTTGGTCTACTGATCAAAAGAAGACTATAAAAGGCAAATTAGGGAGGTACCACATAATCATAATGGTTAAGCACACACATATTTTTATGATAGGCTTCAAGATAGAAAGGCAATAAAGAAAAGCACAGTAAAACAGATAATCTTATTCAAACTTAAATATCTACACTCATTTAAGGCTTCATTTTAAGGCAAATGCAGCATTACTACATAAAAAGACAACAAAGGAACTTAGATGTAGAGTTATACTCCAATCACTAGGTGGTACTAATGCACCAGATATTCCTTGCGCTTGTTCAGGCGAACTTGACAAAATGACAGGAATCCAATGCCAACATAGATTGCTGCTGCAATGAAGCAATTGTATCCAACTTGATTGTACAATGTATAGATGTTTTGCAGTGTCGTTGGCCTGAAATGAGAGAAAAGAATATTGTGTTAGAAAAAAAACTAAACCCCTTCGACAAGACTACTGGACTACATTTTTGGGTAGGCTGAGGGGAGAAAAAACTGGTCAGAGCTTCTATCAGGAAGTCTTGAGAATATGTGACATTCCCTATGCTAGTAAGACTTATTTTCCAGTGTGATTAAATGAGTAAACGGCAAAAGGAACTCACCCATCCTCCATGTCTTTCTCTGTGAATGGTACATCCTCTATGAGCACAGCTGAATGTGTGGTGAAAAAAATCCCCAGCATTGCCTAAGAGGAATAAGACAGAATATCTTGATTATCATGTAGGGCTGTATTTCTCCCTTCACTGGCACTGTCTTCTAGTTTTCATATTCAAGGTCCCCACACCTCTATGATTCCCCCCATGATTTTTATCAAATAGTTTTTAGTGACTGGGTAATTCAATTCAAGATTATTTGTATAGCGCTTTTTACGATACAATCGTTGCAAAGCAACTTCACAGGAAATTAAGTTTCTAAAATAGATTTATGTTGTAGAAACTCAATATAATTAACTTATGGCAAAATTTGGTTAATTCAGTATAATCGCGGATGGCTGGCTTCCTCTGAGGTCCTCCGAGGGTTGTCATCATCTCTTCTCAGGTGTTCGGTCATCTCAGATCATTTAAGGGTTGGATCCAGACTGAAGCTTGGTTAAGTATTTTCAATATGGATATTTTCATAACTATAGACTTCACAAAGAGCAATTCCAAGCTAAATAAATAATTGGCTAAAACTATGTTAACTGGACATTTACATTACTTTCCAGGCCTCTAAATCAAACATTTATAATTCCCTGACATTTTTAAGCTTCCCAGGACAATAGGAACCTGCATTGTTGTTGACATCATGTGTGAAGGGAATTTACTACAGTTATGCTTAATGTATTTCAATGATCTTTCAGCATGTATAAATTATATGCATAAGAAACTAAATAATAGTGACACAATAGAGAATATATAACTTACCAGCATAATGACACCCCAAATGCTCAGGACCAGTCCACATGCGGCCAGTTTAGGACCGCAGAAAAGCAAAGAAGCCATTCTATAGTAGAAGCTTGTCCGTTTTCAGTTACTCAGAGATGCCAGAGGACCGTTTCAAATAAAATAAACTTTATACGACTGTCATTTCAACTTGAAAAGTTACTTTTGTTTAAGTTTTCTAGCCTCGGTAAGAGCGGTGTCAACAGTCACCAGATTAAATCAGCTGACTTTAGAGGAAGCGGAAGTAGAATGACTGCCGAGTGCAACGTCATATGGAGTTTGAAACTAACTTTATGCACTGTTAACGTTCAGAGCTCCTTAAATGTCTATTTATCTACTATGGTTTAGACACACACAAACAATCCAAATCCATTCCAACCATATATGAGGAAATACAAAAACAGCTACGTTTTGGATCGTTTTTAAGCGTTTATAGTTATTTTACGTGAATTATGAAGTTTTAAAGGATGTTTTGTCCTCATCCGAGGGTTTATCTAAATGATCTGTAAACACAATCTAAACCCAGCAGTTCACTGATGTTAAAATTTTGCCTGCATAAATTAGGCATGTTTAGACTTGTTGACATTTGACACCTAACCCCAAACGGTTTACTTTTCATCTTAGAAACAAACTTTTTGTGTGCAGCTATCTATTTGGAGTTCTAGACTACAATCTACTGGGATTGTAAAGGATGTATTCACTGATATTTTGTAATGATTGCAAATGATGAAACTGGACACCTGAAGTGGTTACTTTTATGACTCCTCGCTCATTCTCCTCCCTTCACGTTCTCTCCCCATAACAAAACGTCGCCAAATTCCTTCACTTTTTGGCTGTCTGCGTTGAGACATTTTTAAGGAACAAAATGTTGTATTGACTAAATAGGTGAAAAACAATAGATATTACACTCTAAAGAACGCAGTGTAAGGAGCAGAAAAGAGATATGAAATTCATCTCCATGGATGAAAAAGAGTGAAAAGATAAGGAAGAGGAGGGCGCGTAACGGGACAGCACGGAGGAAAACGAAGCTTTAAAGTCCAGGAAAATTATGGAAATGTATGATTTTTGACCTTTTAGACAGCAGGGCAGAATTTGAAAACACATTCCACCCAAAAAAGTAAGTACAACTACGCAACACGGCAGTTTTAGGATTGCCAAACGTGATAGCATACGGCTACATTAAAAAGCCTTTTAATAATGTGAATAATAATTTCTAATAATAATTAGAATGTATAAATCAGGTAAAATATGGAAATATTTTCCTGTTTATGATTTAAAACTAATTTCCAAACTAGTTAGTATTTTTCATATTTTGGAACAATGCAGTTTCTGTGGTAATACGGTAGATGGCTCCTCGTGTTCTGGATGTTGTAACGTTTCTAGGAAAAAAAAATCTGAAACGTTTCGTCCATATTCTTTGAAAGACGAACAAAACAGATGTTGCAAGACAAGCTGTTTTACTAAGTAAAATGTTACTTGAATTGAAATGCACTCTAGTTTCTAATATTCAGGGATAGTGTCTGTTCAGTTAAAACAAAAAAAAACTGTAGATATTGGTAACTTTTGAATTGTTAAAAGTTAGTAGAATAAGTAGGCCTACTATAATATTTAATAAATAAGAAAATACAAAAATAGGTACCAGAATATGTAGCTGGAGTGATATATGAACCACAGCATCTTATAGATTTAATGGCAATTGAATAGGAAGAATGTGAAATTTGTTAACAATTGAATAATTACTAGTCACTACTGGTTGGCTATTAGTAGCAAACGAATAAATGCTAGTAGCATCTCACTGAATAATATTCTTGTAAGTGAAACAGGTACTGGACATTATGATTATTTTCTAGTAATTGAAAAGTGCTATATAGTATAGTTACATACTATAATTATAAAGTACTTTATAGTACTGAGTACTATAAACGAACATAGATACTAATTTATTTAAGGAGTACATTTTAAAGAGTTTGCCATATATGGGAGAGAGTCGGTCCTGATCTGATGATGCCAGTTTCTGTAAAAAAAAAAAACTATGAGAAGCAGCTTCTGTATTACTATCTCCAAAAACATTTGGTGTTATAGAATTGTTTTTTTATTTTTCATTATTGTTTTCCCCTAAAATATATTGTATTCTTGATCCTCACTGTTAGGGACCCTGATAATGGATGGAGAAAAAGAAAAAGAGCGGGAGAGAGGAGATGAAAAAGGAGAGTGATGAGACAGAGGAGGATGCAGAGGGGGCAGCCTTATTATGGCAAGAGGGATACCCTGATGATGACCTGGGCTTACCCATCATGCACTGGGAGGATCTGAGTCTCCGTATTGCTGAACTTGAAAAGCAGCAAGAAGAGCGAAGACAGAGGGAAAAGGTCTGAATGAAAGTAAAGATAGTAATGTGAATTAAACAGTAAAAGATTAAAAAAAGGACACTTCCTGTTTTGATTTGGAAAGAGCTACAGTTATTTTACTAGTACTCCTTGAATATTTATCTACAATAACAGCTGCCATGAATTTATACTGGGATGTTTTTCTGCAGGACTTGGACAGGCTGACAGTAGACTGGCCAGAAATCAGAGGGCTGAGCAGTCACAGAGAAACCTATGAGGATATGGAGGATGATTGCAACAGTCGTCTGACTGCTTTGACAACAAGGTCACACAGATTTCATAAATTTCAACTACTTTTCTTGTCACTTCCTTGGAATTTGAATACAATCAATAGCAATAATGCTTTATTATCATAGGCTTCAGAGCCAGACGAATCTACAGCTTTGCTTCATCAACAACAGTGAAAGTGAAGAGGAAGAAGAGGAAATGGAGGCAAAGAACAAGGTAAAATAAACAGCAATATTGACATTTTTACTGTTAATTGGCAACATACTGTGATGTGACCAATGTGATATTTAAGACATATTTTTGTTCATGTCTGTTATTGATGAGATTTACTTAGTAAGATTAATAATAGCTTGTATGCTCTTTGTTACCTTTTCAGGTGGCAAAACAGTCCAGTAAGAGTGGCAGCAATCAGAGGTTAGAGAAAGAACGTGGTTCAAGCTCTGCATCGACTAAGAAAACCAAATCAAGAGGGTTCAAGAATGATGTCAGAGCTGCACTGAGTGTACTCAGACATAAATTGAGATTGGAGCACAAACAGGTTAGAAAAGAGCACATACTCATGGTGTAGTGTCTTAAGTGTGTATTTTATTTTATGTTTATGTGTTAAGAAGCACACCTATTCAAATAATTAGGCATTATTTTCTATTAGTTATGTAGATGCCATGTTCTGTACACTACCATTCAAATATTTGGGGTCAGTAAGATAAAAAAAAAAATTAATACTTTTATTCAGCAAGGATGCATTAATTTGATCAAAACTGACATTAAAGCCTTTTACATTTATACAAAAAATATTTTCAAATAAATACTGTTCTTTTGAATATTATATTCATCAAAGAATACAGAACAGAAAATAATCCCAGTTTCCACAACAGTATTAAGCGGCACAAGGGTTTTCAACATTGATAATAATAATAATGTTTTTGAGCACAAAATCAGTATAGAATTCTGAAGGATCATGTGACACTAATGGCTACTGAAAATTTTGCTTTACCATCACAGGAAATAAAATTAATTTTACAATAAGTACAAATAGAAAATAATATTTTAACATAATACTGTTTTTACTGTTTAAGATGAAATTAACACAGCCTTAAAACGTAAGGGCATTAAAACATCAAAAATCTTACCATCCCTAAACGTTTGAATGGTTTTGTATAAATGCAAAGTCATAATTGTACTTCACTGACCCCAATCACAGACTATACCTCCCAGTGAGGCTGTCAGAGAAAGGAAGCACTATGAACGAAATGACTTGAAGAATTTCAGCTTGAAGGAGTTGAAAGCGCTGAGGACCTCACTAAGCAAAGACATTCATGGTAAGCCTAAGTATTATTTTACATATTGCGTTAAATTGATGATGTCTGTTGTGAATAATTGAGTAAGTCTGTGTATGTGTGTAGACCTCAGTTCAGAGCTGGTGGGTCGACTTCTCACAAGGGACCAGCTGAGAACAGAGCAAGACGCCATGCTGCTGGAGGTACAAGATATGACATCACTCTGATGCACAGTCAAAAAAAAATATTTCCACTAAGGAACAAAACGATGGGACCCTTCCTTTACAAGACTGTCCGTGAGCTGCCTGAACTAATTGACTTTACTGTGAAAAGCTACAGCACTCCATCTTCACTTCAAAATACTTTTTCATTACAGTATTTTTGTTTTGACGTTTTTAAGGCACCGATGAGGATTTAAAACTGCAGTTTACACTCTTACAGTTGCTAGATCTAACTGATAAAGCAACAAAGTGGCAAAAGACAATATATGTCATGACATGCTCCTTTGCTCAATATTCCTCTAATTTGTTTAGTGCCAAAGCCAATTATGCAAAGCCTCACATGTTAAGACATGGCTCATTAAATGCTACAAAGTGTGTGTGTGTGCGTGCACATACATTGCCAAGCAACTCATAACTGTATTGTTTGTGTCACTGTTTGTGAAATACTTAAATATTATTTTGTGAAATAAAAGGGAATTGAGTAAGATTGTATGTATGTGTTCTGTTTTGTTGCAATGGTATAATATTGTTCTTCTGTTGTGTGTGTCTGTGTGTGTATTTTGTATAGCCAGAGTTTGTGTTGTCAAAAGGCCAGCTCAGCACTAATAGCGGAAAGAAGAAAGAGGGAGGGAGGGACAGATCATGGAGCAAGAGATGACCAAGGAGGGTTGGATTGAGAGAATGGTCAAAATAGTTCAAGAAACTGATGTGAAAGGGAAAGATTCAGGGCTGAATGACTAGACAAGGCCGTCACTGGATTCAGATCTTCTTCGATTTGCTGTTCTTGATAGTCAAATTAGCTGTAACTGTGTTGGAATAGAGGCATTCCTCAGGTTTTATTTATACTGAGATTCTTAGTTTTTTCTAAAAAGGACTTTATCACTCTATAATAAATAGGTAAGTCATTACTCATTACCAGATGCAATAGGATGTTTTTCGCTGTCCTTGTGTATGTCAATGGTGTTTTACAGTTTCGAAATTCATATTTTGCTTACCCAGAAAAATGTTAATGTGTGTCTTGTCTATAAATATTCTTGTCTTTTTAGTCTCACTATTAAATAAGTTTACAGCTATGCAGGGCAGTGAACTTTTGCAATATGTGGGTAATGTGAAGGGTTGTTTGCACTGTTTATGGTGTTGTCTGATTCCCCAAGTAAGGACCTTGTTATTTATTTAGCCAAAGCAGACTACCTTAATGTCATTTAGTGACCTTCAGGTACTCACTGATTTATTTACATAGTGTCTTATATGTCTGAGAAGTGGTAGGCAATAAACAATTCACCACGAGCTCAGTCAGCTGTGTGCTAACTTTATCGGGAGGTGGGGATGGCCATGACATCCATAGAATCCCAAAGGATGTTTAATGTGCGAATGGAGCCAGAGGGAGTCTAGGCGTAGTTTAACAAAGGCTGAAAGTTTCTAAAGCTGGTAATTACATATCGGTTATATTTGTTTCGAGGAAGAGGGATGGGGTAGAGAGTTCTGGTGTGAGAAACAGGGTGAGGGGTGGGTAAGACAGAATAGAACATAGAGGGGAAGTGTGGTTACTGTTTGATGGGTTAATGAAGTGAAAAGGTCTGAATCAGCAGCATATATACCTATGCGCAAACAGTACCAGGGGTTGTGAAAGAGAAAAGGGGATGCGGGGAGGGCTTGTGTAGGATGACGACTGCTTTTAAAGGTTTTGGCAAACTGGTACTTTTTTGTGCATCCTAACATCAATGTATCTCTCATAGATGTTAAACTAGACCACAAGGAGGAGATCGCTGGAAACTCAAACAAACTTGTTCATTGGAGAAGACGTGGTTTCAGAAGCATAGAAATGGGCGGATGAAACCAGGACGCTCCCTAAGAATCAGATTAAGAACTAGCCTACAATGACGACAAGTGCGCCTACTGTTTTGTTTGAAACAGAGAAGGGGGCAGACGCCCAGCTTTCCTCCTCACACAACTCTTCAGTTACTAGCTCCTGCAATATTGACGAGTCCTACAAGTACATATTCCTGCCCATTTGCTACTCCTTTACCTTTGTCTTCAGCATAACCCTTAACTTTGTGGTTCTCTACCGTTCCTTTCGACACACCAGGCACTGGAACGCGTCCCTGATTTACATGGTGAACCTGGCCACAACAGACTTCATGTATGGTTTATCCCTGCCCTTTTTAGTGGCCAGTTATATCATGCGGGACGACTGGGTGTTTGGAGACTTCATGTGCCGTCTAGTGCGCTTCCTCTTCTACTTCAACCTCTACTGCAGCATCTTCTTCCTCACTTGTATCTCAGTGCACCGCTACCTGGGCATCTGCCACCCCATGAAGACCATCACCTTGGAGACCAAACGAGCAGTAAAGGGGACTTGCGTTCTGGTGTGGATTGCTGTTTTTGCACTAACTTGCCCAATTTTCCATTTTGCAAAGACACAGAATCTTCCGCGTGAAGGTAAGGGCTCTAGGGAGGAGATGTTTATTAATTGCTGGGATGATGCAATTGATAAAGAGTTCCATGATTACATCCCTTACGGGGTCACTCTTCATTTCTTGGGCTTTTTTGTGCCGTTCAGCATCATTGCCTGGTGCTACTCGCGTGTAGTGTTAACAATATTTCGGACGCTGCACTCTCAACCTCCTCCTCAAAGAGTCAGAAGTGGGACGGGCTGTGAAAGCGTCGCAGGAATTGGGGGAGAGGGCATGTCAATCATCTTGGGGGCTCAATCGCCTTATGCCAACAGACGGCGCAAGTCCATCAAGACCATAATTACCATCACTCTCCTCTTTGCCCTTTGCTTTTTCCCCTTCCATGTCACTCGCACCATCTTCCTACTGCTGAAAGTGACGAGTAAGGTGCAGTGCCACACCATGCGCATGGTTTCCATCTGTTATAAAATCACTCGGCCGCTGGCCTCATTCAACGCCTGGCTGAATGCTCTGCTTTACTTTCTTACAAAAGAGAAAAACGGACCCTGTTGTCAAAAACCTGAATATGCCCAGCATGGCCTGCTATGGCCACTTAGAATGCTGGGAAAAGGAGAGGAAGAGGAGAATGAAGTTGAAGAGATAAGGAACCACAAGGACAACGGAACAACAGACAAAAACAATATACTCAGAGGTCTGCCTTAAGTAATGAGCATATAAACATGTGACAGTGTAGGACATCAACAAGTGAACCTGGTGGACCTGCCTTCATATGGGATTAATTTGAAACAAATGGATGTTTTTGTTATATTCTCTGTATTTGTATAACTGTGTGTGTTCACATGGAGGATCTAGTTGTATTGTCTTTTCAAGACCCCTTAAAGATTGTTTTACTTGTTGATTGCTTGGATGGTAAATTTGTTATTGTAAAAAAAAAAAAATTATATATATATATATATATTAAGTTGAATACTGAATTAGTGTATATTAATTGCAAAACAAACACGTATATAGAATAATAAACTGATTTAGAAGGTGTCTTATATTTGCAGTTGTTGGCATACCTCAGGGTGGACACATTTTGTGCAGGAACTATGTTTAGCGCTGTCATGGATTAATATGTCATGTTGTGAATAATTAAACTGTTCTAATAAACATTTTCTGAACCTGTTTAAATGAAAATCGAATTATGGCTGTGATCTTTCAAAGTCACTATACATTATTAAGCAATATCCCAGATTGGTATGTCTTTGTGCGAGTACTGAATCTAAATTTGTTTTATAATAAACAACTTAAAGTTCAAAGTGTCAGTTTAGGCATCTTGTTCGCATTATATTTCTAAGTATGAGGACATTACATATAAAATAACATTACACATATTAGAAAATGCTGATCATTTCTACATACATGTCTGTATCCTTTATTAATTTAACATACTTACAATTACCTTTTTCCATAGTTGTAAAAAAGTGTTTTTTAATTTTATTTTTACTTTCTAATAGGCCTACATTGGACATGAGTACTTCAGTATACAGCACAAGCAGCCCTTTGTCCTTCGGTCCTTAAAATAAGTTAAAAACCAGGTGATCCACGAAAGACCTCCGCTTCTTAGACTGTTACTTGGTATTACGTTGGTTAATGATCAAATTTCTTGCTGCTAGATTTTCTGAGCCAAAGGAGCCTGTCTAAATGTAAACATGTATATATGGTAGTAATGCATGTTATAATACCTTGTCTGAATAATAATGTAACTATTTCTGTTATTTTAAGATCTCAGTACAATTTGCTTTTGGAGTAATAATAATAATAATAATAATTTGTTACATTTATATAGCGCTTTTCTAGACACTCAAAGCGCTTTACATAGTAAGGGGGCTATCTCCTCATCCAGTAAATGATAATGTACTGTATATTATACAGTCATGACAGTATGCACAGATCATGTATGAGTATCTATGTTTTACTATCGAAGAGATTTTTGCCTAGATGTTGTCATAATTCATAATTTAGATATTATTTAATTAACTGCAGACACCCTGGACCAGTGATGGAAATAATAATAATAATAGTTATTATTATTACTATTCCCATGTTAATTTTCTAGATGTTATCATATAAAACACAGAATGTCTGTTTGTTTCGAATACCTTTATCCCATACTAGACTCATAGCGAGACAGAGATAAAGAGAAGTAAGGTTGGATAACATGTGTACTAAAAAAGGGCCAAATATTCATTTATTATTGGACCCTGGTAAACATCTGGTCCTTTTTTGTCACTTTATGTGCCATGTGCCACAGGTTCCTGACCCTGTCCTGGACATTATATATCAGGCTCTGTGCACTCTTCTCGTAGTAATATGTTGCTAGATTTGTAAAATGTAGTAAAACTAAGCAGTATTTTCGATGCATGAGGGAAAAAACAAGCTCTTGACATCGACGGGACGATGCCAGCTCAGAAAATACACAGATAATACAACAGGGGGCGACATTGTAGCCATTTAAATTTTAGTTTGGAAATTTAAAAGAAAACCTTCCCGACCTGCACCGCGGCTAAGACACGACCTGACGGTTATTAAAATTGATCAAAAAATAATTATAAATTATTGAAACAAATAATTCAACAATGAATAACTAGAATAGCTTATGTTAACCAATGTGCAATAAATCCTTTTGCGGGAAATAATATTTTTCACTGAGGAAAATTTATATTAATTTTTTTATCTGCCCCGTGTCATCGCAGTGGTAGAGCTGCTGCAGTGGAACATTGGCGCCATTTTCAAACTTCAGAGCCTCAGTGACTGGAACTCTTGTAACAGCTACATTATTCCTCATTATGATTTTTTCCCCATGACTCTTCATTACTTTAACTATTAATTTTACAAATATTGGGATCTGGAAGAGGATTTTCATAAAAGGTAAGCAATTATTACTCCTTTATTTGTACAATTATTTTTTTCACAAACTTCGACAAAATGTGTCTCACTTATCATTTACTGACTGCGAGTTTTATTTTTTTTATAAAGTAACACAAACATGTAGCTGTAAATACAAAGTAAAGGTAATTTAACAAAACATATAAAACATATTTTATAGAATTACGAGGCGTTGATAATTTTATATTTGTTATTTATGATAAGCTGTGTTTTGTGTTTTATATAAAAAAGAAAAAAATACGTCCTTACTACAGTTAACGTTAAGCAGACTATCTCCAAAACGCAATGGAACCCGCTGATAACGTTCAAACGTATTACAACTTAAGCGATGCTTTGAATGTATTGACAGCATAAAGCAAACCGAATAAAGTAGTCTTCTAGTCTTTGTCATGTGTTAGCTTTTTAAGACAATGATTTCTCGGTGCCTCTAATGTTCTGAACCACTCCCCTCTGTTGCTGTCCCCTCACCCACAACCAAGCTTCAAGCACTACTTTCCCCTCTTTTAATTCGCTCCATAAAAATAAAGGATTTCGACGTTAGATTTATTCACAGCGATTTCTTCAATTGAAAGAGTGTAGACAGCAATGAAAATATATTGTCTAACATCGAAATGACAGTTAAAGTTGTTCATTCGACTTTATTTGAAAATCAGAACGTTGGTTCGTCAAATGACATCTTTGGGCGATGGTGTGACGAAATAGAACTCTGCAGAAAAATAACGACACTTTTCGAATGTAACGTTAGTTGAAAACGCGCTTTGAGGTGATATTCCAAAAGCACGAGAGAATTGTTTGGCGACTCATCAAAGTTGCAATTTTTTAAACTAACGTTATGTATTACCCGCCCAATAAAATAAATGTTATCGAGGACTGACTAATTGTCTGTTTTGAAACATACATCCATCTTATACCGATTCAGATGACTACGTTTGAATAACTGATTGTATCGCGTTTCTCGTAGTTAGGCAAGACAATAATTATTATGCCACCCAATTAATATTCCAGTTTGTAATATCACAATCTATTTTCGAGCTTTACCGTTTATGTGTATCTAGTATATATATATATATATATATATATATATATATATATTTAATCCAGTTACAATTAGTGTCAAACCAATTATTTAGCAAATAAACACAGATATTCGAGTAGTATATAGAATGATACTTGGCTTTGCTGCTGTTTTAAAAGTTTCCCTTAAGTGTTACAGTTATTATAAAAAGTAATGTAATGGCCTTTACAATGACCATGTAACCTCGTGATAAAAGTACACGTAGCTTTTCTTAGTTTTGGCACGAATTTAGCTTTATAGTTAATGTATTAATTCCAGTAGTTTCCTTGTTGTCTTTTCATGTTTTTTTTTCTGGGCTGGCAAGATTTTCTTCATGAACAATTTGAACATTTGAAACGCTGCAGTAAAATATTTGGCAAGTCATTCTTGTCATATTGAGTTTTTTTTTAATGTCTTAAAGTATGTAGTGTGCAAGTACTGCATTGGCATTGACTGGGCGTTTTTGAACAAATGAATAAATGGCATAGAGTGAAGATGAGGTCTTGGGTATGCCATGAAGGCTCTGCACCTGCACCTAGATGTCATATTTAATAATTTTATTTTGATTTTGCTACACATCTGCTGAAAGTAATGTAAGGGAGAGGCTGGGCATGGCATGAGATGGACTGTTTGGAACTGAACAAAAAAAATAGTTTCAAATAAATAGTTTTCTGTTTTTCGGGGGTTGGGAAACCCTGCTCATTAACAGCATACTGCCATATGATTTACATAAGTTTATATGATTATATTATAAAACTGTTGTATATACTTGTAGTATTGTCGGTCTTTTCTCATTGTTTAATTCAAGCCTCTTTATTTGCAGATGTAAAAAAGAAATCTTTAGTGCTGGGCTTTTACGTTTTTAGTTGGGGTATTTTTAGTCTTCCTGTTTTGGTGTGTGGTTCCTGAAGCTTAGTACTTTTGTCTTTGGTTGTACAAGATGTTACTGGTAGGATTAAAAGGTAAAAGACAAGGGACCGTATACTTTTTGTACAAACATTTTTTTCACAGAGAGTACTATATGAATTAGCTCTTTTAGGTTAATCTTTAAGAATTTGATAACAACAGTGATTTTTTAAATGTGTTATTTTGCATCAGCTGTGTATTATTAGTAAACTATTTTGAAGCTAACCTGGTTTTCAACCTGGTTGGTTGCATTAGCCTGTAAAATACATTTTGTGAAATGTAAAGTTGTATTTTAATTGAACTTTCCATGACAATATGTTTAATCTGAAAATGCATTGATTACTGGACACTAATTTCTATGTTACTTCTGCTTATTTTACTTGAATTATCACAGAGGTCTTTGTCTTGTCTGGCGTGTGTGTGTGTGTGTGTGTGTGTGTGTGTGTGTACTGTTGGACCATGGTTGTGCTACGCAGTAAAACTATCTGTAGAACCAGATCAACATATTCTCCACTCTTTGTAGCCAGCCTTGTACTACACAGAAAACCCACAGAGACCCTGCATAAAATCTGGCCACATTGAGCGCATAAAGAGTATCAAAGTGTAAAAACTTTGCTTTGTTTGAGCACTCCAAATTGTTGACATCTGTTTCTGCTGTCCTCCTTTGTTTTTTTGTTTTTTTTCAATGGATAATGAATTAATGGCGAGATAATAAAGTCCCGTTTTACTTTAATTTTGGACAGTGCGTTTGGACTTGAAACACCTTCTGTGCGGTCGCTCGAGTTTGGAGTTTGTGGTGAATGCTTGCCCGCGGTTTAATGCAAAAATACACCACAAATGCATAACACTTTTCCTAGTTTCATATCCCCCTTTCTGTGTGTCTTTGCAGCCGAGCCTTCTCCCTCTTTTGTTCCCCCCCTCCCTCCCTTTTTCTCCGTTGGCTGTGTGAATGCTTTGGCAAGGCTACAAGAAATCAAGCAAGCGAGAGCTGCTAGCACTGACGCGCCCCAGACACTAAGCCCTAGAAATTAATTTTTTCCTCCGAAACGGTAGCACCGACAGTCCTTAAACTTCACACTCTACTAAGGGGACCCTAGGGCGATGCCCTGATTTTTTTTGGGATTTTTCCTGTCCCCCGAAAATGTTCATTTTAATTGTAGAAACTGATGCCCCGGGAAAAAGGCTACAACCCCTGCTTTTTATGCCTACCAAGTTCCTCAGGCAGCCTCACTAGCTACAGCTAAGCAGAGGCTGCACACTGCACTGGACTGCTGGTCTGAAGGTGAATAGGGAGAGAAAGGGGTTTAAGGGCTGAAAATAGGTGCTGGTGGACAAAAGGTTTAGGCACTTATTTGACTCTTGGAACCCCACCCCCCAATCTGGAATGGGAGCCCCAAGCTCAGACGAAAGGGTGTATTTTTGACCTGAAATTAAGTCTTGGGATTCCCATTGATAAGTGCATGTGTGGGTTTGTTTTCCTTTTCAATTCTGTTTCTACAATTTTTTTGAAAGCAGCCAAACTGTTTTAGGTGTAGATTTAGCTGTAGATTTGCGAAGAATTAAAATATTTGAGGTGGGTGAACTACTCTGTTGCTTTAATCGAGTTTTCTGAAAGAATTAAAAAGTCTTTTTCGAGTACTTTGCTTGGCATTTTTGAAGACAAAAACAACTTCATTGAATTAAGTTGGGGAATTACAAATTGTTTTTTTCATTTTTTTTTTATCTTTCTTACCCAGGTGCAGGAGACAGACTACACTGGAAGAGGGGAGTCCGGCGGGTTACTTTGGGAATACCAGGCACCTTTTCCTTTCCCCTGTTGCCTAACATGCTGGAGAACGGGGATCGAGGGTAAGTGAAATCTTTCCTGTGTCCGTTTCAAAGCTTAACCAAAACGGCCCCTGGTTTGAATGGGTGAGCAAAGTTAGGCCAGGGTATGTATGTGTCTATGTAAGTGTGTGAGCTTCT
This sequence comes from Ptychobarbus kaznakovi, assembly GCA_027422405.1. Lineage (NCBI taxonomy): Eukaryota > Metazoa > Chordata > Actinopteri > Cypriniformes > Cyprinidae > Ptychobarbus > Ptychobarbus kaznakovi. The sequence continues at coordinate 8,422,840 of CM049798.1, forward strand.
CTTTTAGGTCTCCCTCTCCCACCCATTTGCTGTCTATCCTTTTCTCATTTTCTCTCTCTCCCTCTCTTTTGCTAGCACCCCCTACCCCCCTTTCTCTCCCTCTCGATGAACGATGGTCAGAAGTAGACAGAAGCAAATGCCTTCTGCAACTGTGCTGACGTGATCATTTGACTCAGACCTTAAATAGGCTGCCCTTTATGAGATGGAAGTGTGTTTGTCAGGGTTGATTAGAGCTAAAAGTATTAAATGTAAAATATTCAGAATCATACATTTTGGAAAAACGTTGGGTTTTTGTGTAGCACCATTTTAGTCACACCTTAGCCTGCATTTTGCTGCTGAAAAACTTCCTCTTTTTTACTGTGAACTTCAGCTTCAAAATAAAGACTTAAATATGTTTAAGAAAAAATGAAAGATTGTGTTTTGGTGTGTAAAAGCAGTCAGAATGAATTATTTTGCAATTAAATCTTGATTTTCTGCTGACATTAGAACTTCATCACACAACACAGGGTGTGGTGTACTTAAAAGAAAAAAGTCAAGTCCTTCAAAAATATTTGGTGTTTCTTTTTCTCTACCACAACAGTTGGTATAATAAATATCAAATACTTTTTTTTGTCCTTTTTTCACTAAAACAATGATTATGGTGGTTTTCTTACTTAATTGATGCCACATTTATGTTGGTCTAGTGTTGTTGGTGTAAGCTTCCTTTTTCAAAAAAAATAAAAAGCAAAAACAGAGAGAGAAAATTTTACAACCAATATAACTACAAAAAATAAGGGAAAAAAAGTTAAATGTAGTGATGGGCCAAGATCTTTCTGCCATTTACCTTTTACACACTACAACAATTGATCTGTCATATGCCCTCTTCTTTCAAACACCACTGGCTTTTCACAGATGAATAATAAAATAATTTTGATCAGGTAGTCACACTTTTTAAAATCATATGTTCCTCTCATTTTTCTTAACTACCTCCCTCTATCATCATCCTCTTATCGGTCCAAAAGTAAAACCTACTTTGTTCTGGAATATGCTGTGGACCTTAAAGTTAGTATTTTTGTAACTTCTTTTTTTTGTTTATGTATACTTGCCACTTTTGCTGACGAATTGTCTTTTATATAGGTTGTGAATAATATTGTTTATGAACTGTAAAAGCATTGTTTTCTTTCTGTCCTCTTTATTTTTTACATTTGGACAAAATGTACTCCTAATCCCAGGAATCATTTAAGTTAATGTAAAATTTTTCATGGCAACAATTATTTTATTGGATCATTTAAATATGCAATTTTATATAGGGCCTACTGTATGTGTAATACTAATAGATACTTAAAATGTATTATAGTGATACTTAATCCTGTTTCACAATATTAAGCCTGAGAAGTTTAAAAATGAGAGATGTAGTGCTTTTTTGGGTGGGGGTGGGGGAGGGTACAAATAAATAAATTATATGTATAATTATTTATTTCACTCACAGTAAATTATTCCCATGGTAATAAAGCCATTTTGACAGGCGCTAGTTTTTTCTCCTCATCTCCCCCCTTTGTTATTATCCTCCATTTTGTCTTCATCCTCAACATCCATTTTAGGACAGTGTGTGCACAATAACTCACTTATTAAGTCTCACAGGGCATTATTAGAATGGCATGAAAAGATGTGCATGACCACAAGCTTTCTCATAATTGTCTGTGTTAAAGAAATAGCTGTAATGCTGTCAAAACAACTTTTATTAAATATTATTACAATCTGTTCACATTGCATTCTCATCAAATTTTCATCTGTCATTATTTTATTTTATTTTTTTGAAAACTTGTCACTAAATATCCATAAGACATTTCTATATTACACGTAAATAATTTTGTCCCTAATCTTATCCTAGTGAGGACCAGTGGAGTCTGTCGTCATCTTTTTATTTAGCCCAGAGTGCCCTGTAGCAGCACATCATGGTTTGTAAGTTCTAAGAGCAAATTCCAAATTATGATGTGTTGTCACTGGGAGCCTGGGAGTTTCTCCATTAACATGGCAGCATTAAACACCTAATGTTCTGCTTATATCATAAATCACAGTGTAATAAATGCATCAGAGGTAAATCTCTTTTTTTTAAATACAGTAACAAGTAGAGTAAGACGCAGTCTGAACTGTTTGAAAATGTATTTAGAATTGGCTTAAAACTGTCTTTCAGACTTGTGAATATAAATGTGACAAAGCAGAGTTTTTTTTCCAACCCAAATGATATTTTTACAAATGACCAGACATACAATAAATGATTCATGACTGAATCACCAGGTGTGGCTTAGGTGCCCTCTTCAGCGAGTTATTTCCAGACAGCTGGGAATTCACATCCTGTATTTGTTAGTCTATATTTTATGAGATCAGCACTGCTTTTTACTGTTATAGTGATAACCATTCAAGCTGTTGAATTAATCTGCATATATTTTGTATGTTCGTCCTCTTTCCCCCCTTGGACCACTTGATGTCTCAGTGTGCCTGACAGTAGCAGCACATCAATATTGGCAGCTGCCCTCTCCCTGGGTTGCCAGTATGGTTTGTGCTGCTTCCGTCAGACAGACACACTCAGCGACTCTCCAGTATTTGGAGCAGTATGGAAACCACCTGTCTAGAAATTAAATGTATGTATTTTAACTCGACAATGTCACAATTAAAACGAAAGCCCTTCCTCTTGTTCAGTGTTGCCTGAAAATATCTAAGAGAAAAGCTTCACATTAAAAATGACAAACAAATCCTTATTTGAGTGAAATTATTTTATTATCAATATGAAAACAAAGCCAGGCAATTGTGGTTTTAGTCTGTCTCCGATAGACTGGTGAAAGCCAAACCGTGCCATCTTCACTGTTCTGCTTTTAGAAAGGCCATTCAGATACAGATCTGATTTTACACCATGGCTGGTTGATTTCATGAGATTAACAGTCACACACTTAGTGAGGTTATTGTGACTAATGAGAAAGAACAGAGAAATAGGAAGAAAGAGTCTGTGCTGTGGGATTGTTTGAGGAGATCAGATGGACTGCATTTTACTCTTTAAACACGAAATCTGTGATTAAATGCTGATTTAGCCATTCTTAATGTTAAAGCATTGGTTAGGCTAAGACTATATGACCAATTTATTAACAGCACAATTATGCAAAAGTTATTTGACCATCCACAAACCGTTTCAGATCAGATCGATAAAACAGATCTAAAAACCTGTCAACTTGCTTAAGCTGCATTTATGTAGTGGAAGATGCCACTGCCACATTGCACTAAGACAGTGTTTCTCAACCATGGTCCTTGGCACCCCCCCAACACTGCACATTTTGTATGTCTCCCTTATCTGACACACCCATTTCAGGTCCTGGAGTTTCTTCTAATGAGCGTATGAGTTAAATCAGGTGTGTTTGATTAGGGAGACACACAAAATGTGCAGTGTTGGGGGTGCCCAGGACCAGGGTTGAGAAACACTGCTCTAAGAGGCTTCCAGAAAATCCTGGATGAAGATCATCTTGAGTTAAATCCCAGTCTAAAAGTAGTAGTTTTTTGTTTTGAGTAAAAATTAACAGAAAAGTTTATTATGAGGTAAATAGACCAAACATAAGAAAAAAAAACACCAAGCAAAGCATTGACACTCAATGCATTTCAAGGTTTTTGCACAACTTTCCCCCAAAAACAAAGTAATGGTCATAATACTTTATTGATGATGGTTGAAAAAAAAGTACACAAAAATGCCTTTACAGTAACTTATTTTAAAATGATGCATCCTGGACCCAGAACAGAAATATGTATTAAGCTAAATTTGCCAGCCTCTTTTAAAACTGTGTCCTTCATTGGTAAAATATGCCTAGCTTCCCTATTAGCTTAGAAATTAGTATTTTCCTGGAACTGTCTGCAGATTAAAAAAACGCAAGTTTCTTGAACCCTGCAATGAAGTGACATGATTGGTTCCTTTTCCTGATTGTATGTTGCAGAAGATTTCAACGGGATAACAATGGCAAGTCACTGGAATTCATGATGAGACTGGAGTCGAGATTTAGACTATCTGCTGGGAAAAAAATAAACACAGATATTGTTTTCCCCTTAAGGACTGGGAACAAGGATAATTATTTTTTAAATTTAGAGAAAAACAAAAGTTTCTTACCTTGATCAAAATTGAGCTTTTTAGATGTTGAACTATCACCCAAGCCCTCGATATCTACAAGATCGCTGTTTGCATCCGAGTCGTTCAGTGCACTGAGAGTGACATCTGAGGAAAAATTATATGAATGCAGTAATTACATAGTAATAATCAAAATGCTGAAAATTGTTGAGGTTGAATGAGATAAATAAGTTGTTTCTGAAAGAGTAAAAAAATATATATAATTTTTTTTGGTAGGGTAATCTTAACGTGTTCAAGTAATCACAAATGAATGCATTAGGAAATGCTTACCTGCCGTCTTTGATGACTTAATGCTAGATGGACCTGTGGTTGGCCGCTGTAAACCCGCAGTCATCACAACCTGAGATGTTGGCACAGCGATGACTTTAGGTGGGGCTGGGGGAGCCATAGAAACAGCCACCTTTTTGGTACTCTTCTTTGGTGAATCAGTGGATAAAGGAGCACCACCATCTTCATAAATCTTCCTCTTGACTGTTGTTTTCATTTGTGCCCTAATGTTTAAGAAATGTCTAATTAGATGCTGACAAGCTACACAATGAATAATGTTTTATGACCTACAAACATAGGAAAAAAATACAAATGTATATTCAATATATTAAAATATCTTAAAACATATTTGGCTTTCCCTAAATTTACACAAGGAATGGTGATCAAGAAACCGGCATTCCTTTCCAGATTTAAAGTATTATGACTGCCTTAAAAAGTTTAAATTTCACCTGCACTTGAGGAAGACACCATTACTGAATTTTTACAGACTACTTTGTGTGCAGGGTTTTTTTTTTTTGGTAGGGTAATCTTAATGCGTTCAAGTAATCTCAAACTCTGTGTGTATCCACCAAGCTCTGCCTGTAAACAGCAATGGAAGTTACAAGGCCCATAATATCTTAAAAATAAACTTTATATATATATATATATATATACATACATATATCTTTAATATAAACTGTATCTTCTCCGTGACATCCTGTAGCAATTTCAAGTACAAATCCAAGTGGGGATCATATTAAACCGTTTACATAAAAATGTCTCATTAATTTGCTAATGTGTTATTTAAACATTGAACTTAACAATCGATCATATTATAGGTCAAAGCAGACAAAGAGCTGTTAAGACATTTTTTTTTTAAATCATTAATGTAAATATTTACATTTGCATTACAAAGAGGGGGGGCTGGACAAAATATACACCATAAAACATTGACAACGTGTGTATGTAATATACGCATTTTAGATTTGTAAGAAAATGTAATTATATTATACAAAAACCTGATACAGTGTGTATATTAAATGTGTTACGTTCCCGTTCCCCAGTCAAGGGTTGGGAGTGGGAGTAACAGGGTAACTAAAACTTATAACGGATAATAGACAATGTCTCACCCTGCTGGACTAATATCTGCCACTGGATGCAGCTGCATGGTCAGCTCTCCCAATTTTGTGAATGCAGCTCCAGCTGCAGAAAATATCTCACCAACCTAAATACGAAAAACAAGAAATAAATACAGCAACGAGTGTATCCGAAAACGTGTTTTTACACTGGTATTAGGTTGATAGCTAGCATGCTAGCTAATAGCTTTATTTTAAACTAAATGAAAAACATATTCAGTAAGAAGGCAATCAGCATGGAAGCACGCTATCAAGGTAAACATTTAATCTGGCTTTAGGTGCCATATTTATCAACACATTTACCTTGGTAGAGGCTGAAGTCATTGTTTTGATTTACACCAAAGGCTGCGCTTTAGAAATGTTAGCAGACAGCTAGCTGATTTGGGTACCAAAGGTTGACTTAAACCATCCGCGATACTTATTCTTCAACTATTTACATTATGAAATAACAATAAAAACATTCTTAACTAAACGAGTAGCACAAGTGCGCCATAAAGATGACACTGTGATTCAACGGTGCTTATTGGTCTAAATTACAGCCGTCGGTCGTTATTGGTCAACACCAAAGAAGTATTCAATACATTCAAAGCAGCGTTGAAACTGCGCAATGGGGTTCACGATTTCTCTTCATATGCTCTGCTCAGTTGGAATTGTGTTCATTGATCCATATACAAATACATCTGATATTTGTTAGCACCATTTAGACCTAGTAACGTTACCTAGTTTTAATCCCGCCCCCCAAAAATAAATAAATAAACATTTTCAGCGTACTGAAATGCTGTTCCAGAAACAGTTGCTGCTTTTTTACCCACCTTGTTCATCAATGTGATCACCGAGAGGAAAACGTTGTTTTAAAATCAATCAAATGTAACGTCAAATTACTGTTTTTTTATTGTTTTGTATGAAGTTAATGTAATGAAATACGGTGTTTTATACAAAAAATACAATTGTATATATATATATATATTACAATTGACCAATTATATAACAGTTAAAAAAAACATGTTAGATGAATACAACTAAAACAATATTGCAAGGAAGCGTCGGTTTATATTGTGCAATGTATAATCTGTAACAATGTGCGTATACTGCCCTCTGGTGCACAAAACAGTCGACTAGGATCCATGTGCAGATGCATTTTGAATGAGAGAACCACACAATCAAGCAGCTTTTCTTTAATTAAGTCAATAACTGTTTATTGAGGTTGCGTTGGAAAGCTTCTGATATAGTGCCCAGAGAGGGCGGATATGACAAATAACACCATGCGGAGGATTTGCAGGATGCTGTCACTTTACATGTTTGGCACTAATTTGACACAGCGGGCAATATCTGGACCAAATTAATAATAATAATAATAAAACAACAACAATAACAGTGATTGCTATTATTATAAGTATGTTGTCAAAGTGCAACAAATGCAGAACAAAATATGCTTGTTTAGCCAGGTGCAATGTTCTACATATATTTGGGGTAGAATAATCTGGATTTACAATATAATATTTATAGATAACATTTTTGTGATAAACTTAAGAGGCAGGTATCCTCAATCATGGCAACTAGTTTGCTTGCCTAAATGTCTACAATTATGAAATCTACAAAGCCATACTAAAGTGGATGCAAATTTGACAAACAGCAACATTAAAAATTGAAGAAAAATAAATATATAAAATAGCATATGGCACTCTATATTGCTTTGAAGAAACAGTTGATTTACAGACAGTTACAATAACCATGATCATTGCTGTCAATTCATGACCCCTGTTTTGATCAGTCAAGTCAGTGACCTTACATGAGCATCAATGCATTCAAATAAATATTCAATTTTAAGTGTATTTTGTTATTGCTAACATTAAAATATATATTGGGGCTATTATAATGTTTTGTATAGCCATACATATGTATTATTAACAGACATCAGCACTAATATTGTAAGAGAGGATAACAGTCATTTTTAAAGCACATAATGCAGAGGAGGGGGTGTTAAGGGCATGCAAAAGGGGATTTCATGGAGTGGAAGGAAAAGCAGATGTCATTCAGACCCATAAACAAACATAATTATACCGTACACACGTGACACTTGTCTAGCTAGTACAATATATTATTTCCATTTAAATGGCATTGTTTAAAGCTAATCTATATTATTCCAGTCATACTCCGAAGTTAAATGCTGTGTTGACCAATCGTTTTGTGCTGGAAGACCTGCTGTCTTAACAGCACCGAGTCAGATCCCTTCCACAGTGTTAACAAAACACTAAATGAATAGTTCTAGACAAATACACTAGATTTAGTAAAACAGGCTGACAGGATGTTAATGAGACAGGCATAGACTAGCATTCACAAATTCAGCATGTTCATAATAAACATGAATATGCACGCTGGTACAGGGTATATAAGAGTATGATTGACAGTAAAATACTAAAATTGTTTGATCCAGATTCATACATATATATGCAATTCCACACGCGTAATGAATAAATACACAAAAATTTAATATTTGCTCTTTTTTAAGCTAAAAACACTCCACATAAGTTATTTTGATACTTGATGCAATCATGCAAATAATTTACTTAAATAAAAAATACACCAAATATTACAATAAATATAGAACATGATAGGAGGTGGCTTTTATAACCCTGTATTCTTGTTTGCCTTCACAGCTTCTTCTTGCCTGTGTTTTCCTTCATCATCCTCCCACTGCATCAAAAGGGTGAAGGTAGGGCTGGAGTTAAGATGGCTGACACAGCGGGCTGTCATTTCAAATGAGCACTAAGTAAATTACCCCCCTCCATTATCGTAATGAGAAGCCTTTCCCATCGAGAGAGGGAGACGGCAAGGGAAAAAAATGATATTGACCCTTTGGCACACAGACAACATTAGTCTTACTCACCAAGCTCACTTTCTCTGTCTAAGATTAAACACTCAAACGTACAATGCCCATATGAAATTTCAACTGAGAAGAGGTGAATTCACTAGCGATATTCCACATTTAAATGCATATATTGACCTAAGTATTTGGTATATGGTAAACGCAGACTTTCTCTCATACGTACACACAAGAAGAGTCATGCTGTTGGCACTAGAATCCATGCAATGTATGTAGCAATCGAAATAAAATGTTTTAAATATTAGTACATTAACACACACACACACACACATATTTTTTTAAATATTAGTACATTAACACACACACAGACAGAAACAATTCAGAATAGTTAGACAATATACATGAAATTAAATAGCTCCTGATTCCTGCATGAAGTATTAGTATATTGAGTTGGACCACAGTCAGAAAGCAGAGACAGCAGACAAGTTCACACAATAACTGGGATAATCTTGCACATGAAATACTGAGTAGATGCTGTAGATACAGAGTGGAGATAAATGTACTGTGAAGCAGCCTTTAAATTTAAGCCTATAAGAAAACAGGATAAAAACTAAAAAATATATATATAAAAAAGGGGGTCCTGAGGACCAGTGTAAATGAGGGTTTCTAGGTTCCAGTGGAACAGACATGCACGCTCACTGTTTAGAGGTAATATAACTATAACATTTTTTTCTGGTACATACATTTGATGACCGTAGCACTTGATAATCTCTATTAGCAGCTTGAATTCACCTCCATTACTTATATATTGGAAGATACCACTTATATATTTTCTCGCATAATATATTTGGTTGATAAGAATAATATCCGACACAGGGAGGAACAAAAGTGCAACATTCACAAATTCATCTTTATGCCTGCTCTGAGACAGCAATCAAAGAAAAAGCTTTGGCAACCTTTGCCGTTCTGAAAAAGAGACTATTAAGGGTTATGGTCATCAGTTTTCTGATGTTCTATGCTTTCTTACATTTACGTCAGATTTATCTAGAGATCTGTGCAGCGCTCCTGCTTGCTGTAATGGTCGAATTGGCTCTTCCAGTGCATCATGTAGGAGCTCCAGCGATTGAACTCCACTTTCCACTGCCTCTCAACATCATCAATGTTGTCTGGGCAAGAAATATGAAAAAACATATAAGAAAAACAACAACATGAGGTTTGAGAGAAAGGCAAGTCAAAAGAGTTGGTGAAGGATGATTTTTACGACACCATTAAATTCACTAAACTACTCCGACATATCGTTATAAAGTTACCACCAACACTAAAAAAATAAAATAACTTGAGCCAACTTGAAAGTTTAAGTCAACCAGCTTCAGCAGATTTTTGAGTTTCTCAACTTCTTTTTTTAGGATATTTCTCAACTTTTTGTTGTATTAACTTAAAACAAGAAGTTGAGAAAATGCAAAAATCTGCTGAAGCTGGTTGACTTAAACTATAACGTTTGCCCAACTTTTTTTTTTTTTTTACTGTGCATTTAACAAAGCAGCTGCCAACAGCCCCCACAGGAGAATTTACGATTTTAAGTTACTACAGACAGGCCCGCACAACCCTCCCTGCCCCTACATAAAAGAGTAAGTGTTTAATTGCTTCATATTCTGGTTAACTTCCAGTGTAATAGTTGGCAAAAGACATTTGTTTAGATTAGAAGCACAAAAGATAAATTTGAACAGACAAGGCATTTCCTTGAGAAATAGCGAATGGTTTATATTATAGCTATTACTGGATGTTCTTTGAACCTCTTTTTCCCACAGAAGGAAACAAAAAATCAGATAGTAACAATAATAAAATACACACACATATATATATATATATATATATATTTTGTAAGATGATTTAATTTAACTTCTGTTATGTAGACTCCCTCTCCTAAACAACCATACATTCCACTGACCCAACCATTAAACACCTTCAATTTCTCACCTTCAGACAAAAAACAAAAATGACCCACAGTTCCTCTAGTTCTTCTAAGTCTATGTTAATAAATATAAGAAAATATATTTGCATGGCAGTGGAATATAACGGTTGGGTTCATTACCTGTAATGTTAAGCAGACGAGGCAGGAAGCGGTTCCACAGAGCACAAACCTGTGTTCTTAGACCCTTGTGCACCTTCAGTGGCTCTGTGTTCAAGCTCACATGCTTTTGGTCAGTAGCTGTATATGGAGGCCAACGCCTCCGACTGTCCATGGTGCCATCTGTGTTAATGTTGGGATTACTTCATGTAGACAGAAAAAATAAGACTTGAAGTTAACCTTTCAGCCGGTCTCCAGCATTCCATATAACTAATAGATAAATATAACCTTTATATAAAAAATGCAATATGACAAATATTTTATTGGGGCTTGACTCGTTTGCTATTTCTCTTACCCGGTGCGGGCAAAATTGGCCCAGTATCTCATAATTCGTCGGCTGAGTTTCTCTTCTTCTGCAGTGTAATTGAGTCGTTTATCTAATGGCAGGCCAAACACAAACTCAATCTCATAACCATGGATTACTCCCATCCAATCAGGCCAGGCCAAGTTTGATGCTTGGTGATCAAACAGGTAAAGGTACACAGCACCTAAGGACGAAAAGGGGAGTTAAAGATTGACAAAACTGGGCCTTGAACTATTTAACATTTAAGATCCCCTCTTCTTCATGCTATTGGTCATGGACTTCATACTGTCACTGTCAGCAAGTTTATTAACTGTTGCCGCTTCACATCTGAGTTTATTCTTTACCATTATAGTGAACTTACCATTTGAGTTGCCACTGTTGTAGTTTGTTGGTCCTGAGTTTGCCCAGCCTATTGACTTATTGTGGGAATGGAGGCTAGTGTGCTGAGCGTATGACCTTGCAAAGTGCTGCAGAGGACAGATGACATTTTGATCTCCTACAATATCGTCCATTGCATCTCGATTCTTCTGGGGGTTGTTCTCATCCATCCAGTCTGTGTACTGAAGGATAACTGCTTCCAAGCCAATCTCATTAGCATGAGGAACACCCATTTTCACACCTTCAAGAAAGTCTTCTCTAGATATCAAACTCTCATTGTCTTTACTGAATCCTGGCGCACCGTACAGCAAGAAGTAAGATCCCTCATCCTGATTTACACCCAACATTATCTGAGTGTATTTGAAGTTACCCGAGTTAACCATGGCTTCTGTGGTGTCAGGAAGGAAAACGCCATCTATGACAGGCACAAAGGAAAAGCGGAACAGGCTGCTATAGGGGAGAACTTGCCACTCCTGATCAATTAGTTCCTGTGGATTTTTGTTCCTCAGGCAGTCAACCAGCTCAGTATCGTTACCCTCGCTGCAGCCAACAAGTTTGCCCAACAAGGTGGCCCTCCGACGGGCCTCATCAAAGCTAACAGTAGCCCAGGGGGTATTAGGAACACCACTCTGCATTATGGCACGAGTGAAGAATGGGCGGCTGTCCGGTGACAGAACGTGCATGCCAACTGATGCTCCCCCAGCACTTTCTCCAAAAATGGTGACCTGTTTTGGGTTACCGCCGAAGAAGTGGATGTTTTCTTGGACCCATTGGAGGGCCAACCTCTGGTCGAGGAGACCCACATTTCCTGGTGCTTCTGATGAGCCATTGAGGGCGAGGAAGCCAAAAGCTCCAACACGATAGTTCATAGACACAACCACTACCTTTTCGGTGTAAGCCAAGTACCGGCCATCATAGACATCAAGAGAGGAGGAGCCACTATAGAAGCCGCCACCATATATCCAGACCATTACTGAGAGGTTCTGGGGCCTAGGGGTAGGAGGTACCCACACATTAAGGTAAAGGCAGTTCTCATTCATCATTCTGTTGGGGTTCCACATCTCGATACCTGGAAAGCCTGGGTAAGAGGTGTCTACGAACTGATAGCAGGCATTTGGGTAGTCTTTAGCCTCAAAAATTCCATTCCAGGGTTTTTTGGGCTCTGCTTTCTTGAAACGTCTCTTCCCAATAGGAGGTTCAGCATATGGGATGCCCAAGAAAGCGATCACATGACTCCGGTCTGGAACAGGCAAGCGTACACCCTGCACATGGCCCAACCTTGTTGCTACTATTAGGTCGGATTCGCTCTGTGCAAGACAGCAGTGGAAGAGGAATACGAGGAGCACAACAGGCAGAAGGAAAATGTCTGAGGTCTTCATGGTGTCTTTTCTTTTGTTGGAAGGGAAACTACTGAGATCTCACTGTTCTGAGCCAAGCTCAGTATGACCTGTATATGAAAAACAAAAGATAAGGCAATAAAATACATTTGTGATTCATTAAATTTAAAGGGCACCTATTATGCAAAATCCACTTTTACATGCTGTTTGGACATAAATGTATGTTGGCAGTGTGTGAACACAACCACCCTACAATGGTAAAAATCAACCCACTCCTCGTTTTTGAATCCCCTTTAAACCAAGTCAGTCTCACTAGGCCTGCCGTTTTGATTCTCACCGAAGTGTGGCGTCACATTTCGGAGGCCCTGCCCACGGGGCTTGATTGACACCCCTGCATTGCTATAGTTTCCGCCCTCAGCGGTTGTAATCTATCCTCCTTTTTCTCTGCGCTCGAGCAGCTGTAATGTCAACAATGTCTTGCAAGCAATCACTGTGCTCTGTGTTTGGATGTAAGACTAAACATAAGTCTTCATTTTCTCCTAACATCCGAGCTGCTGAGGACGCTGTGGATTACTTTCATTTTTCAAGGTAATGCGCCTCAAAATCTACCTAAATACGTGCATCAATCCAGACTCCTTTGTGAATGTCATGTCGTTATAGTGCTTAGAATTTTAATCGTATTTGTGTGTGTACATTAAGTATTTTTTAACTGATCAGCGTAGTGCTTGTGAGATTAGTTTGTGCTGTTCATAGTGCGAGATTCGTTAGGTAGCGCAGTCGAACAGCTTGGTCCATTGATCTGCGTTGTTGACAGGTCAGTGCAGTGTGAGCTCTGTAACATCGCTGTTTCATCCAATTTTCAGTGCATTTGAGTTCCCATATGTACAGCTGAACACCAGTTCTCTCGCTCTCAGTTATTGTTGCGTCTACCGGCTGTTTATTGCTGTAGATATGCAATGCAGGGAGACGTGCCCTCTTCTGAAGACGGGGCGGGAATATGCAGCTCATTTGCATTTAAAGCCATACACTCCAAATTAGCTCTTTTTTAGACACACCTCAAAAATGGCATTTTCCAGCTGTTATAATAAATGATCTGATGGGTATTTTGGGCTGAAATTTCACAGAAACATTCTGGGGACACCCAAGACCAACATTACTTCTTGTAAAAAGGGGCATGATAGGTGCCCTTTAATTAATATGTATAATAAAAAAGTAATTTAAAGTAACTTAAGAGTGACTTAAAGAATGTTCACACTGACATCAAGGGCAAAAAGGATATAACAGTGTGACTAACCAAAAAGGGACTGATGCATAAAGAAACTCAGCTGTAGGTTGTTTGATTAATGCTCACTTTGTAAGATCCACAAACACACCTGTGAGGTGGATGTTTATGTTTTACATGTTGCCTGGTTGCTATGCTGACTGGATTAGTTCAGGGGGCACAGTTAGGGATAGGAGCACATAAATGTGACTGCAGCTGTGTGAGTGTCTGTCTAAACAAGGCTATTTCTGTTCTCCCTGCTTCCTTTGCCTGTGTGGGGTTCTATTTTTGAGGGTGTCACTTCTCTCTACCAGTCCATCTGCCTCTCTGTCCATCCAACCCTTTATCTGCTATGCATATGCTAAGCATCACCTAAGTGATCTTGGCAATCCATCTTTACACAATTAAAGAGACAGTTTGCCCAAAAATGACAAGCCAGTATGACTTTGTTTCTTCTTTGCATCACAAAAACAATATATTAGATAAAAAAAATATTTTTGTCCATACAGTGAACTTTGACCATCATTGAAAAACAGTTCACAAATATTGTATTTTTGTGCTGAAAAATGAAATACAGTTTCTCCAAGGCACCATCCATGGAACATTAAGATATATTAATAATGAATTGGTGCCAAATGCATTAAACTAGACTGCTCATTACATTATCTATTGGCGTTTTCAGATAAACTGATCTTAAAATAACAAGCAAGATTATATTGGACTCAATAGTGAAAAGAGGCTTGGGGGACTGCAATGCAATTCATCAGTCACAGCATATCAATGGATTTATTAATATCTTAAATGACAGCTGCAAGCCGGAAATGAGGGGCAAGGGTAGCTATAAGCAGGGATCGGGGATAGGCAGAGGGGGAGAGGCTGACCAGACTCAAATTAGATCCTGGAATCCATGTATGAAGTTCACTGGGGGGTTTGCTTTCAGCTTGGGATTACACGTTGTTGTGCACACCATCATGTCATTAAACACAGCTTTCTCTCTCTATCTAACTTTCCACTATGAGGTAGGATGATAGCCTGGCCTTTTCAGTTTAACGGGAAACTTTAATGCTAAACCATAATGCACATTTGTACCTCTCGTTCTTTATTTGTCACAATCATTGCCAGACAACATTATCTCAGGTTGAACCCTGTTGCCATGGAAATTAAGAGCCTGCACAACGTATTGCATCCTGTCTTATTTGTTCTGTCAGTCTGTACTTGATTTCACTTTTTTTTCATCTCTAAGACTGTTTCTTACTTTTTGTGTTAATGAAGAACTGAATTAACCCTTTAAAATCTATATTTGCAATTCAGTAATGTAAATTTTGTAATGACCACAATCTGGTCCCAAAAAATGCAGAAAGCCTAGAGTAAACACAGTTACTTAGATTAATCAGAATTTCCATCTCCCTAACAGTGGAAACAAAGATTTTGAGCGAATTAATACCAGAAAACCTAAATGATGTTCTGTTCATGCTGTCCTTTCTTGGTACCTCAGCGTGACATGACCAACAGGTCAAAACATTAAAAAATTGACAGTTTGGTGAGTGCCACTGGGAACGATGGAGTTTTCCGTTTCGTGGACTGTCCGTCTAATATTTCATATGAGGGTGCTCCGTAGCAAACACGTGCTAACACATACACAATTGTGATCATGCTGTCCAGAAGCCAACTGTAGAGATGCTATTATCGCAATTACAACCACAATATTTTAAGCTTTCAAATAATCCCCCAGCTGATGAGGTAGTGTGCATGCTACAATAGAATGGTAACGTTAATTGCTCTTCTCTGAGGCAGTTGTACGACTATAATTAACTTTTCCCAGTGGAGCACAGCTTCTGAAGTCTAAAAGCTTATCATAACTGCATCAACATCCGAGTCAGAAGTCTCTACGTAATTGTGAGACCAAGTGTGTCATTTTTGTGCTGTATATTTTGAGCTGTCTAACTTAAATCAGTATGCCTGTGTTGTAATGTAAATATATCAGAAAGACTTCCAGAAATATGCTCTGGTTAAGTTTAAAGGAGTCATATGATGCTTTTTAAAAGATCATTATTTTGTGTATTTGGTGTAACAGAATATGTTGACATGCTTTATTGTTCAAAAAACACATTATTTTTCAAATACTGTGCATTATTGTAGGTCCTCTATGCCCCGCCTCTCTCAATCGCTTTGTTTTCTACATAGAAAATCGCTCCTTCCGACAAGCACTGTCTGCTCTGATTGGCCAGCTGACCCAGTGCATTGTGATTGGACGGACACCACAAGCACGAATCGGAAATGTAACGCCTCTTTCCATAATCGCGAGCTTTAGCTTTCAAAATAAACGTAAAGACAGTTAATAATGTCCTTAGTTTTACCATCAGTTCAAGCACGAGAGGGGAGCAGAGTCTAGTGACAGACAGTGATGATGCTCGTATGTGTTTGCACACAAGCCACGGTTGTCTGACCCTCTCTCTCTCTCTCTCTCACACACACACACACACATACATACAGACACACACACACACACACACACGCAAAGCTCCGCATTTGAACAGTCAAAAGCAAATATTTAAACTAATAACAAAACAAACATTCGCTGATTCAGAAGCGCCAGATTGTCATAGCAAAGTCAGAATTACCTCCTCTCCTAGGTTCACGAAACGATCCTCCATAAAATGTGTTGCTGTTCTGTTGTCTTAATGATTCCTAAATGCATCTACTTTCGGAAGGCCAAATAAAGTGCTTTTGCTTTCGCCTAGCTTCTCCCTGACAAGGCTGCATCATCAACACTACTGCGGTTACTGAAACCACGCCTTCTTGCAAATATTTCCACATCTGAAGTAGACATGTGGAGCGTGTTTTAATGAGCCGTTTCAGGGGTGCATTGCAGAGTCTTAACTTTTATAAAGAATATCTCTGGTTTGGAGACTTTAGTCTTTGCAACTGCAGGGATCTTATCTATGCATAAACAGCTTATAACACTCCAAAGAGAAAGCAAAACTTGAAATTGCATCATCTGACCCCTTTAAGAAATCCCTCTACTCTTTACAGTAATTGCTAAAGGTTTTCTTAACTTAAGGGGTTTGTTACAACTAAGCAGAAGAACTTCAATTTTACATTTAGTCTTTTATCCAAAGCGACTTACAAATAAGGACAATGGAAGCAATACAAATCAACAAAAGGGCAATGATATGCAAGTGCTATAACAAGTCTCAGTTAGCTTAACACACATAGCAAGTTGTTTTATTATTATATAATATATATAAAAAGAAAACCGATAGAATAGAAAAAGAATAGAGCAAGCCAGTGTTAGAATTCTGATTAATTGTAGGTTACTTATTTACACAATGGCAAAAGATGAACCGGAGGATTGGCATAAAATGTATAGTTAAGTCATTGCTCAGTGAGGGGGCTTCATTTTTATGTTTTAACCCTTTTTTAAGAAAATGTGACATCGGTTTGTCACTGCCTGGAGGATGATGTCATCTCAACTTTGGTTATGATAGATAAAGGGAAACGAAAAAGCATAGACAGATGGACTAAAAGATAAACAGATGGAAAGTGATACTGAGGACACACAATAAAAACTAATATAATAAAAAATGAATATTTCAGGTATATTTCATTTAGCTGGATGTATGGATATTACACCTGGATTTATTTCTTAGTAAACTGCCAGTGTAAAGGTGAGAAATGGGAACACCCACTGATAGAGGTGGAATTATTTAAAATCCATCCCTAAGTTACCATAATTGTGATAT
This sequence comes from Ptychobarbus kaznakovi, assembly GCA_027422405.1. NCBI lineage: Eukaryota > Metazoa > Chordata > Actinopteri > Cypriniformes > Cyprinidae > Ptychobarbus > Ptychobarbus kaznakovi. Next base: position 8,440,338 of record CM049798.1, read on the forward strand.
TGGGTAAAAAAAACGAATGTCTTACATGTTTACAAATCAGGAGTGTAATATTGTATTAAAATATTAAGACAGGCTACGATGGGGACATGTATAGCAGGAACGACATAGGGCGTTAAAATAAATAAAACCCAAATACCCGTAATAAACAAACGCAATGAACCCATTCATCTGGTTTAATATGACATGAAAGCTATGAGAGGGAAATCCGACTAAATGTTATACTTTCAAATCACCGTGCTTTGAGGTGAACTTCAATAAACAGATATCACAGACGCGCACGCAATTTGAGCGTTACGTACCAGCATGATTCAAAGCAAACAAGCGGCCGACTGACGCTGTAATGAAGAGGTAGAAAACCAGAGGAGACAGGAAGGTTACAAGTAGACAGGTGCTGAAGGTAAACAAGACTTAATTTTGGGGAACCAGGGCCTCCGAGTGCGTGTGCGCCGGTGTATTTCTCCAGCGCGTCTAATTAGCCTATTATTTAGCTCCACAAATATGACCATTAAAGGCACGAGCATCGACAATGTTATTCATTTTTTCATGCTTGTTTATATATATTTGTTCACAATGAACATAATTTCAGCCTTTGTCATGTTTCTAACATTATCCGTTTTTAGCGGACTATAAACCAGAAAATGAAGGCAGTGATTAATATTACAACTATGCAACAAAAATCGCTTCGGCCCGTAAAATTACAAAAAAAACTGCAATAATCAAAGCCGTTAATGTTTATTATATTCTTTCTTAAGTATTCATGGATGTATAACAACATCAACAACAAAGTACTACAGTATAGGCTATATATAAACCATAATAAAATAAATATAGTTAGCTGCCTTCATCGGTTGTACATGAAACGAAATGTAAATAGCCTGTGCCGCGAGAAGATGCGCTCCAACGCTGACGCCAAATTCACGCATTCTCATCTCATCATCTGTATATTTTATTATTCTTACACAGTGTTGCCTGTTGTATCAGTCAGCTGAAGAACATATGAAATGCCCGAGTAAAACCTCACAGACGCCGTAAAGATGCTTAAATTGTACCTGGTGATTCCAGTTCACAAGCCGGCTTTGCTTCAGCTTCTCTCCCCCAGGCTCTTCCACTCTTCTGCCTGTCCTTGAATGTTACCGTGCCGCAGGGCGATAAGCAAAAGCAGGACAACTGGGCTGGGGGTAGCGTGAAGGAAGTGAATTGTGGTCTCGCCTGTCTGATTTAAACGCTGGATCAAGCCTCTGACTGAACTAGGAGAAGAGCCGTACTGTGTCGGTAGGGGGAGACTCCTTATAATAAGCATAAAAAAACAAACAAACTAGAGTTCTCGCGAGACGACGAACCACTGTTCGTTCTCGACCACCCAGTCCTTAAGTGCCTTTGTAGGGTACGTCGTTTGTGCAGCCGTCAGCATTAAGTGCACTTATCAGGTCCACTGTATTTCTTGTTTTGAACCGCAGTTTAATCAACGCAAAACAAATCACGTTTTATTTTTGGTATTCAACATGAGTTTTTTTTCTCTCTGAAGTACACACAAAAGACCCATTACAATTTAAATAATCTTTTCAAATCTCAGGCCTACACATAACACTGAATGACAAGTCTGTTTCAAAAGGGCTGAACTCTCTCTCTTGATCTCTTTCTTTGTTTTTCTGTACATAAATCATAAATATTCTTCTATAAGCATTCTTGACATAGTTTTTTTTTATAAGATATAGATAAGATATCACCTTCACTGGTTCAAATAAGTGCTGATCCATCTTCCTCAGGTTATTGTTCTGCCTTGACGCCGCTAACTTATCACACAACAGCATAGAGCATGGAAGAGAATAGCAAGAGGAAGTATGTAGGCTATATCTCAGTTATTTTAAAGAACTTAAGCCTCCCCTGAAAAATTATTTTGGTAAACTTGTTTACTTGTGCACCATTATTTCTATTGCTACAATGCTCTGATATACGAGGCAGAGGAAAATTTGTCATCTGTTGTCATCATAGTCTTGCTGATGGAAATGACAAAACTCTATAGTCCATATGGATTCCTTCTCACTTCCAATGCTAATGACAGGCTCAAACTAAATCTGCTCCAACAGAACTCCGCAGAAAGCACTGCAAATATCTACATAATTGAAGCATGTAAATTTGTACGTTATTTCCCTAACTTGTATGGTTATTAAACTTTTTAATGAATTAGATTTAATGACTTAACCATGTTCTCCATTCAGATTAACACACTTTATTTATTTATTCCTCAGATTTAGCACAAATATCAGCACATAAAATGCTGAAAAAGTCAGCAGATTACTTCTGGGCCCACTGAACTAGGAGAACACTTACAGATCTTAAATTAGCTTAGATTTTTATCTGCTTGTTAAGTAAATCTCTGCTTGTTTAGTAAATCTCTTGTGGAGCTCAGTACTGATTTTGATATGCAGTACTTACATATAGTTAGTTTTGTAAACATGTACTTGTCAATATAAAGTCAACAGGTCCTCCTCAGCATTGGGGCCTGTGTGACATTAAAAGTGTGGGAGACAAAATCACTCACTCGGTGTATTCATGTCAATAAATGTATACATATTTTATAAAAATGCGCATTGACAATGTTATTATTGAATACAAACATATGGTAAATTAGTGGCCTATTGCTATAGTGTATTTTGCCTCAGGGCACATTCTAGTCTTTAAATGAAGAATTAAAGTGCACTACTTAAATGCTAATACAGTGTAAATCCATCTTCCTCTCTGTTGGTTCTGCATTCTGTGATTCCTGCCAAATCAGCACCAGCCATGGCATCCATGTATTTCCAAGCCAAGTAGAGAGTGAAAAAACTGCAGACAGAAAACCGCAGAGAGGGTGGATGAAAAAAAAAGAGCCTGGTCAGAAAAAACGATCAGTGGCAGTTAAAAGCATCTGTTTGCTGAGCTCAACCTATTATCTAATTGCTGGCCTACTGGTGATTGCATGGGCACATTAATCTCTCTCTCCCGCTCTCATTCCCTCCCTCGATGTACCCCTAATATTTCTGGCTTCATAATTCACTGCTTCAAGTTTCAGCAATTTGAAGACAAAATGCTGATTATGCTTTCAAAGATACTCAAAGTTACACCATTAACGAATCCTAATTAATGTATGAATTAATAAACAAGCCATTAGCTAACCCTAACACTACAAACATATTTTTTATGCAGCAATAAGGAAGTGCATTTACTTGAAACCTGTACATGAAAATCATGCAGATTATGTGAAATGATGTAAAAGTTGTGCAGAAATGCATGCACTAAATCAATCCTAACTGAGATTAACAATGATAACTGAGATTAATAATAAGGCATAGAAGATAAGTTGTGCTCCAGGTGCAATAAAAAAAAACAGACAGACTATCATGGAGAGATGATATGCAGAATTGTTCCAGTTTTGCCAACATTCTTTTCTTTGCCACTGTACCCAGACAGTCCATTGTATCATGTAATGGGGAAGGACAATTTCAATAGTTTGAAACTGCTCCCCTGCAAGGCCAGAGAGTGGAAACCCATACATGCAACTGTAAGCATTATATCACTTGCTCACTAATGTGTGCCCTTAAAATGAGTTCAAACAGCTGATACAAATATCACAACAATCAACAAGAAATAACAAATCTCCAGTCCATCAGTTATCATAAAATGAAGTGAAAATCTGCTTATTTGTAATTAACAAATCCATCATTGAAGATTTTATCTTCAAACCACTGAGGCCTCTATCCTTAATATTGCATTCTCCATGCTAAGAAGTCATATCATCTGAATCAGGAAATATGCACAAATCAAACATTGTTTAAGTGAACAGTCCAAAACAGTTCTAAACAAAAATGTCAATGGAATTTAATGTGAGAGGAATAAATGGATGGGCCATTTCATTGAAGGAAGTGTTATTATGAATTATGGACTGGTATTTTGGCTCGAAGTGACATTTTAAATTAAAATGCCTTGATGGATTTTTTTTTCAAACACATAGCTGTTTGCTTTTCAAGACATAATGGATGTGCTACACCCTCATTCTGATGGGACCCATTAACTGTTGAGGATCCATTGATGAGCAAGTGATGTAATGCTCAATTTCTCTATTCTGCTCTAAAGGACTATATAAACTCACGCACATCTTGGATAGCTTGAGGGTAAAAAAAAAATTTTCAGCTAATTTTTATTTTTTGGGCCGAACAGTTACTTTAAATATGCTCAAAATAAAGAACCCACTATAGGCCTACAGGTTTGCTCACTTTTAACTCTGACCTACTGATATATTTCTCAGCAGGATTTGTTTTGTGAGGGCGATGCGAAAAAGCGAGACGAATCACCCGCGAATGTCCGTGTTGCTTTCACATGAATGTTTGCCTTCTGCTAATTCATTCCTGCATGCTAAGTGGCGCCGACCAACAAGCATTTTTCTTCATGTAGCGTTTGTATCTAATGTGGTTTACATCGTCCGCTGCTCAATACAGTATTAAATTAAGGTAAATAACTTGTGTTTCTTCATCAGAAACACAAAATATCTATAATGCTTACAAGAATACATCTGAAATAACTGTACAATTAGCATCAAGCTACACTGAAAATGTATGTAATTAACGTTAGTGCATGTAATAACTTCTGATTGTGATCTAAAATGGATTTTGATTCTATATGTAGATATGCACTCTTTGTAAGTTTTATAATGGACTAATCGATACCTGCTTGTCATGTGTCATAAACATCCTTTATTAAAAAAAATACCATGAGCTGCATAAAAACATATACGGGTCATTCTCCAATTGGGGTGAAAAATGAGAGGGATAATTTGTAAAAATGCTTTTTTTTGGTCTAATATAATATGCATTTAAAATTAGTTTAATATGCTATATCAATTAAAATGAAAGCTTGAGAACATTTTGATTTTTAAATAATTTCAATCAAACACTGGTGACACAGCCACTTATGTCTATGCCATTTTCAAGTAACACCACTGACGTAATTATAACACCACAGACTTTATATTGCAAGTTACTATGTGCTCTGTGGTGTTACCAGAAAAGACAGTAACATCACAGACAAATCGGCCTAAATCCAGAATTTTCGAAAATGGAGGCTGCCATCATGATGATTTCAAGATCAGGGGACATTTTGGAAATATTAATAAGTATGCATTTATAATTTTTTGTATTAAAATATGTAAAATCTGCAAGTTATCAACATAACACAACAGCCACTAATAAAGTGCGAGCACATGAAATTTAGTTAACTTTAAGAAAATTAATAAGAAAAAAATGTAGTCCCCATGCACCCCTCAGATCCTATATATGTCTATGCTCAGATCAACCAGCACCTGCAGTGACCTTTACACACAGGAAGTAGTCCAAATAGATTTCCCCTTTTTCTTAAAGGGGCAAAATCCATTGTGGTAACACCACAGACATGAATTTGGGAGACAACTTTTTTCTTAAATATAAAAAATATGTATTTTTTAAAACAATTTAATAAAATTGTACGTTAAATAAAATCTATAGTCACATTATAACCACTTTATTTGTGTTAAAATGTTATATTGTTGCAATTACATTCCATGATACCTCTCTAAGGTATGGCGGGAACATATATATTTAGTTACAAATGCAATCTCTCAAACTCAATAAAATATGTATTTTAAAACAAGAATGTAACTATTAATAGTGCACAAATTGTGTTTTTTTTATTGAACGTCCGTGTTTTCGCTTTGCGAAACTGAAAATATTCGTCGGACTGGATGAAAAAAAAACATTTTCATTTTTGGTGTGCGAATGTTCGTGGTCTATGTGGAAGCATCCATAGGAATCTGTTGTTTTATTCCAATGCGTCATCGCGTCTGAAATTCGTTTTGCTTTTTCTCAGTGTGGAAAGGCCTTAACACTAAGCTACTCTAGAGCTCCTCCTGGTGGGAAGCCCTCTTGACTTTTTGAATAAAGTGTGGTAGATTGTAACATCCATAAACTAATTTAGACAGTTTAGAAATAAGTAGTATCTGTCAAAGGAACTTGAACCTGAAACAGATTGATATGGGTTGATATTGATTAAAGATCCCTCAGACCTAAGTATCTATCAGTCCTTGCTTTCACCTTCCTCTGCTGAAGTCCATACTGCCAAGCAGTAGCGTAGCCAGAAAAGAGACTCTAGGAGTGCATCAGAAAAACTGGGTGTGCCACATTTATTGTCAAATGAATGTGCAAAAAAAAAAAAGACAGAACAGACTGAGCTGATATAGCCTATAACTCAGGCTCGTTATTTGCCCCGATTCTTCTTGTGCCCCTCGATTATCCACAGGATAGGCCTACTTGTTTTTTTTTTCATTTTCTGAAGCTTTCTCGCTCCTCAAGAGGGTCACCGACAATCACATATAACCTACAACAGCTCTTTAACTGCGCTCTAGTCAAACAATCTCAAACCACTGTAGCCTAATCATTAACTACACGCATCATAACCCCCTTTTAGGCAAGTACAATTTATGGCACATATTTTAATAAGACTAAACTCATATTTAACCTGATGATCTCAGGTTTAATAAAAATAAATGTTAAGTTTCTAATTATAATACCGCATGTCCACGTTTATTCAAACAAACAAACAAATTATAGCCTACAGCCAGCAAAGAACATTTACTTTATCAAAGAATAATCACTGACTTCAGTCTAGCGTGAGTGTAAGCACTCTAAAAAGCTCCAGTTTTAATCAGTGATGCTTTCTGCAATGTAACAAAAAAAACACTTTCTTGTTTCTGAATTCACCAGAGTGCAGAAAGAGCGCGCACAGGCCCTGTCCCAAATGGAACACTTCATGTGCACCTGCGGCCTTACGGACTTACAATGGCGTGTGCGTGTCCGTTAAGTCCACGAGACCGTAGGGTGTCCCATTCCTCATTTTAGCGTTCAGATGGGTGCTCTGTGGCCGTTATGCGCACTCGATATGCACTTCTGCTGAGCCTGCACTGGGGTGAGCTCCACAGCAGACTTCTACCCGACAGTCAAAGCGGCATTACGTCACGAAAGTGCGGACTCAGAGGAAGACCGCGAGGGTTTAGGGTGCCATTTGGGACAGGGCCTTAACACTCCAGCATTCCAGCGATGATGAGATGACTCATCTGAATGCCTCTGACTGGCCAAAATCAACAGAATCGTGTGATTGGTTATAATGCGAAACGCTGTAAACTCTTGAAAAGAAATGCACCATGCGCAGATCTACATTTAATGCTGCAATAGACACTTGACTATTCATTTAATTTTCACTTTGTTTGCGACACACGCTGCGCAAATTTTTTGTTAAGTCATAAGTTTACATACAACTTGCAGAATCTGCAAGAAAATATTAATAGCCGGAAAATTGAAAAATATATTTTAAATTGCATGTTGCATTACTGGTCTGAATAAGCTTTTTCACATAATAGGCGTTTACACAAAAATTAAGCAGTTTGAATGTTTACACACGCTTGATTTTCATTAACTCAACGACTGTATTTATGATTTGTTTTTTATGATAAGTCCCATGTTTTTCCTGTGCAGTCCTGTTCTGCCCACTAGATAACATGTTACACTGGATAGAAGCATTTTAAATTTCAACCGACCGTTGGGCCGTGTTTCATTCTTCATGGAGAATGGTGGCATACATGTGTTCTGTTAATGAGCTGAACTAGTTGGTTATTCTTTTACTGAGTGTTATTTTGTGATATGGTTTTAGTGTTAAATGTAATGATGGTAGATATTCTTTCAGTTTTCAGATATCTACAGGCCTACTGATATTTAGGGGAACACTTTAAACATATTGTGCTCATGTAATAACTATTTTGAACACTACACTAAAAAATAATATGGCATAGGCTAATGAATTTACAATTATGAGTGATTGACATTTCAACTTCATGAACAGACAGCGAATTAAGTGCATTCACACATTAATGAAGACCATTTTTGGGATACGCACATAGAAAGGAAACAAGCATTTGTAAATTCCTGTACAGAAAGCAATTTTTATAAGCTAGATTCCCATGGCCAATCCGGGCCTGTGGAGTAATAATACATTAGGCCTGGATAATTCTGCACTTTACATTATAATCAGAATTCAATGTAATCATTGAATCCGAATGAGCTTTATTGGCCAGGTATGTTTACAAATACGAGGAACTTGTTATAGTGACAGAAGCTCCACAGTGCAACAGAATGACAGTAACAGGACACAGATAACAAAATAACAATATACAAATAGGCAATATACAAAATGCCAAAAACACAATATACAATACAGACAATGTATTGTACATGTGTGAGGTCTGATGTGCAAAATAAAAAAAAAGTATGTGTGGTGAATAAATATTTGTATAATAGTGTTGTGTGTTCCATGTTTAATGCCAAGTGTTGATGAGATGGATTGCTTGGAGAAAGAAACAGTTTCTGTGTCTGGCCGTTCTGGTGCTCAGAGCTCTGTAGCGTCGACCAGATGGTAACAGTTCAAAGAGGGAGTGTGCTGTATGTGAGGGGACCAGAGTGATTTTGCCAGCCCTTTTGCTCACTCTGGATGAGTACAGTACCTGGAGAGAGGGGAGGGTTGTACCAATGATTCGCTCAGCAGTCCAGACTACCCTCCGTAGTCTTCTGAGGTCAGATTTGGTAGCTGAGCTGAACCAGACAGTTATTGAGATGCAGAGGACGGATTCAATGATGGCAGAGTAGAACTGTTTCAGCAGCTCCTGTGGCAGGTTGAACTTCCTCAGCTGGGGAAGGAAGTACAACCTCTGCTGGGCCTTTTTCACAATGGAGCCTATGTGATGGAGTCTGGTAATGGAGTCTAGTAATGGTGTTAAAACAAGTCTAGTCTAGTTTAAATCGATTCAAGTGCTAATAATGTTGGTCCTAATACCTTCGAAAATGTACTGGTTTTAATAATTAGTGTCAATATACAATAAAATAATGCGTAAACATTTTTGTAATGAGTCTATGGACCCCCTGCATTTATGTGATGGACCATTAGGGGAATGTGTTCCCCCCTCGATTGAGAAACACAGTTCTTGCCCAAGTTATGCAGAAACTCCTTTTATAATCAGTGAAGCTGTAAAATGAATATCTTATTTACTTAATCTCTACACTTTGGTTGTTTTTAAAGAAAGACTCCATGAGCTCGCAGATTTCAATCATTGAGGGGGCGCACTCAACAAATCTCCAGCATTTTCAGCACTGAATCGATACACATCTGATTGGATTGAGTTTATTGCAATCATAAGCTCAACAAAAACGTGTGTAATTGACCCTTTTCAAAAAACCCACCCTCCGTCTGACAAGCCATGCCGCTCTCACATTACACATTATGTTCTCACACATAGAAAAATACATCATGGAGCAAAGAGGAAACTGACAACACCCTGACCAACAAATCAGAGCAGGTTACTTATGGCATGAATCATGGTCTCAGCAGCTTGCAAATTTGGTCATTTTTAAGAAATTCAAACATTACAGTTTTATGGCTCTTTAATGTGTCGTGACAGATAATTGCATTGCCTCAGTTCCAGGAAACTGATTATCTTTTCATATTTAAAGCACAAAATAAACATTAATGAACATTAGAACATGTTTTATTTAAACCGCAGAAAGACTTCAACACAAACAATTTACCGAAGTCTACCGAAGTTAATCTACTCTCCTGTCTGGTTTGTTTATCTTTGATTTTATGTTATGATTGGTCAGATCACCTTTAAATCAAGCTCTTTGCAAAGGTCCAATTGGTTTTAAGCCTCAACGCATGAAAAGCAATCTGTAATTGTGCAGATCTAAATTAAATTTAGCGAATTTACATTTTTGCCCCTTTATCTTGAATTTATAGGGAATTTTTTTCATATTTGTGTCATTTTTGCCACAAGCCGCAGTCAATTTCCAAACCTGGTTCCAACAGCTGTTTCCCATAACGCTTCAGCTACATTGATTGTAAGTAGGTTTAACTAACTCAATAATCTTTAACTGACCTGACTGCCCAGGTAATCTTTTGTCTTCAGAAAAATGTTTTGACCTCACAAAAAATAAGTCAAGGTTAGTGCAGTTGGGAGGTTGAAAAATGTATCTGTAAATATATTTTCATAAACCAGAGTCCAGAATAACTTTTATTTCCACCATCACTGGAGATATCTACAAACTAATTTGATATCTTTATTAAGAACCTTTTCACACATATCAGCAACATTCAGGTTAATTCTTTCTGAATAAAACAATGAATATATATATATATATATACTTCATTTGTTATCTGCAATATGTCAATGGCAAATAAGGACAGCAGTAAGGTATTGATAAATACTTTGGAAGACATTAATAATGCAACAGGCCTGCAGTAATGCAATTGTTTTATTTACAAATTACTATTGTAGCTCTAGACAGTTACCTATCGCAGTAATACAGTTGTCTGATTGATTTTATGGTCTCAAGCATTCAGAAATCACGCAAGCAGTTTTACTACGAAAACTGTATTTCATTTTTGTAAGGGTTGTGATGTCCACATGTTTTTTTGTTGAAGAAATTATAGATGTGTCATCTATAGCAAAAAGGTGGCCAAAAATTAAAGATTAAGTGGATATTTGAATTAAATGTTTGGTCAATAGCCTATTAAACGAGTTTTGTTCGTCCTGTAAGTGTAACCGCAGCAATTACCAGGACCTTTGGCTCCCTTTGCAGGTATAATGTTGAAAAAATAAGCAATAGATTACTGGTTATAATGGGACTTGTATTGGTTTTAATGGAAACTGTAATGGACCCTGTTGGTCTCTACTGGTAATTGGTTGCCTTCTATTGGTGGCTTGTTAAAACCAATAAATCCTAATGGAAAATGTCAGCAAAACACACTATAGAAAACCATTACTTAATGGTTTTAATGGTTAAAAGTTGATGGTTTGTAATGGTATTTGTGATTTATTTGTGATGGTATTTGGATTTTCTGTGATGGTTCTATTGTTTTTTTTCAGCAGGGTTGCCTCATTGTTTTTATATAATGCATTTTAAGTCATTTTAAAGGCTGTTGTTGGCTTAGTTTTGTTTTTATAACCACAAAAAAATATTATCTTAATACTTCTTTCTTTATTATTATTTGAAGTAACAAAACCATGGTTAATTTGCGTTTACCATGGCTACAAGAACCATGATAAAAAAAAAATTATTAGTGTTAATAAATGGCTAACTTTAGTAAGTGAACATGGAAACTAGGAGAGAATATTAGTTGTGTTGGTGGTGGTGAAATTATTATTGACATTAAAACACGTTATTAACCTCAAACACCCAAAAACGTTTCACAGGATTATGAATGTATAACGTTACCTAAAAGTGATGCATGGGCTTCGTTTTCATCATCTTTTTTTTCTTGGTGCCGGATTGCTGATATATTTTCACGGGCATAGATGTCCATCATGATCATTTGCTTTCAGCCGCAAACATGAGGTGCGAGCGGGCAATGGTGCGTCATGTTTTTTTTTTTTGAGCAACTGGGATGGTGCCTCCACGCTGCGATGAAGAGAGAATACTACAATGAAGCACTTTACTGCAGCGCAATTCAACCAAACACATTTTCTAAGAGATACATAATATTTACATGATAGGCCTATATAAACCTTCTGAAATGTTTTGAAATCACTTGTACCATACATGATTGGAAAAATCCAGTCTTTTACACTGCCTGTTTCAGTTTAGTCTTGTTAAATATTTAAATCCCTGCCGCTTTTATGTCGGTCACATATTGTGAAAGTGAATCTATAGGGGTGGTTGGATTTATTCATGCATGTTAAAATATTTATTTGAAGCTTCTTTCTTTTCAGATTCTTATTTACAGCATTATTTTAATAGGCAGTATGTTAACTTATTGGGAGAAAACTGGTAGTTTTATGTGAAATCAAAGATTTGAGCACCCCCATATTTCCAAAATGGCATGATCATTACACCCCGCGAATATTCGACTGTGAGATTGGGAGTCGAATCAGGCTCCTCCTATCGAAGCATTGAATCGTTGACTATTCGGGGTCACCCATATGCTATTATTTAAAAGAACTGTTATTTATTGTGATGTTATGTAACAGCTGTGTTCCTTCAGTCAGCCATTATATCTGAATCATAAGAGTGTTTCACAGCGTTATGATGTCCTGGTTAGGTGTACTCAGTTGAGTAAAATATTCGGGAGGAAATATCCACAAGTTTGTTTAATAATAGTGTGTTGTAAAGTGACAATGGAAAATAAGTGGAACTGTGAAGTGATTCACAGGAAACGAGTCTTTATCTTTATGTGTTTTTCATGATCTGTACAAACCCCTCTCGTAGTGGACTTTGATTCGTGATTATGGTTTTCAGAACATGTTTTAATATCAATACCATGGACTTGGGTCAATAAACTGTTACACAAGCTGATATGTGTTAGAAGCTACACCAGTACAGGACTGAGGCTCCGGTGTATTATTTTTCTTGTGTTCGGACTCTGGCATCGATCTGGGAAATGATTGGGATAAGCTACACGTCTTCATTCGTTCTGATCTTGAGTCTTTCTCTCATTTCAGGTAGGGTGAAAAATATACATAAAATATTAATTGTTGTGAATGAAAATATTATATGGCAGGATAAACATGTAAATAATGTTGCAGAATAATGAGAGATTACATTCGGGCATTATTAACAATTATAAAAATGTTGTCATATTTTAAAAAACAATTTGCTATGTCAGACCTTTTCAACTGGGACATAAACTGACCCAGCACAAAAGGTGTTAGTTGTAAATTAAATATTGAATACAAAGTGAATCCTACATCCCATGATGTAACAACAGGACACAGCGTGTGTGCATGTTAAAAGACTGGTAATGTTTGGTGCTAAATGTTTTGTAATTCAGATCTGTTGTTGAATATGAAACGATAAACATCCTATTCAAAAATTAGAAACAAATATTATGTTGGTGTTTATGTGGGAGAACCAACTATGTCACTGTCATTCCTTGATTCCTCCAGAAGCATCTTGTACGATTACGTGACTCTGAAAGTGTATTTAGCAAGCAATACTGTATATCTATCAAAAACAAATTACCATATGCAAACTCTCAATAAAATGTAAGATGGCAATTTGGTGAATTGAGAAAGTCGGTGAATTAAGATTTGTTGTTTTATGAATATTATATTTTGGTTTCATAATCGGTATAAACCCTTTCCTAGAGCTGATCACAAGTTCACTGTAAAAAATAAGTGTAGTTTTAACTGTACAATTTGGTTAAAGCGCTACTGAACGAAACTGTTAACAGGATGTTCCAGTACTATATACAGGGAAAACTGTAAAAGATCTAACCAGACATTTCATCTAATTTTACAGTAAAATGCTTTTAATTTTAGAAGTAAAAATAACACATGGATGTATAATTTACAGTCAAACTGTAAAATTATATTCCCAGAATTCCCTGCGTGACACTCCACATTTGAAAGTATTTTGTTTAAATAATCATGTTTTTTTAATAGTTTTTGTTATCAGTTATGTGCATTTGGGCTTTACATCTTCTGTTGTTTCATGACAGTTTTGCATGAATGACTCTGTGCACTTTCTATATATTAATATATACTTCTACTTGTGGCGATTCATGTGGCTTTCTCTTTTACCACCTGCATTATTATTGTGGTTGTATGTTAAAAAACAGATTTTAATAGCAGTGTGTGTTGTTGAATTTAGTCGTTTACAATCAGATTTCCTTGTTTGTAAATTACAGTTTTGTTCTGTAAATGTGTTTACAGTTGTTCTGTATTTTTTTTTTCAAAATTATTCTGGCAACCACAGCTGGCAGAATTATTCTGTAAAAACTACAGAATTTTTTTACCGTGTGGAGACAGTCCCCATCAACAATGGTAATTTTGCAAGCACATAAAGTGACTATGTGGCATAAACAATAGTTACATTGACCAAATCTGAATGTTGGTGGGAAAAAAACACATATCCCAGGCCTAACCGCTGATATTATGTTTACAACATGAACTATAAGATACAGTAGCAGAGTAAATCTCTAACAGCAGGTTTGCTTCATAATCAGACTGCATCTTTATATAGAAAATCATTATTTGTGCATTATTTATATGCTGCCAGTGTAGACCTCACAACCCCCCCCCCCAAAAAAAATATATATATATATATATATATATATATAATTAAATAAAAACAACAACAAATGTTTCTTTATCCACCATCCACCAACTGTTTCTTTATCCAACAGCAATTTCTACAGCAGAAGAAGCTACCTCTGAAACTACAGCAGGTAATTTTTTTCTTGAATTTACAATCAACTAAAATTTATTTTAGAACTTGTTCTACAAGAATATGAAATGCATACGAATTTTTATATACACACATATTACATTATATAAAGACGCAACTAACAATTAATCAGATAAAAAAAACTGAAATGAAGGTTATAATAAAATAAACAAAAGCAACTAGACAGACAAAACAGGTTGTTAATTTGGAATGTTCTTAACTTTTTTAAACTTGGCTAATTATTTTAAAGCCACAGCACTTATTCACAAGACCCGTTATGTTAGAATTATTTATTGTTCAATATTTTTTTTAAATGTCTTGCGTTACATGCACCTTGCAACATTTGTCTGTGACTTATTGAGCAGTTTTCCAGAATGGAAACACGCAAGTTAATTTCAAACATTTGCATGTAAGAATAAAACTTCTGTCGCTCGCATGCTTTGGATAACTTGGGTTGTGGTCTTGCATGCTTGATTTGCGTGATTGCCATAGAAATTAATTTATTCGCTACTGTACTGAAGCCCCGTTCACACCGCCAGCGATTTTTTTTCGCTGTATGTCGCTAGACTCTGTACTGTGAAGACGCTTGTGGGCGTCCCTATTGCTGTCGCTCTAATGTTATTGGTAGACCGCACGTCTAGACATATCTTTAAAACATGCAATCACAAACTATATATATAGTCGGTAAAACTAATATACCATTCTAATCTGACTAGGACTTAGTCTTCAAATAAATAAAAGTAGCATTCTGCTGTTGGACTACAGCAGTGCTCAGTGCATTAAATCATTAACCAGTGCTGAACTTCTCAATGCATCATATAATTAACAACACGAACCTTCAATGACTCAAACTCACTTTAGACTGCCAACAGTTTATTTTCCACAGATCATTTTTATGTCGTTAGAGCAGTGTTGGGAAGGTTACTTTGAAAATGTAATAGGTTACAGATTACAAGTTACCCTACTTAAAATGTAATAAGTAGTGTAACTTTTCAATTACTTTATTAAAGTAACGTAACTGATTACATTTGATTACTTTTCTAAATTTCTAATGTTTTCAACTGTTAATCATTTTCAAGCATGTTAACCAGGCAGGGTTAACCTTACAGTAGTACTCAACACTGATTACTGTCAGACTTTCAAAATCTTTCGTCACTTGAATTAAGATTATAATATTTAATTTTAAAGGAGACATTGGATGAAAAATATCTTAATTTACATATAAACGTGTTTTAGCAGTTTGTGGCCACAACCACCCTACAATGGTAGAAATTCACTCCTTTTTTTAATCCCCCAAAAACTTAAACAGTCTCAATTATCAAGCCAATTTGATTTTGGAGTGAATAACCAGCGCTCTCTTCCACCTTTAATACCACGACCCTTGAGCAAGGCAGCGAACCCTCAACTGTTCCCCGGGTGCCGCAGCAATATGGCTGCCCACTGCTCCAGGTGTGTGTTCACGGTGTGTGTGTGTGCTCACTGCTGTGTGTGTGCACCTTGGATGGGTTGAATACAGAGACAAATTCCGAGTATGGATCACCCATCACTTCACTTTCACTCAATTCATCTATGCCTGGCTGCGCAAATCATTTTACTCCAGACTGCTTTCCGAATGAGGGACAATTAAAGGCAGGTTTTGTTAAAAAGTTACAAAAAAACAACTAAAGGTTGGATCACTTCCTCAGAAGAGAGAGGCGGGTGAGCAGTGATCATTAGCATGTAAGCAGATATGCACCGAAACGAGTCACTGTGAACAGAGCTGTTTTTGACCAGGTAAAAAGGGTGTTGTTTTACACGACCACTGAGACCATTACAAGAAGACCCTAAAGAATCCTACCACCTTGTGGATAATGGGCATCCGATGTCCCCTTTGAAGCACGACCACCATACAATCAGACATACTTTAAAATCATGCTGAGGAGACATACAGATTTAAAATCATAAGAAATAGTTGAATAGCTATGATACTGTTTTTGAAATCAAATCTTTGCACAGCTATGACAGGAAACACTGGATCTAATAATGCCTTACAAAAAAAGAGTTAATTTCATTTCATTTCAGCTCCATTTCATTGGCTAAATATTTGTAAAACAGACAGACGTAGACATAAAGAGTAATTAATAGCATTGATTTATAAAAAAAAAAAAAAAAAAAACACCACCAAAAAAGGGCCATTCGGAGGGTATGGGGGAAAAGGGCATGAGCTCTGCACAGACAGAGTCCTACCTGGACACGTGCCTAGTTAGGCCTGTTTCACACAGAACAAACAGAATGTGGCAGAAGCAAGAGCAAGCTGACAGTTGCTTAATTAATTGTGGTTCCAATAAAATGTTACCACAGTCAGTGTTAACTAAAAATGTTTTATCAGGAGTGTGCAACTGAGAGTATGATCATCATGTTCCACATTTACAGATGCATCTCAATAAATTAGAATGTTGTGGAAAAATTCATTATTTTCAGCAGTTTAACTCAAATTGTGAAACTCGAGTATTAAATAAATTCAATGCACACAGACTGAAGTAGTTTAAGTCTTTGGTTCTTTTAATTGTGATATTTAGGCTCACATTTAATAAAAACCCACCAATTCACTATCTCAACAATTTAGAATATGGTTACATGCCAATCAGCTAATCAACTCAAAACACCTACAAAGGTTTCCTGAGCCTTCAAAATGGTCTCTCAGTTTGGTTCACTAGGTTACACAATCATGGGGAAGACTGCTGATCATACAGTTGTCCAGAAGACAATCATTGACACCCTTCACAAGGAGGGTACGCCACAAACATTCATTGCCAAAGAAGCTGGCTGTTCACAGAGTGCTGTATCCAAGCATGTTAACAGAAAGTTGAGTAAAAGGAAAAAGTGTGGAAGAAAAAGATGCACAACCAACCGAGAGAACCGCAGCCTTATGAGGATTGTCAAGCAAAATCAATTCAAGAATTTGGGTGAACTTCACAAGAAATGGACTGAGGCTGGAGTCAAGGCATCAAGAGCCACCACACACAGACGTGTCAAGTAATTTGGCAACAGTTGTCAAATTCCTCTTGTTAAGCCACTCCTGAACCACAGATAATATCAGAGGCGTCTTACCTGGGCCAAGGAGAAGAAGAACTGGACTGTTGCCCAGTGGTCCAAAGTCCTCTTTTCAGATGAGAGCAAGTTTTGTATTTCATTTGGAAACCAAGGTCCTAGAGTCTGGAGAAAGGATGGAAAAGCTCATAGCCCAAGTTGCATGAAGTTCAGTGTTAAGTTTCCACAGGCTGTGATGATTTGGGCTGCAATGTCATCTGCTGGTGTTGGCCCATTGTGTTTTTTGAAAACCACCATCACTGCACCCATTTACCAAGAAATTTTGGAGCACTTCGTCCTTCCTTCTGCTGACCAGCTTTTTAAAGATGCTGATTTCATTTTCCAGAAGGATTTGTCACCTGCCCACACTGCCAAAAGCACCAAAAGTTGGTTAAATGACCTTGGTGTTGGTGTGCTTGACTGGCCAGCAAACTCACCAGACCTGAACCACAGAGAGAATCTATGGGGTATTGTCAATAGGAAAATTAGAAAAAAGAGACCAAAAAATGCAGATGAGCTGAAGGCCACGGTCAAAGAAACCTGGGCTTCCATACCACCTCAGCAGTGCCACAAACTGATCACCTCCATGCCACGCCGAATTGAGGCAGTAATTAAAGCAAAAGGAGCCCCTACCAAGTATTGAGTACATATACAGTAAATTAACATACTTTCCAGAAGGCAAACAATTCACTAAAAATGTGCAATTCACTTCAATTCACTTATGAAGTATTCTAATTTGTTGAGATAGTGAATTGGTGGGTTTTTGTTAAATGTGAGCCTAAATATCACAATTAAAAGAACCAAAGACTTAAACTACTTCAGTCTGTGTGCATTGAATTTATTTAATACACGAGTTTCACAATTTGAGTTGAATTACTGAAATAAATGAACTTTTCCACAACATTCTAATTTATTGAGATGCACATGTACATCCAGTCTGCATAAAATGAGATCCAAACCCACAATTTTAACTGATAATGCAGATTTACTGAATGGAAAGTACTTATTATTTTCATAGTTGTATTATTTTATTTATTATTTTCTTAAATTAGTTTTCTCATAAAAAACTACTGTTTTTTTGTGAACTTTGTGAAACAACTTTTGCTGAAACAAATATATATGGCATTTTCAACAAAAGTGCCACTGAGTATGGAAAAAAATTGACTCAGTGCTATACCAATAACAAGGACTGTCTCTCTTTCCACAACAGATCTCTCTTCAAATTCAGCTAGTGTTTCCGATACAACTTCAGGAGATCCCACTGCTGCTACAGCTGATTCCACTGATTCATCAGATATTTCAACAACTATTGATGTCACATCAGCCAGTGAACCTTCAAATACAGCAGAAACATCTGTAACTCCAGATGATACAACAGGGATTTCTGCTGTAACTTCAGAAGAACCCACTGCTGCTACAGCTGATTCCACTGATTCATCAGATATTTCAACAACTATTGATGTCACATCAGCCAGTGAACCTTCAAATACAGCAGAAACATCTGTAACTCCAGATGATACAACAGGGATTTCTGGTTTAACTTCAGGAGATCCCACTGCTGCTACAGCTGATTCCACTGATTCATCAGATATTTCAACAACTATTGATGTCACATCAGCCAGTGAACCTTCAAATACAGCAGAAACATCTGTAACTCCAGATGATACAACAGGGATTTCTGTTTTAACTTCAGAAGAACCCTACTGCTGCTACAGCTGATTCACTGATTCATCAGATATTTCAACGACTATTGATGTCACATCAGCCAGTGAACCTTCAAATACAGCAGAAACATCTGTAACTCCAGATGATACAACAGGGATTTCTGCTGTAACTTCAGAAGAACCACTGCACTACAGCTGATTCCACTGATTCATCAGATATTTCAACAACTATTGATGTCACATCAGCCAGTGAACCTTCAAATACAGCAGAAACATCTGTAACTCCAGATGATACAACAGGGATTTCTGCTGTAACTTCAGAAGAACCCACTGCAGCTACAGCTGATTCCACTGATTCATCAGATATTTCAACAACTATTGATGTCACATCAGCCAGTGAACCTTCAAATACAGCAGAAACATCTGTAACTCCAGATGATACAACAGGGATTTCTGGTTTAACTTCAGAAGAACCCACTGCAGCTACAGCTGATTCCACTGATTCATCAGATATTTCAACAACTATTGATGTCACATCAGCCAGTGAACCTTCAAATACAGCAGAAACATCTGTAACTCCAGATGATACAACAGGGATTTCTGGTTTAACTTCAGAAGAACCCACTGCAGCTACAGCTGATTCCACTGATTCATCAGATATTTCAACAACTATTGATGTCACATCAGCCAGTGAACCTTCAAATACAGCAGAAACATCTGTAACTCCAGATGATACAACAGGGATTTCTGCTGTAACTTCAGAAGAACCCACTGCAGCTACAGCTGATTCCACTGATTCATCAGATATTTCAACAACTATTGATGTCACATCAGCCAGTGAACCTTCAAATACAGCAGAAACATCTGTAACTCCAGATGATACAACAGGGATTTCTGCTGTAACTTCAGAAGAACCCACTGCACTACAGCTGATTCCACTGATTCATCAGATATTTCAACAACTATTGATGTCACATCAGCCAG
Source organism: Ptychobarbus kaznakovi (assembly GCA_027422405.1). NCBI lineage: Eukaryota > Metazoa > Chordata > Actinopteri > Cypriniformes > Cyprinidae > Ptychobarbus > Ptychobarbus kaznakovi. The sequence goes on from CM049798.1 coordinate 8,460,328, forward strand.
TGAACCTTCAAATACAGCAGAAACATCTGTAACTCCAGATGATACAACAGGGATTTCTGCTGTAACTTCAGAAGAACCCACTGCAGCTACAGCTGATTCCACTGATTCATCAGATATTTCAACGACTATTGATGTCACATCAGCCAGTGAACCTTCAAATACAGCAGAAACATCTGTAACTCCAGATGATACAACAGGGATTTCTGCTGTAACTTCAGAAGAACCCACTGCAGCTACAGCTGATTCCACTGATTCATCAGATATTTCAACAACTATTGATGTCACATCAGCCAGTGAACCTTCAAATACAGCAGAAACATCTGTAACTCCAGATGATACAACAGGGATTTCTGGTTTAACTTCAGAAGAACCCACTGCAGCTACAGCTGATTCCACTGATTCATCAGATATTTCAACAACTATTGATGTCACATCAGCCAGTGAACCTTCAAATACAGCAGAAACATCTGTAACTCCAGATGATACAACAGGGATTTCTGCTGTAACTTCAGAAGAACCCACTGCAACTACAGCTGATTCCACTGATTCATCAGATATTTCAACAACTATTGATGTCACATCAGCCAGTGAACCTTCAAATACAGCAGAAACATCTGTAACTCCAGATGATACAACAGGGATTTCTGCTGTAACTTCAGAAGAACCCACTGCAGCTACAGCTGATTCCACTGATTCATCAGATATTTCAACGACTATTGATGTCACATCAGCCAGTGAACCTTCAAATACAGCAGAAACATCTGTAACTCCAGATGATACAACAGGGATTTCTGCTGTAACTTCAGAAGAACCCACTGCAGCTACAGCTGATTCCACTGATTCATCAGATATTTCAACGACTATTGATGTCACATCAGCCAGTGAACCTTCAAATACAGCAGAAACATCTGTAACTCCAGATGATACAACAGGGATTTCTGGTTTAACTTCAGAAGAACCCACTGCAGCTACAGCTGATTCCACTGATTCATCAGATATTTCAACAACTATTGATGTCACATCAGCCAGTGAACCTTCAAATACAGCAGAAACATCTGTAACTCCAGATGATACAACAGGGATTTCTGCTGTAACTTCAGAAGAACCCACTGCAGCTACAGCTGATTCCACTGATTCATCAGATATTTCAACGACTATTGATGTCACATCAGCCAGTGAACCTTCAAATACAGCAGAAACATCTGTAACTCCAGATGATACAACAGGGATTTCTGCTGTAACTTCAGAAGAACCCACTGCAGCTACAGCTGATTCCACTGATTCATCAGATATTTCAACGACTATTGATGTCACATCAGCCAGTGAACCTTCAAATACAGCAGAAACATCTGTAACTCCAGATGATACAACAGGGATTTCTGCTGTAACTTCAGAAGAACCCACTGCAGCTACAGCTGATTCCACTGATTCATCAGATATTTCAACGACTATTGATGTCACATCAGCCAGTGAACCTTCAAATACAGCAGAAACATCTGTAACTCCAGATGATACAACAGGGATTTCTGGTTTAACTTCAGAAGAACCCACTGCAGCTACAGCTGATTCCACTGATTCATCAGATATTTCAACAACTATTGATGTCACATCAGCCAGTGAACCTTCAAATACAGCAGAAACATCTGTAACTCCAGATGATACAACAGGGATTTCTGCTGTAACTTCAGAAGAACCCACTGCAACTACAGCTGATTCCACTGATTCATCAGATATTTCAACAACTATTGATGTCACATCAGCCAGTGAACCTTCAAATACAGCAGAAACATCTGTAACTCCAGATGATACAACAGGGATTTCTGCTGTAACTTCAGAAGAACCCACTGCAGCTACAGCTGATTCCACTGATTCATCAGATATTTCAACGACTATTGATGTCACATCAGCCAGTGAACCTTCAAATACAGCAGAAACATCTGTAACTCCAGATGATACAACAGGGATTTCTGGTTTAACTTCAGAAGAACCTACTGCAGCTACAGCTGATTCCACTGATTCATCAGATATTTCAACGACTATTGATGTCACATCAGCCAGTGAACCTTCAAATACAGCAGAAACATCTGTAACTCCAGATGATACAACAGGGATTTCTGGTTTAACTTCAGAAGAACCTACTACAGCTACAGCTGATTCCACTGATTCATCAGATATTTCAACGACTATTGATGTCACATCAGCCAGTGAACCTTCAAATACAGCAGAAACATCTGTAACTCCAGATGATACAACAGGGATTTCTGCTGTAACTTCAGGAGAACCCACTGCAACTACAGCTGATTCCACTGATTCATCAGATATTTCAACGACTATTGATGTCACATCAGCCAGTGAACCTTCAAATACAGCAGAAACATCTGTAACTCCAGATGATACAACAGGGATTTCTGCTTTAACTTCAGAAGAACCCACTGCTGCTACAGCTGATTCCACTGATTCATCAGATATTTCAACGACTATTGATGTCACATCAGCCAGTGAACCTTCAAATACAGCAGAAACATCTGTAACTCCAGATGATACAACAGGGATTTCTGCTTTAACTTCAACAGATTCCACTGCAACTACAGTTGACGCCCCTCTTGTGACAGAATACAGTGCATCTACACCAAATCCTAACACAACTACAGCTGATTTCACAACTACAAAAGATGTTATAGCAACAATTACAAGCTCTACTCAGTCAACAACCAAAACCACAATTACTATTATATGTGAAAATGGTGGAACTCCACAACCAAACAACCAGGGTTGTTTCTGTCCCACATGGTTTACGGGGAGACTCTGCGGAACTGTTGAAAATGACATAGTACCAGGTTTGTCTATCAAATAGGTTTTGATAATAATTAAAAATAAATTATTTAATTATTAACTTCTCTGAATTTCCACATTACAAATGGCTTGACATGCCATTTTTTTCTGGATTAATTTAGCTACAATATAATTTTTTTAGTCCTGTCGTTCACCACAAATAACGTTACTGCAATAGTTTTTTTCCAGTGATATTTGTTTTATTTATTTAAATGTAGTGCTTTAAAATTTCTTCAAATCTGCATGAAGATATGGCTAAATAATGGTATAGCTCCAATTTTTGTAAATGCAACAGGAACCTATACAAAACATATCAGCTAGACTTCATGAGATTTAATGAGTAGTTACATTGTAATTAATTTTACACTTATACTTTGCTTAAAAATATTTTCTGAAAGTTATTTGTATAAATTTCAAAGTACACAAAGTATACATTTTTTACATTTCCTCTTTTTATTTTAGGTTTCATTGAAAGGACAGTCAATGTTACGATGGAAATGAATGAGCTATTTAAAGAAGAGCACACAGACCAATCATCAGAAGACTATAAAGAATTTGTTAGAAGATTCAATGCTACAGTAAGTATTGTGGCTTAGATGGCTTCATCACTTAAATATTATTGTCCAAAAATATCACATTGGCATACATTTACTAAAACGTCCAGTTGATTAAAAATACAGTAATTTAAGCGGTTAATTACTTTAGTTCTGAAAAAAGCTCTAGTTTTTAATCATTTGTTTTAAGATGCCTTTGTTTGATAAGCTGTTACCAATACAATATTGTTAAAAAAAGACTTAAGTGTTCAAGACCTTCAAAAAGAATATTTTGGACAGTGGAGGTCATAGTTTTTTGGCTTGAAATATTACAGATATATTTTATTCAATTATAGGTGTTACCCATGTATGAAATCCAAGTATCCAAGTTTTCGGGTGTGGCCAACATAGTTCTAAGGTAATTAATCTACTTTGATAGCACAAGCTATTTTGTAATTATATTTATGCCATTATAATGTCTGAATATGAAGCATTAATGCAGTTTTGTTTCATGTCAAAGTGCTAGTAACTTGCGTAGTCAAAGAAGAATAAGGACCTTGGCCTTGAAGGAAACTAATAGGTAACACTACAAATGCAATAAACCAAGGTTGTATCACAAATCAAGCAAAACCTTGTATTATCACGACAATCCAAGATATCCTAAATTTAAATGTACTATTTAAGAATATTTATTACAAATATATTTATTTTTGTCTTTTTTCTTTTTTTTTTTTTTTTTTTGAAGTGGCCCTAAACTGAAAGTTGAGCATGATGTACTTCTTGAAATTGAAAATAACATTGAAGGCAACGATGCTTATGAAAATGTGATCAAGAACCTGACAAATGTTATTGAAGAATTAAAAACGAGTTCAGGTTGGTCATCATATGCATTCTTCCTGTGATCTAAATGGTTATTGGATGCATTATTAATCTATGTTTGTTCATTCATTTTTTCAATTCTAGTCCCAGATTTTCATGTTAACGGTGGCATTGTTTCAGAGACTAAATTCGAGGGTGAGTTTTCAGTTAATTTATTATGCTAGTAAGAAGAATAGCGAGTTATTCTATATAATATTAATTATTTTATTGAATTATATACTCCACACCAAATATGTTCTTACTTTTTAAGTGCTGAGAGAACTACTGAAATAACTGAAATGAGTTTTAATGTGTAAGGATAGATGTTGAATGTGTATTTAAACATACTGCGTATGTTTTCAACTATAGCTCTAAGGGGAGCTACAGAGACTAACAATAATTTTTAAGAAGCTAAAAAAAGTTGCATAGGTTATTGGTCTGTTTTGGAGAGTATCACAGGAGAGACTATCGCTTGAAATAGATTTGTAAGAAAGGATGTTTGTAGTATATACAAAATGCAGAAAAGTGTTGCTGTTGTGCAGTGAGAGCAAAATATGGCTTCTCAGCTGAAAATGCAAAACTATTTGTGAAGTAAGAATTTGATGCCGGCCACACCTTAAAAACACCATATTTACATCAAATTATGGTGTTGGCCACATGGTGTTGTGGGATTGCTTTCAATCTTTAATGATAGGTCATTATGTTAAAAGAGAAGAAATAATGGATGTTGAAAAATATAGGGAAACCTTAGAGGAGAAGTTTCAACAGCTGAATTGTCCCAATCACAAAGCCAAATTAACATAAGACTTTTAATAAAATCAAGAGATTGTTTAAGTGTCTCAATATTTTTTTTTATCCGTTTTATTTAAATTCATTTATTGTGACTGTTAATTGTTGTATTTATTTCTACAGCCAATGATGTGTGTGTCAAGACTATGAAAGATTTTCCTGTTGAGTTCCAACATTTTGAAGCAGCTCTGTTGGATGGCAAAGTGACATGTGTGACACCATGCAATCCGGCTCATAGTAAACAGCTCATTTGTGAGAATGACGGCACCTGTGAGGTTTCTAAGGAGGGCCCATCCTGCTAGTATGTACTTTTATTTTACTTTTATATTCTTTAGACTTCACTGACAAAGTGAGGTGCCTCTTTCTTTACGGGGGTGTGGTGGTTAAAGATCTGGGCTGGAAACGGAAAGATTTTAGGTCTGCCCCAATCATTAGTGTACTGTTAGTTTAAATAAAACCATCTGCTAAACAGTGAGTTTGAATATAGACGTATGAATGTGTGCATATGTATGCTTATATCTCTGTGTAAGTAATACCAAAATGGGAATCATTCTGACTGGATGAAACATTTCACTTCCAAAAAACTGGTATAATTTAAATGAAACAAAAGCAAAAGTTGCACACAAATATGCAGATGTTTCTCTGAAAATTAAAAAGACTTACAATGCATTTTTGCTCTAGTTGCCGTTATGCTGATGACGTCTGGTACTTGGGAGAGCGTTGCACTATCCAGGTGCACAAAGTTGGATTTTATGCTGGATTGGGAACGGTGGCAGCCATAGCAGTAATAACTGTAGCAATCCTGACAGCTTATCTCATGATAAACAAACGAACGGTGAAGAGGTAAGTAACTTCATGGACTTTATCAAACTGCCTCAGTTCAAAAATGTTCATGGGATGTCTGCGGTTTTGCAGTCTTGAAGTCATGTCAAGCCATTTCAGTCATGTTGCAGTCAGGCCTTTATTGGGCCACTCCAGAAGGCAAATTTTCTTTTGGAGAATAATTTACTCCTGTGCTTTGATTCGTTATCCTGTGGTATCACCTGACATCTGTTGATCATCAGTTAGCGGAAAGATGGCCTGCAGAATGTCCTGACAAACTTCATGTGAAATTGTAAAAATGCATGTTTCTTTTGATGACAGCAAGCTGTTCAGGCCCTGTGAACACAAGACCATCATATTCTGATGGATTTGCAGGCAAACATAACAGGAAATTTGTTCAGCCTATGCTCTGAAAAAAACAATCAATTAGCTGCTCTCAAGACCAGAAAAGCAGTTTGCTGTTAAGTTGATACATTTCTAATACTATCATCCAAGTGGATGCTGCACGTGCACACTGGTGGTGGTTGAGGAGAGACCCCCCCCCCCCCATATGATTGTAAAGCGCTTTGGGTGTACAGCAATACACAAAAAAGCACTATATAAATGCATCATTAATTAATTCATTAAAAAGAGGGTGTTTTTCATGAATAAATGTGTTTTTATGCTGTCCATAACTTTATTTCTGTCTTACAGGAGTAAGGACATTAAGCAAGAGCTAGTGAAGGAATGGTTAGAGGATGACTTTGAATGGCCACCACAAAAGAAAACATCAAACACAGGTACCAAAAAATTAAATAAATAACAATCTGCATTACTCAGCAATTATTACCTGCAGGTTGTACCTGAATATTTGAACCATTCACCAAATGGTTTCTTTTGTGCACAATTTCAAAATATTATTAATACTGTTATCTCCTTAAATTGGTTTGATAAAAAAGGTAAAGGTGATAAAGAGGTAAGCAATTAATAATTGGATGCAGTATATTATTCCAAAGTGGTAAAATAACAAACAAAAAACAAAACATAGAAAGTTAAATTACAAAAAAGAAAAAAGGAAAGCTGAACATTAAGATGTTCCTGTGTGTAACATCATGACTTGAAGTGTGGCAGAAAATTGGTATTTTAAAGTCCCTTAGATCATCTAAACATTTTGTTTTGCACATTTCATCATGGATTATTTTGTGAACCTGTTCAAATGTAATACAAACTATGCTAAGAATCAGAGAAAGTATATTTTGACCAGACAGCCTGTGTGTGAAAAGCTGTTCATTTCACAAGTAAAGATGCATAGTGCATATTTAGGATCTAAGCATATTCAGGAGTTTCTAATTTACATTTATGCATTTAGCAGACGCTTTTATCCAAAGCGACTTACAGTACATTCAGGCTATACATTTTTTATCAGTATGTGTGTTCCCTGGGAATTGAACCCACAACCTTTTGCACTATTAACGCAATGCTCCACTGAGCCACAGGAACTAGGCTCAGCAAGCTGCAACAAATGTATATTTTTATTTTGATGTTTAGCGCAATAAGAGCATTGTAGTCTTTTTTTTCCTCATGGGATTTTCATTTTCTAGTTAAACACGTTTCTGATGAATCAACATAGCTTTTTTGTATTTCCAGTTAACAGATATGATAATCCAGTATACCCAGGAGGCATGCATAAGCGGGACAGTTTCGGAAAGTATAAACCAGATTTCTCTGCGAATCAGTCTTACACACATCATTTTTCACCTGAACCTGATATTCATCTCCGGTATCTTCAAAGGGATCAATCTGTGAGTACTGAGAGGATACACTGATGTACACTTAGCAACATACAGTGTTCTTCTACTACACCAAGAAACAGGGTTACACTATAATTATGTTTCGTAATTAACTATCTTACCTGGTTAATAAAGATAAGACACTTTTTAATTTCTGACCTATACACAATTACACATTTCCATAGAAGGTACTCACCTAACCAATGATTTTTCTATTGAATTCAATGGAATACAAGCATTAAAACAGCACAGTGATGGTTTTTCCAGAATTCCTCATTCCTTGTTTTGCTCTTGACAGATGAGAATCGACAGACCTCAGATCCGGACATCTTTTGATATTTAATATTCTAAGTGTTTGGAAAGACAGCATTATGGCTTTGTATGACACTGAATGTATCTGTTGCTAAAAATATGCAGTCTTGATCTATCAAAACCAGTTGCAAGAGCACTGTATTTATACCATACAATTCAGCATATTTTCTGTACCTCAGATGTGTGACAAACATCATCCGACCATATTGCATTTGATCACATGATGACGAGCAGTAAAGCTTAAGAAATGCCCTGCTTATCTTCAGATATGTTATTAATATAATCAGTGTAATAAAATTAGATATCAAGTAGTCATCATTTTTTGTAGGTTTCACTTTGTTATTGCACCTAGGTATCATTTCTTAAAAAAAAATATTCATAATGACACTGCATTAACATAAACTTGTTTGTAAATGATATATTAACACACAAATTATTTATTAGCTTTATACTCCATACGGTTTGTAAATTGACACTTGCTAATGTTATACTAAATTATAATCTCTGTTTGTTTTAGTTGTCTTTTTCCTCTGTAAATGCAATAAAATACATGAACAACAAATTATGTTCTTGAGCTATTGTGTTTTGAAATATAAGAAAACATCAAACATCATGAGCTCACAGAGAGGGACAGAGTAGCTTCATAAAACAGCATTCCCAATTACTTTCTTGCCTCTTGATTAGTTATTTTCAGTACTTTGTTGGTGGCACTTTATTTTACCGTATGTGTACTTACCTAAGAAAGTACTGGTAATATAAGGTAACTACATGGGGTAGGGTTAAGTTTAGGGGTAGGTTCAAGGTTAGTATTTACTATAATAAGTACATATGTACATGAGGAACAGGACTGTAAAATAAAGTGCTACCACTTTTGTAATGTTTTCCTACTCAGACACACAACAAAAGCAGTTAATGGGACTTCCTTTCTGAATATTCTACCCCTCAATTTATTCTCTTCATATTACATCGTTACATTACTAAGTTCTTCCAAAATATAACAACAGTGAGTGTTTTAACTGATAAAGAAGAGTTTAAATCACTTTGGAAATATTGAATGTTATCCTCAAAATTTTAAAGATGCCTGTTCATTTTGAAAGGAACAGATATATGTATAAAATGTTTCGGTTTTGTCACTCTACTATGCCATTTTTGTATTTAGAGCATGCTGATTAAGACATCAATTTTACGATAATTTCTCTTTTTAAATGTGATTTCAACTTTCCAAAAAATAATAAATCCAGAAAGTAAATCATAACAAACAAAATAAATGACCCACTATTGGATTGATACTTGTATTGTTTTTTTTATTATATCCTAGTGTTTCGCAAAGTGAGCTGCTTTATATCAGATATCTTATCAGTAGCATGCCAAACAACGTGAGGTACAGGTCTTGTTTAGTGGGAAGCCACACATCAAACAGATAATCAGGAAAAAGAAACTGATGATCAGCTGCTCTACAATGAGTATTGAAAAATGTTACAAATGGTTGCATCACTTGTACCTAGACCTCTGTGGTGCAATGAGACTCTTGGGTCATTGTGTAACTAAACACATTACTCAATCGTGTAGTGTTACTCGCCCTAAATGCCGCTTTATTAGGGGTAAACCCTTCTGTTTGTGTACGGTTTTGTTTATAAATCTTTTGTATTAAAAAAGTACCAAAGACCATAATTCTTATAGATCTTGGTGGAAAGGTTCCAAATCCACCCCCACTCAAGAAGATAAAAAAGGCATTCTAATTCTACTCCAGTGCCGCTTTACACAACGACTGGATATTACAGGTGCATCTCAATAAATTAGAATGTCGTGGAAAAAATCATTTATTTCAGTAATTCAACTCAATTTGTGAAACTCGTGTATTAAATAAATTCAATGCACACAGACTGAAGTAGTTTAAGTCTTTGGTTCTTTTAATTGTGATGATTTTGGCTCACATTTTAACAAAAACCCACCAATCTCAACAAATTAGAATACGTCATAAGACCAATAAAAAAAAAAACATTTTTAGTGAATTGTTGGCCTTCTGGAAAGTATGTTAATTTACTGTATATGTACTCAATACTTGGTAGGGGCTCCTTTTGCTTTAATTACTGCCTCAATTCGGCGTGGCATGGAGGTGATCAGTTTGGCACTGCTGAGGTGGTATGGAAGCCCAGGTTTCACACCATGAATATTTAACAAACTTTTGGTGCTTTTGGCAGTGTGGGCAGGAGCCAGATACTGCTGGAAAATGAAATCAGCATCTTTAAAAAGCTGGTCAGCAGAAGGAAGCATGAAGTGCTCCAATATTTCTTGGTAAACGGGTGCAGTGATGTTGGTTTTTAAAAAACACAATGGACCAACACCAGCAGATGACATTGCAGCCCAAATCATCACAGACTGTGGAAACTTAACACTGGACTTCAAGCAACTTGGGCTATGAGCTTCTCCATCCTTCCTCCAGACTCTAGGACCTTGGTTTCCAAATAAAATACAAACTTGCTCTCATCTGAAAAGAGGACTTTGGACCACTGGGCAGTTCTTCTTCTGCTTACAGGTAAGACGCCTCTGATATTATCTGTGGTTCAGGAGTGGCTTAACAAGAGGAATTCGACAACTGTAGCCAAATTCCTTGACACGTCTGTGTGTGGTGGCTCTTGATGCCTTGACTCCAGCCTCAGTCCATTTCTTGTGAAGTTCACCCAAATTCTTGAATCGATTTTGCTTGACAATCCTCATAAGGCTGCAGTTCTCTCGGTTGGTTGTGCATCTTTTTCTTCCACACTTTTTCCTTTTACTCAACTTTCTGTTAACATGCTTGGATACAGCACTCTGTGAACAGCCAGCTTCTTTGGCAATGAATGTTTGTGGCTTACCCTCCTTGTGAAGGGTGTCAATGATTCAGCAGTCATGATTGTTCTGTGACCAACTGAAAGACCATTTTGAAGGATCGGAAACCTTTGCAGGTGTTTTGAGTTGATTAGCTGATTGGCATGTCACCATATTCTAATTTGTTGAGATAGTGAATTGGTGGGTTTTTGTTAAATGTGAGCCAAAATCATCACAATTAAAAGAACCAAAGACTTAAACTACTTTATTCTGTGTGCATTGAATGTATTTAATACATGAGTTTAACAATTTGAGATGAATTACTGAAATAAATGAACTTTTCCACGACATTCTAATTTATTGAGATGCACCTGTAGCGGACTCTTTAAATACATTTTAATTTGGATCTGTAAGGGTCTCTGAATCCTTGATTCCTAAAATCATCTAGTCTATGGGAATCTACAAGAAACTGTACATCCAATTTGATTTACCTCAGGACATTTTCTAAAAAAACTACATTTTCTAACTCCCCCTAGGTTGTTGATTTGATTTGCTTAAAACTAGGCATGCACCATCCCTAACAAGGTCCTAACAAAACAAATTATCAGAGCAATTCTGATTTCTTAAACTAACTAAAAAAAATATATATATATGGAAAACATTACATTTTCCAACCCCAAAAAATGAATATTACCATCTGGGACAGAATGAGGATGAGTAAAAGATGATTCTTAAAAATGTATTACTGTGCTTAAAGTGAAAGTGACGTGATTTTCAGCTAAGTATGGTGACCCATACTCGGAATTTGTGCTCTGCATTTACCCATCCAAAGTGCACACACACATCAGTGAACACAACCGGAGCAGTGGGCAGCCATTTATGCTGCGGCACCCAGGAAGCAGTTGGGGGTTTGGTGCCTTGCTCAAGGGCACCTCAGTCGTGGTATTGAGGGTGGAGAGAGCGCTGGACATTCACTCCCCCCACCGACAACTCCTGCTGGCCCGAGACTCAAACTCGCAACCTTTGGATTATCCACAACTTGAACCTAGTCCAACCATTAGGCCACGACTTCCATGTGCTAAATATGCCCTATCCTATGCTAAAAGGAAATATTTGCTAAACCAAAACCAGGAATATGTTCCACTTTTTTTAGTCAATTGGCAACCATACTTTCAAAACTTGTTAATCAGACTAAACTTAAAATTTTGAACTAAAGTGCTGTTCAGTAAAAAAAAAAAAAAAATTTATCTCTAGTTTATCTTTTTATGATTTGACTTTCCAACAGTAGTGGAAATCCTAAACTTAGAACAGTGATTTTGGAGAACCATCACTTCAAGGGCATCAGTACAGCTGCAGTTCAGTTTATGAATAGGAAAATCTTAAGAGTACTTACAATTCATTCTTCAGCACTCGAGCCTCTGTAATCCCTTTTCAGCTCTATTTGACTTGGTAAGAGGTACAAATTCAGGTGACTATTGTTTTAGAGGCAGCTTTGTGGCGATTAAAATTTACAACCATGATGCCAAGTTACAGCAGGACTCCATTATGCACTGCCAGCTATGTCCTGTGAAACTATGGGTTGGGTATATAACGTACAATGGCAAACATAAATTAAATATATTTCTCGCATCAACATGAAATGACAACAGCGTTCAGGTTATGATAATTCCAAGGGCCCCAATCATATGAGAGTAACTGGTGATCATATAAAAACTGTACAAATTGCAAACTAAGGTTGATTTACATACCCCACAATTTGAAGTTTAGAAACTCGGTTAAATATATTACGTTACATTTATTTTTTAATGTCTTGGTTATTTTTTTTTTACAACAAACTTATTTTAACAGAATCATTATGAAATTTAAATTGGTTAATTATCAATATAACAATACTTAATATGCACACATTTTTCAAACAAAAGAAAGAAACAACATCTACACCCGTGGCAAAGTGAAACATAAGACCCACACAGAACCTGGCTAAGCATATCATTTCTCAGAATACAAGGACGATCTTTTCAGCAAAGCAGCTGGAACTAACAAAGGATTGAGAGGACAGGTGCCAGCTGTAGCCCAGTCTTTTTTGTCCTTTGCTGGTTCTGTGACAGATGACTCACTGGAGGGCTCTTTAGTGGATCCCACAGTAGTCCTGTGTTTGTGTGTTAATGCAGTCGAATCAGCTACATTAGCCTGTTGGACGTCCCTTTCAGTGTTTGAAGAGGAAGCTGGCATTTTTGCAGGTTTGGTGAGCTGCGAGTGTAAGTGGAGAAAATGATGTTGAAGTTCCTTGCAGTCCAGTGAGGGGAGCTCTTCAGGCAAACACATCAGCATATCCAACAGTACTGCGCTCTCTGAGGATGGAATGTGGAAAACATGAGAAAAAGCAGAGTGCTGTTCACATATCTAAAAAGGGACACTAGTTCACCCAAAATGAAAATTCTGTCATTTACTCACTCTCATGTCACTCCTATATAAATGACTTATACGGAAAAATATGTTGATAAAGTGAAAGTCAGAAGCGTCCAAAACAACACTGATCCACAAAAAAAAAACTTTTTCAAAAGGCAAAATATCTTTGTGTTCCACAGAATAAAGAACATCATATGACAAGATAGCAAGTATTGGCAAGATAGCAGTCATTTTTGGGTGAACTATGTGTTTAAGTTGATCTAAGTGCCACAATCCTGGAACAATGTGTAAAATGCTCATGAAGAGTGTAATTTATTTAAATATTTAGTAGAATATTATATGCAAATGTATAATTTAACAACACTTACCCATTGAAGTAAGAGCTGAATTGCAGGTTTTAGAGTCAGTGTCACTTAAATATTGATAAATCTTGTCAAAATTTACAACACACTTCAGCATTATTGGTTTGCTTGGGTTAGCATGGTCTAACAGTTTCGACTGAACTTGATTGCGCTTATTTAGGGAAACTGACAGTGACACTGGACCAGTGGAAACAGGACTGGACACTGTTGGTTCTGCTTCTGACTGCAGTTGGCTTGGGCTTCTTGTCATCTGCGAGGACCTTGGTGTGGGTGTTTCAGGTGCTTTAGACACTAGAGGCACTCTGCTTGATGCATTATCCAACTGGCTAAGAAGGTCAACAGCATTAGAACTAGAGTCAGGCTGAATAAGAGATGCAGCTGAGGGAGCAGAAACACTGGGATTTGGGCTCATCTCTGAGGCAGAAGGCCGAGAGGGGGTCTTAGGGGACTGGACAGGGTGAAGACTGGAGAAAGCAGGTGTTTGGATGATGGGGTGAGGAGGTTCAGAGTGCATCAGGCCACAGGGCTCAACAGCAGCTATCACAAGCATCTGATGACAAAGTAAAAACAGAAATGTTATCTGCTATTAGAGTCATTTAGATGATAAAGGCAATAAAATAAGTCAAATACTGTACATTGTACGTGACTGATAAGTGGTATGTACTTTGCTCTCTAGGTGTGCTATAAATATAAGTAATATATAAGCATCATAAGCGAATGACAGAATCAGTTGCTGAAATTACATACTTATGGTGCAAGAATAAGCATCAATGTAAAATGTATCAATTCAGATGTAGGTAAATAAGATTATCCATCACAATTTTTCCACTTCTATGTAGTGACTGTTTTAGCAGCTTCGGTCAAATTCATAACTAGTTTGAATTTTTGCGCAGTCAGAGTAAGGCAGACTACGTTATTGAGGTGAACCTGTACAGTTCTTGGTGTGGTGTCTGATGTAATTTCTCAAATGTCCCATACAGACCTGGGAAAATGCAGAAGAAATAGTCTTCTCGTGGGGTCTAGAGATTTTCTGTACCAGCTCGGCCCACAATTCAATGGGAACTTTAGCTTTGCGCTCCTCTCTCCTCTGACTCTGGACCTGTAGATACACCTTCTGTAGCAAATGTGACTTCAGGGTCATTAGCAGGTCTTCAATCTGAAACAGTAATAACAATTGCATTACAATGGGCATGTGCATGTTCATCCACAATTTGGTGTCGATGAGCTTACCTCTTTGAGAGACCGGTGGGGAACTTTCTTTTGAATCTCAGTCAGATCTAATTCTGATTCAAAATTCTGCTGACGTTTCAAAGCTTGCAAAAAGCTCTTAAGATCTTTGCGATTCCATCCGTTGCCGAGTGATCTGGTGTTCACTGTCGGCTCTTCCTCAGTGCTCTTAAGAAAGCGTGATGGTTCAGTTCGCCGACGAAATGGAGGTTTCATAGTCGCAGATTACATAAAAGTCATTTTCCATGTACTATGAAATTTCCTGTTGTATGGAAAAGAAAATATCAATATTTAACAAAAACAAAACATACAACATATTTTTTAAGCATTAAACGTTCCTTTGAGAAAAACTTGGGAGGAGAAATATTTAAATATCTTTAAAGAAAAGTTTTATTTTAGAGATGTAAGTGGTGGAAACATTCTGGAGTATATCCAATCCAGGTTTATATATGTTTTGATCAGGTGAATTATAGGGATGTCATGAAAGACTAATTTGGTATTCGGAATGTATCGAAGCAACTAACGTAACAATTGTTTTAGAAGTGTTGCAGGAATATGTATGAACATCGAAACAAAGGCCTACAAAAGCCTGCCGTCTTAACACAAACACAATGAATACTTCAACTCACTGCACGGCGAGCAAGAATGCGAAAAAAGATGTTGCTTCTTAGAGCTTTCTTAAAGCCACTGCTTATTATCTTAAAAAAAGCACCCATAGCTTCCACAACATATGACAGATACTTACAAAATAAACTGAAGGGCAGCGCCAAACTTTCACTTTATTCACACGGCTTCATTAAGACAGGATTGCACGGCAGCCATCAAATAGAATCATTTAAAGTAAAGTAGATGAGACTTCCGTAAAAACAGTTTGGTCACAACACGCTGATAATACCCGTATCTCGCTACGAGTCACCGGAAGGTTCAAAAACCACGAGACTAAAATGCGTTTGCACAATTCCGATTGCAAAGATTCAACTGGGCCGTTCTCATTTGTTTTATTCAACATATAGATACAAAATATAAAGATTTAAAATATGTTAGAAAAGACTAACATACTATACAGTCAGTGGTATTACATTAGTACGTTTATACCTACTATTGTCGTTTGTTCAACATGCCACTAGAGACCGCTCAAACCTCACACAAAAGTGAATTTCTCACTCCAAGCGTATATACGATTACACACTGTATATTTGTCTGTTGCACTTGTTTAAAGGGGCAATGAACTACAAAAATATTTGGAACCTTAAGTCAGTCTGTTTTATTTTAATATTTTTTTGGCATGTAAGTTAGCATAATGAGACATTTCTGTCGAGATCTGTCAACTCTGATCCGACATTTCATCAGTATGGAAAAGCACTTCCGCATGTGTTGGAACGGAACATGTATACATCTGTATTTTTCACGACAGCTGTAAATAGTTTATGAAAACGTACACGGTGACGGTACTGCTAAATATAGATCTATCGTCACAAATTAAAATAGTCTTGGCAGCGGTGGGATTCGAACCCACGCCCCCGAAGAGACTGGAGCCTTAATCCAGCGCCTTAGACCGCTCGGCCACGCTACCCATAAAAAACAGATTATAGCCAATACTAAAAAAACATTTAACGTTCTCCAAAAGTCTCAGTATTTTCTCTCTGCATATCAGGTTTTATCCAGTGAAGAAGTTTAGTTTTTTGTTAAGTAAGGAAGACCTCATTGTTGCTATTAGGAGTTTAAGCATAGTCCGTTTTCATTCACACCCCAGATAGCAAGAACCTTTGGGCCAAATGTGGCTGGTAGCTGTCACATTTGGCCTAGGTATGGCATGGCTGAGCACATACGGGCCAAACTTCCCCCATATATATTTTGCCATAGATTTAGAACTGGAGGGGATTTTATTTTGGATGACAATGTTTTGAGGTATATGGTCCAGATGACAGCACACAAATGAGAGCCATATATGGCTTGGCTACGGCACACCATGGTATGTGTTAACTTATGGTTAACATTTGGCTTTTATTTGGAAAAACATATAAACTGCTATAGTCATGTGTGGCAGGTTAGTAGCAGTCCACATCTCAGCCCATTCAACAATGCTATTGGTTGCTTTGTGCCTTCCCTTATTCCTATTGGTGGATTACTGAAATTTCGAAAATGTATCCGTTATTCATTTCCACTCCGCTTCCTCTTTCAACCGCCGTTAAAAAAGAAGATGATGAAAAAGCTCCCTATTTACAACAACAGCCTTTGCCCAGACACATATTATTCAGGTAAGTGCAGTTTTGGTGTTTTACATTTTTTCTAGGGGTGTAATGGTACACTTATTCGTACAGAAAATTGTACCGAGTAACGTAAATACAGTGTCATCTCTCATCACTCTGCAGAGAATAAAACCTTTTAAAAAGACCAAGAGTTGATTTGTCTCTTGACTGATGAGAGTAAGTAAAAATTGCCACGACACATAATCTCCTTATTTCTTGCATTTTCATTATTTTTCTTGTAACTCTGACTACATGTGCTGAAAAAAATCTAGAAATAATATTTCATAACTACCTTTAATATAGCTGAAGAAGGTAACACCAGTGACAAAAAAAATATACATGTGGTCTTTAAATAATTGCACAAAAAAGCAAACAAAAAATTGCTGTAATTTATATGTATTCATAAATTCAAAAGGTAATCTAACAATGTGGTCTAAGTTAAATGTAAAAAATGTAAGACATCTTGCATACCAAAAGTGTACATTTCTGTAGAATGACCCATGGAAAGGGGATCAATTCCGTGAAGATTGGGACCTCTGCTGGTGATTGAGGACATGATTTTAGTGGTTGTGTGTATTATTTTTTACTGCTGTGTCCGAAAACGCTCACTCATTCACTAATCCATACAGTGTATGGCAGTTGACTGGACTATATCAGAGAGGAGTGAACGAAATAAGTGAACAGATTCGGATGGTGACGTATACACTGCGCGTGAGACTTGCGCTGTTGGAAAACATCTTCGTCACATATGTAACTTACTTTTATATTACATGTACCTTATTTTAGAACATAACATTAATAGAAATAGCACTCAAAATGACTTTATATTGTAATTATACATA
Organism: Ptychobarbus kaznakovi; assembly: GCA_027422405.1. Taxonomy (NCBI): domain Eukaryota; kingdom Metazoa; phylum Chordata; class Actinopteri; order Cypriniformes; family Cyprinidae; genus Ptychobarbus; species Ptychobarbus kaznakovi. The sequence continues at coordinate 8,478,140 of CM049798.1, forward strand.
CCTCCGCATCTGCTTTGTGGTTTCCATCGATGGTTATTAATTAATTTGTTTTGTAATGCTTTTTTGATCATAATCATTAAATACAATCAAAATAATGAGAACAAAATAAATACACACCAACATATGTTCAAAATTTTACGCATTTATTTTTAGTATCTTGAACACTCCGAGCAGCGTTTAGAGCTCAGATAAGATAATGGTTGTAGAGCGCCCTCAGGCGACCGCTAATTTGACATCAGAATATAAACGCTAACTAAAGGGCACCTCAATAAACGATGCCACCTCAGTAAACTATAAAATATTAAACTGAGTTATTGTCACATTATATATTTTTTTAATAAAATAATGTATGAAATAAATGAGAAATAAGAAAGATGTAAACGGCATCTCGTTCAAACTCCGCGCACCATCCTCTCTTCCAGTCGTCGGTTCTCCGCATTAGGTTTATGCTTCAACGATGTACTGCCCTGTCCCAATGGCACCTAAACCCTCGCGTCTTTCTCTGAGTCTGCACTTTCATGACGTTAATGCCGCTTTGACTGTCGGGTAGAAGTTTGCTGCGGAGCTCGCCCCAGTACCACGTCCACATGACAAGCTAATAACAAGGCTGTCAGCATTATAATAGCTGCTTTTGCGTTGTATTTTTGTTTATGATGAAAATATACATTTTCGTCAGTTATTTTACCTACGGATCGATGCATTTCTTACAGATTTCTGCTCATTCGAAATCGGATACAGATGAAGTAGCATGTAATATTACATTTGTTTGAATGCATTATTGAGAGAGAGACTGCGTGTGAACAAGTGCTGTAGTAGTTGTTTAAATCACGCTTTCAGCTGAAAATATTCAGTATCTAGACTAGAAGCAACGAACAAATTCCTTGAGAACTATAACCCACTGCTCTTGTCCATTGCCGTTATCATATAGCTTTCACATTCTTCTGATTAGAGTGATCCTTCTCTATGAAGCTAGCTAAATATTAATATGTGAATTCTTGCTAAATATGCAGTTATATTACGGGTCGTTGGCATGAATTGTACCTGTGATGGTGGTGGAGCGCTCTTGGAGTGAGTGAAAACCATGATGCTCCGACTTTTAAAAAATCCGCTCCTGGCTCGTGCAAAATCACACTGCTCCGCTCCTCTCACATACTCTGATTGTGAGTAACTGTTGCTGTCATGACAGATTTATCTCAGAACCATCCCGCTTTCAAAATAATCTAGCTGCGGGCGCGTGCCAGAAATTGCTTGGGGGCCAGTTTTGGCTGTTGCCGACCACTGCCCTACGGTTCCTCGTGGACTTAACGGACACGTGCACGCGGGCGGACATTGTAAGACCGCAAGTGCACATGAAGTGTTCAATTTGGGACAGGCCTCCATCGGTTGTACACTCGAAATCAGAATGCATTTTGGGTAAAAAGTAGTGAACGAATGTAGGGAATGAAGTTGTATACTCAGAATTCGGATAGCACTTCAAAATGGCTGACACCCATAGAGCAGTGGATAGGGAGCGTTTTCGGACACAGCTTTTGTATTATTACTGCATGTCTTTGAACAAGGGTGGATGTTCGACAGGGGTTGTTTATGCCAAAATGGAAAGATGTTTACCCTGACATATTTTTAAAAGGAGAATGTTTTTTTTTTTTTACTTTCAGATAAATTGTTAGATATTTTGAGAGATAAAAAAAGTATCTGAATGCAGTTATTTAATCTAAATGCTTTACTTCATCTTCAATAAAGCTATCTCCTCAGGTTTCGTGGTGGAACCTGTCCCACAAGCCTCATAACTATTAGACAAAAACAAAGTCAATTTTCACATTGCATGTCAGTTTAGGAACTGTATTTTTATGATGAACTGGAACTGTCAATCTTGAATAAAAAATAAGGAATTAGAGTTTAAGTTATTTAAAATTCAGTCTGATGCACATTAAAAATATATCACATAATATTTTGCTATTTTATAAACTTAAGAGGATTTGCCTCCGATGACTTTTCATTTTACTTTCCACTGCTGTCAAATGTGGTATGACTTGACCTCCAAAATCAGAAAACATTTAGGTTTGTCTTGTTTAGTCATTAGTCCTTGTGTATATATAACCCTATTGTTTCTATTGTGCCTTGTCTAGCTTTATGTAACCCATTGATGGTGAGTCTTTGTCAAGGTCAGGTTCTATTCAAGTCATTGTGTTAGCTTTGTATTTACAGTATTTCTTTATTTCAATAAACTGCACATGGGCTAAACTCTGTTCACCTTCAGCGGACTATTTATCCTTTGTAGTGAATGGGTCCCATCAGAAGGAGAGCCTAAACAACTGATGCTGCAACGTGATCTCATGATAATTCGTATGTATTTTATGTAAAATGTGGCTCTATAAAACGTACATTTACTTACGTTTTTACAGGCAATACAATACTGACATATTTTCATCATCTAAACGTACAAATAGTTACGTATTTTCAGCATTTAAACGTACAAAACTGACGTATCGATGACATCTAAAAAATAATCTTTATGATTATTGAAATCGTGGCATCAAATTTTTTTGGGGTTCCAATTGCATCATTAAATTGTTAACTCGTTTAATATGAAATGATAACATTTTGTTTTGTTGTGGGATTTCTGCTGCCAGCTCGTTTCCAATAAAAGGCCTACATAATGTAAAACAAGATTTTAAATTTAAACCTTAAAATAAATAACATTTGAAATCGTTTAAGGTTAACGTTACTTGCCATGGGCCACAAAAAGCGTTTTCTCCGAATACTGTGACTAACAATAGAAACTTAAAAATACACTATAACCGCAACATAATTACGACATGAAACAATTTTATTCGTGTGCTGTAATCAGATCTTCGGAATCCATACGACTACGAGGAACAGACCCAAATCCAAGCCTTTAGTCGGTGATCTTATTCTCCATCCCGAGCAGCGCGTTCAGTGACAGTTACAACAAAGCCTGAGCTGACTGACACGTCGAATTAAATGTTGTTACGAATTAAAATGTTGCCGCTTCAAACGACAGGTTTTACGGAAGGATAATCACGCTCTCCCTCATTCGCCTGCATTTGTCACAGATTGCGACATGCCGTGTTTTTTGGTGAGGTGTGTGTTTGAATGATGTAAGCACGCGCGCGCCTTTCGAGTTCACTGAGAGCGAGAGGATCAGGGGCCCGTTTCAATAAGGAGGTTCAACCAACTCTGAGTTTAAACTTGAACTCAGAGTTGACTTACTCTGAGATGGGAAACTCAGAGTTTCGGTTACAGAACGGCTGAATTGTGTTACTCAACTCTAAGTAGGTTGACTCTGAGTTTGGCGCGTGCACCACGACTATGAAAAGTCATGATCAGTGTGAGCTCCGAAATTACGATTCACCATGGCAACAGCTCCGCCAAAAAGACGTCAGAGCGCATACTTCCGTCAATGTAACTTTAATTCGTAACTTTAATCTTAATAAACTGTCAATACTTAATAACTGTTATAAACCAGATGTGAAAACTGTAAATTATTGAACTATTATTAATTTTAATGGTATCCTGTGCCACAAAAAGGAAAAAGACAGAAAGAAGAAACAAGAACATGGCAGCAGCTAAAAATGAAGTATAAAATATAGAGGTGGGCAGCTAGATAATCTTGAAGAATTAATCTAGATTAATCTTGGAATTAATCTAGATTAATCTAGATTAAAATGGCTCATTTGAATCTCTGGCCGAAGGCATTCATTTGAATTCTGCCGAAGGTGTGTGCTACCCAAATAATGACTAAAAGTAAGTCTTTGAGAACGGGTTTCTCAAGCCAGGTGGCGCATTAGACCAGGGGTCATCTCCTGTTTCCAAATGCATCACAAACTTTAATCTCTTCCCGTCCCAATCCCATGAAAAAACTGGGGGAAAATCCGTTCCATCTACGGAAGAATGACTCCCATTCCACTCCCACTCCGTGTTGTTGTTGTTGTGTTTTTTTTTGCCGTCAATTACAGTAAAATTATAGTACAGATCACAGCGTGCCCACCTTATTAGTTGAATAAAACCCAAAATGTCGTTTTTTGTTATTATATGAACTGAAGCCATCATATTATGCACAGTGTTGCACAGATGTAAATAAATTTCCATGCTAACACACACGTAAATCATCCATTCTACGTCTTCTTTTTTTTAGACATTTCACTCTTATAGATATATTTTTCTATGTACTGTATTTTAGATATATTCGAGTTTCGAAGTTTCTCGCTCAAGTTCACATCACATGAGCGACCTGTTTGTTAAAGCGTCCTGTTTGTTCTGAGTGTTAACGTCAGATTTAAGTTATATCTGAGTGCACACCGTAGAGATTTTACAAGTGAGCGATTCGAAAGATGTATTGAGTCCTGCAGCAAACGCTCAATTTATCTGTATGACCAAAAATGACGGAGATTTTAAGAGCAATGTGAGCGCACCGGAGCCTGTCCTGCAGAAACGCGCTTCCACACAAACACTTCAATAGCGCACATACATCTCTCTAGGAAGCTCATATTGAGCGGCCATGTAAAGGCTACTACATACATCTTGATCATGATAGGTGAGCATATTTGAGGTTGATGAATGATAGGTGAGCCCGTTTGGATGTCCTGCCCGATTGTATTACCACACAGACCAGCCGTTAACAATCTGTCCATCACGGACTGCGAGCCTCTAGTTCGAAGATCGTTCTCGCCCTACAGTGCAATTCGGCTTGGTATACATCCGCGCTAAAATATCAGGGTGAAAGTCATCATAGCTTGCCGTAGTATAGACCCAGCTCCAAACCAACTTTGAGAATAGATTAACGGCGATATTTTTTTTATCGCCGATAAGAGTCTCACGTTAACGCAGCACGTTAACGCCGATAGCGGCCCACCACTAATAAAAAAAACACAATTCAATCAAGGTAAGCTTTGAACATGAAAGGTTCATGGTGTGGGCTAAATGACTTTACAAAAATTTGACATTAAATATCATTCAATGTCTATTTCAACGCACTGCAGCTTTTTCCACATGGTCTAACACTCTTTTCACATAATTAATATTTCTAATAATTATTAAATAAATTCACATAATTATAATTATACATTTCTTTATTAGAGTAATACAATGAACTACTGACTTGTAGATGGCAAGAAGGCAGAGGGAGAACCTGCAGCACTGACAGATGAAGAGGAGATGGTCAAGTATTGGAAGATTTCTAAAATCCAAAAGTAAAAAGAATAACTTTTGCTTTTGTATTAGGAATAAAGATGACCAAAAATGTGAATAATTAGTTTATTTAACAGCTGTGGTGGTGGTTACGCCTAATACTACCCCTCCATCTGGCATCCTTCCATTCCATACAGTAATCAGTTTCATTTTCAGAAGATGTGATGGTGGGGATATGTTTGTCATCAATGCATCCAACAACACTGGAAATCCTGAAGGAAATTCTGATTATAAACTTTTTTTTACTTTTTACTTTTTAGCAGAGTCATTTAGCAGACGCTTCCAAAGCAAATAATAAAAAGATTACAATAATAAAAAGTCTATAAATACTATTATACACCCACATTTAAGAAAAATTGAGAAATTAAATAAATGACAAATGCATACAACAACATTTCAAAACTTAACATTTAAATGAAAACAAAAAAAATAAGCTAAAAAACATTTCAAAATATTAAAACAACCAAAGGTATGAGTATAAAATTATTCTAACATGACACTAAGCCAAACACCCATATATATATATATATATGGTATTTCATTTCCATGCAGTATGTTGAAGTAACTTTACTAAATAAAAACAATGTATTAAAACTAAAACTAAAGTAAATACCTATAAAGACATATGAAATTCATACATAATTTATGTACAATTAAAATAGATAAATCAAACGGCAGTACTTTATCAGTAATCCTAAAAAAAAAAGAACACTGTCAAAAACAAATGCTAACAAACAACAACTTACACATAGTAAGAATTAGTTATAAAAACTAAAACAGAAGTGAACAAGCAGTAAGAAAGAGGATAAATAAAAAGCGATACTTATATCCCTTGCCGGTGTCCTGCCCGGAGGAGTCGCACGGTAGAGTCGATGGTCTTTACACTCTTCGGTCTTCTCACGTGGAGGGCTTCACATAACGGCTGCACGACCGCTGCCGCGGTAACTAAGCTTTTTATACCCATCTAACAAAATACTACTCCAATTCAGTGAACACACTTTCCTGTTAATCACAATAAATGGCCAAGCAAGCGCCCGACACTGACAAGGGTGCGATACAGTACGAGACCAAACGCAGATTTCAGAACGTCACAACATCTCCGAGGACCTGACATGCGACTACACACATTCAGACTCAGGTTAAGAAAGCCAGGCAAAGACTGTACCATCTGCGACAGCTGAGACCTGAAATTCAGGGTCTCCAGCAATCCTGAAAACTTTCTATTCAGGGGCCACTGACTCAGATTTCAGTGTGGTATGGTAGATTCCTCAAACCAGGACTGCAAAGCTGCTACAGTCGTGCGTTAGCTGAGCGCATCTCAGGGTCACCTGCTCTCCCCTCTCTTTGCAGGTCATCTACGTCAAACGCTGCAAAAAGCTGTAAAATCATCAAGGAGTCAAATCACCCTGGTAATTCCTCAAACCATTTTTTTCATTTCACTGCCATCTGGCAAGTGCTTCAGGAGCATGATGCAAAAACTGAGAGAGCTTGGGAGGAGCTTCTCAGGGTCCCTCAGGCATCAGGCTCCTTAACACAAACTCAGTCTCATCAACTACACGTAAACAAATCATAACATCTACTGGACTCAATTTAATAAACTGTAAAAACATCCATCATATTCTCCATCTCATCCGCTTGCTGCAAAAACTATATGTATATACCCGGTACAACCTTTTCAGGCCATCAGGCACTCATTCTCTTGCACATCCTACTGTTTATATTAACTCAATTTATTAATCCACAGTATACTATTTGTATTGGCATTTTATCTCACATCCCAATTTTACTCCATATTTTATTTTATTTTATTATCTTGTTCTACTTTTTTTTTATTCTTACCTATATTTTTATATATTCTCTTGTGTTATGTTATCATTTCTCTTGTGTTATGTTTTTTTTTATTTTTATTTGTACTGTCCATTGAGCGGACCTGTCCTGACTTACATTTCACTACTGATTATACCCTGTATGATTGTGTATGTGACGAATAATAAAGAACTTTTCACTTCACAAAATGTTAACTGATAGACTGAAGTCAGGTGATTACTGTACTTGTGGATTATTGTGACATTTTTATCAGCTGTTTAAACTCTCATTATGACGGCACCCATTCGCTGCAGTGGATCCATTGGTGAGCAAGTGATATAATGCTACATTTCTCAAAATCTGTGCTGATGAGAAAAATCATCTACATCTTGTATAATGTGAGGGTGGTACATTTTCTGTTTCAACAATTTCAGCTATGTTTCAACAAAGTTTCAGCAAAAGTTTTTAGCTAAATGTTTTTGCAACTCTTTAAACTCATTTAATTAAAATATATTATTTAAAATAAATATATAAATATGAATATATGTATATTATTCATATTAATATATATATTAATATATTTATTACTTAAAAATAAATATATTATTATTATGAGTCCTCTTTCCATGATAATGTTTTTCCACTAGAATTTGTCTCTTCTAAATTAAGAGAGAAATATGCACAGATGGAGAACAATTTAGCCTACAATCGTAAAGTCCAATACAGTACTAAGCAAATATGTTGGTGGATTTTGATGTGAGAGTTTTTTGTTCTTTTTATTACTGGAGGAATTGTTGGATTATGGACTGGTATTTTGGCCAGCAAACTTAAAGCAAGGGACTCAAACTAAGTTACTTGAGGGGCAGGGCCCTGCAGAGTTTACCTTCAACCCAATTGAAACACACCTGATCCAGCAAATCAAGTTCTTACGAAAGCGACATGGTATGTATGTAGGAACAGGGCTGGAACTAAACTCTGCAGGGCTGTGGCCTTCCAGGAACTGAGTTTGACACTCCTGGTTTAAAGTTAAAACTCCGTAATAATAGATTTGTTTATTACAAACGCACAGCTTTTCACATCACAAAATGTTAACTGATAGACTGAAGTCAGGTGATATTACTGTACTGGTGGATTATTGTGAAGTTTTTAAATCAGCTGTTTAAACTCTCATTATGACGGCACCCATTCGCTGCAGTGGATCCAATGGTGAGCAAGTGATATAATGCTAAATTTCTCAAAATCTGTGCTGATGAAGAAAAAATCATCTACATCTTGTATAATGTGAGGGTGGGTAAATTTTCACAAATATCAACTGTTTCAACATTTCATCTATTCCAGCAAAAGTTCAGCTAAATGTTTTTGTACCTTCTACTTTAAACTATTTAATTAAAATATATAATTTAATTTAAAAGTATACGACTTTAAATAAACACCAATATAATTGTTTTAGTGTAATTTAATATACATTGAGCTATTATATATATTCTACAATATAATAAATATTTGTATACATTCCTATATGCATGCTTCTATGGCTTAAAATGCAACATCAGTTGTTATACAATATTCAATATATATAATATGCTTTGTTTTTCTATCCACCGTCCTTGACTTGGAAAAGGTCACAAATGTCGATACTTGTGCGGGCACCTGTGTACCATCTCTTTTGTTTATGCAAAGCACATTTACTCAAATTCAGCTGTATTTACAGTATCCATTTAAGTTGCAAAAACCAAGGGAAGAAAAGCATGCACTGAGTCAACAGAACAGCCCTAGTAGAGCTCGGTCACACTGGGAGTGAATGGAGTGAAATGGAGATGAGAGAGAGAGGAGAGGCAGGCGACGAGAGAGAGAGAGAGATTGGTCATGATTGGGTGATGGTTTAAGGGGTTGGCATACCTCTCTTCTCCCTACTGGGAGATGGGGATGGGAATTCTAGGAGGGGCTTCGCAGTGACCTCATACTTCATATATTGTAAGTCTGAACCGCATTTACTCTATATTCTGCCTTTAATTTTACCGCAGTGCAACGAAAGCATACATCCACCCAGCATCTGCCAATCCGACCTCTGTATCCTTCACAAATCCAACGCACGACGCAGAGGTAAGTGAAATCATCTACCGTGTCCGCTAGAAAGGATTTTGCTAGTGCAGTCGATGTATGGCAAGGGCGGGACGCCTTCAAACAACCATTGTAGCCGACTTGGATTTCCACGTCTTCAATTGTCATGAACATCACGCATTTCCTGTGTATTGTCTTTCGCGCCCCTTTCGCGTCTCATGGCCATTTTCCACGGCTCAAATTAATTCACCTCAGAGACGACAAGCAATGAATGAAATGCAAAGAATTTGTCGGAGACCCCCATTATAGGTTTTGTTACATGTTGGCATTCGTGTCGAGTCGCATTTGCGTTTGGTCTCTCTGTGCGTGCGACGTTTTTCAATTTAATTCCGGATGCCGGTATAATGCAACGGTTGTGGAAAGATGAAAAATTTAGCGCGTAATCCAATAATAACAACGGAACTGTAAGGCAATCGAAAGGACTTCTTATCCTCTATTTACAATACAGTTTCTTATCCTCTATTTACAATACAGATTGACGTGTCAAAGCCTTATGCACAATTCATAAAACATTATTTATTTAAATCAGAATTTACTGGTGGTTTATTTGAAACCCAAACGAAACATTATATGGACGTGTTATATATAATACGTACTGCACCCTTATAAGAGTAATTTCTTAGCAAGGCTTTGTGTTAGATTATTGCTTTCATTTTGTATTTCGAGTGAGTGGGGGCGGGGCGAATCATTAGGGGCCGTATTGCAGTGATGCTGAGAACACGTTACAGCTTTGATTTTTAAAGATGCCGAATGCACCCTTCGTTTAAGACATCATTGTATATCTGCAGAATTTATATAATATCTATTGAAATGTTAATGGCTGACTTTGTACAATAAGTCACGTACAAGTTGCAGTCGAATGTAGGCCGATGCGTGATTTTTGATTAACTGATGCAACGTGCTTATGTCCTTCTGTGCCAGTTTTGTGCGTTGTACGTTACATACGTTTGTATGTGAAGTCGCCACTCGCCAGGCCCTTCATAGTTATTTTCCACTGGCACGTGAATGCCCATGCTGACGCACCATACCTCCAGTGTACATGACATAACCGCGAGAAGTAGGAGAGACATATTGCATGCCCTATTATTAAAGGACATGGTGTGCAGGCAAGCTGCTGCAGTGGTGCGAGGCATGTGCCAGTGTCTTGCCTAGCCAATTTGTGGTGCTACTTTTGGTTTTTGATGTTGCTCCACATACTGCAATCTTGCATTTAATGAGCACAATTTAAGTTTGTTGACTACACACACTTCCTTGACTTGCTAGTATGTCTAGAAGAGAGGTATGTAGTCCTGATGGTCTGAATTTGATGGAACCATTTTTTATCTGTCAAGAATAATGTTTCAAGCATGCAAATTATTTTTGTTCATTATGATGTTGTCAAGAATGATTGATGAATACAGGGATCATTTACCCACAAATGAAAATTCTGTCATAACCTACTCGCCCTCATATTGTTCCAAACCTGTCAAGTTGTAATGTTGTTGTTTTTTTCCATGGATTTTTTTAAATAATCTTTTCACAGCTGTTTTCTGTCCATTCATGGTGACCATGGGAGTCATGCTCCAAAAAAGGACACAACCCTAACATAAAAATAGTTCATATGCCTTGTGTCATGTGATAGCTTTGTGTGAGGTTACCCCTAACCTTGCCACGTTGCACCAGGCTGGAAGTAACCGAAATGCAGTTGGTTCTAATATGTCTTGTAAAGAGCATGTAATGCGCCAGTTCAAATATGTAGGATCGAAATCAAATTAAAGAAGTGAAATGGTCCTGAATATAGCTTATGAGTCATATGGGAAGTTGTTTTTATGAACTGGCATTGTATCAAAAAGAGCTGTTCGAAAATTCTTCAGAATTACTCCCTTTGTGTTCCGCAAAACAAAATAACACATACAGGCTTGGAGCAACACGAGAGAGAATAAACAATGACAGAAGTTTTCTTTTTAGTTGCACTATTCTGTTAAATTATATTCTCTTCTGTATTTTTTAGAATGCTGTTGTGCACCTTTCTCTTCACATATTCGGACAGAGCTTGCTGTATGCTTTGACTCCACTTATGTTATCATGAACATGTGACAGGACATAACTAGCCACTGACCTAAATGTGTGCGCCATATTAAGATATTGACAGTTTATAAACCAGATTGAGACTGCATGAAAAATAATTGAGAATTAGCTTATTTAATATAATTTATTCTCTATTACAGCATGCATAGGTTGACTTGCATGTAACACTTATGTATTGGTTGCTTTCTAAATCTATGTGTTAGACATCTTTCTTGCTGAATTGTATTAAAGGCATTTAAAATGTAAATTGTATGAAATAAACTTTATTTTTCAAGGTTATCCACTTAGCTCCCATAATCTGGTCTAATGAACTTACATAAACAAATAGATGGGAGGGGAAACAAATGCAATGTATTGTCCTCTATATAGACTGAGACAGAAGGGAACATAAAATGAGTCAAGAATTAATCGAATATATTAGGGTGATAAAAATGTATTAATTGCTATCTTATACGATGTAAGAAAATGCATGGCCAAGTATATTTTATCATAGTTTATCAAAGCCAGTATTATTTTCCATTATTATATTTTTATTTATATTATGTTTGATGCTCAAGTCAATGCTTGTTGTTCTTATTCAAGCAAAGAGCTGGTAAACGGGATAAATGTTTTCTTTGAATAGGATTTTATCTATTCAGATTATGTAAATGTTCCACAATAAGCTTGTAGAGAGAACATAGACATTGTGTAACCTTACATTCAGTTACATCCTTTTGACCTTCTTAGTACGCCAGCCTCCTTTTGATGGGTTCATATTCTTTGTCAGATTTTTTTGAAGTTTCCTATTCTCCCCCAATTTAATTTTCATGCCCATATCCATATTATATTTTTATTTTTACAGTGACTGACATGTTTTATAGCATGCAGTTAAGATGAAACAGCTATAACATTTTGCCTTACTTGTTTAAAACTGACAAAGCATGAGCATGCAGTAATACACAGAGTGCAGTGAAAAAAATAAACTTAAGTTACAATTAGTGCAATCTCAATCAGACTGACCCTGTTCTCTTCATAGAAGCCCAGTATTTAGAAAGTACCAAATATCTGGTCAGGTCAGACGCTACACCATCAAATCATTGTCTTTGTTAAAGATTGTAGGGGCATGTTATGTTGTCTATACTTACAGCTGTGTAGTGTGCAATAATATCATGAGAGTCAACTTGACCATAGTAGTATCACAGTTTGAATGGCACGTGAGAGCAGGGGTTAAACTGGGCAATAATCACTTCTTGGTTGTGTTCATTTAAGTAAGTAGCCATTTAACAGACACTTAAAGCAATGCTCTTACATTATTTAAAAGATAATCCCCCTGGAGTAACCAGGGTTAAGTGCTTCACTACAGTCCACATATCACTCTTTCCAATGACTTAACTTAAAACCTTTTGACATTACCAGGCCAGATCTATAACCACAGAACAGCGGGCATGGGAAGTGTCTCGTTCAGTATAAGAGCAGTGGTAGCAACACCAATGTCAAGGGTTCCAGGGAATGAATGAATTTATATAATGTATACTCTGAATACATTCTAAGTTGCTTTGGATAAAAGTGTATGCTAAATTTAAAAAGATTAATACAAAGGGAATATTCCACAAATACAGAGAACTGTATTAGTTAACTATATCTACAGTCTTCCTCACCTGGGTTGTCGTGCTCTACTCAACAATGTGGTTATTTTCTTGACTTCATATTTTTGTTTTACCCTAAGCATGTTTAAGTACCTTTTTGCCTTCTAATGTTATACGTATTAACATTCATTCTCTCCTTCAGTGTGACGTAATTGCATAAACTCCGCCTGAGGCAACTTTAAAGTCTATCCCATGGAGAAATGACAAGCCCTGTGATATAACAGCAGAGAAGGATTTGTTTTTGTTGCATTTATATAACACATCTCGTTTGAAGATGTCATTCACAATATCTGCATGTTCACAAACACTAATTAACACATTGGTGCTAACGCCCAAAGAGTTATAGTTATATAAGATTTGAGTATATTTTCATGCATCTTTAAAGAAACTAAAAATAAATACATTTTAAAAAGATTGTTTGGACCTCATTAAGGGACTGTTATCCAGCCTCACGGATTGCACTAACCTGATGGAATTTGCTAATTGGTGCTTTGATATTTTGTTCTCTTATTTTGAGAGCTAAATTCATTTAGGGTTAAAAAGGGTTACCCAGACATAGACAGGGCACGACTTTAGGGAAACTATGGGAAAGACATCGATTCAGCCCAATGAAATATCAGTTTAAGTGAACTATCCCATTTAAATTGAAGGACAAATGAAAGACTATGAGAGACAGTCACATGGAAATTTGGAAATCGAATATTGCATGGCAATTGGCAAAATGAACCATGAATGAATAGATTTTGTGACAGCCTCACAAAGTCCTGCCCAATGCATGTTTGCACAACCCAAATAAGCTTTCAGACATTGAGGGTTTTCCCATTACAGCAGTGTATCAATGGAAAAGTACCAGGGCTTTCTCAACCGGTACGGGCCCAAGGGGGTGCAAACAATGTTTGCTCTGTGACTTGTTCGCCGGTGTTGCTCCCCACTGCATGGATGTTCAGCCTTTCAATCCCAGACACTCACTAGCCATGTATGCATGCCTGCACACATCTGCCTACCCATCCATCCGCTTCACCTTCCTCTGGACGTCTCGCACCATTATTTCCTAGTCCTTTCAAAAAATTGTTTATTTTCCACTGGGAAACCAGGGCAGTGCTGCTCAGTGAGAATTTAAAAAAGGATTAAGGGTTCTGGCAATAGGTGGTGGACATGACTGTGTATGTGTGTTGGCTGTCTCTCATTGGGCACGGTTACAAGTTGCCGTTTGATGCCAACCTGCTGGTATGTTGGCATGGGAAGATGAAAACACTGCGACATAGGCACAAACCTTGCACTGTATTGAACGGATAACGACCCTCACACAATTTGTTTTGTAAGGTGCTATCTTGAAATCCTTGAAATGTATCCTTTAAATGTGAAAAGCAGGAAACCTTTACAAAGGGAGAAGGTAAAATTTCGCATGGAAGCTCTTTTTGGGTCACAGATCATAAAGTTGAAATCTGTGTCCGCAGCTCTAAGGATGAAGATTGAAAACAGCCTGCCCTGCTCTCAGCTCCCTGAGGCCCCCCTCAGACGGGCTGCATTTTACGGTGGCGACAGAGGAGGACTTTGATGACATCATGGCCATGAGCAAGGATATCTATGGCGGCCTGGACTATCTGCCCTCCCGCTATCAAGCCTGGCTGCAAGAGAGCAAACGCACTGTCATTTTGGCTCGCAAGCAAGGCAAAGTGGTAAGAAAGCAGATATGAGGAGCTTATTGCAGTGCATGTTCTATCCTCAGTGGTAGGAATAGTTCACCAAAAATGAAAATAATTTAGTCATTCTAATGTCATTCAAGTCCATTTGACTTTATTTTGGGTAAAACATATAAAGAACATACAGGTACATACAGTAATTCTAAGATGATAAAGTGAAATACTCATTACATTTATATTTATATTAATTTCTATATTAATATAAAAATAAAGATAAATATATTACTGTGTGTACTAATACATTTGTACAGTAAAATAAAAAGGAATATTTAGATTTATTTATTAATTTATTTTCACACAGCTAATATTTATGTCTTAATTTCTTTACTTTCAAGGGTAAACCATCAAGCCTTTATTTTGGCAGAAAATTGCTGAGAAAGATAATTACAAATTGATTGAAATGCTGAATGCACAATCATTTTGTGAATGTGAAAATGAAGTGAACCTGGTTTGTGTTCCCAGATGCACATAATACTTGACAAACTCACAGCATGTGCAGAGATGGAGTTCATGTTAAGCAGCAATTATTGTGGCTCTGAGACATCGGAAATATCAAATCATGAATTAACACAAGTCTATAGTTCACTCAGAAACACAGAGCATGAGACTATGTTTTTTAATTACATTACAGCTTTCTGTGATAAATGCACTAAGCCATATCACGATTTCAGTTTCATTTTGATTAATTGTGCATCCCAAAATTAAACTAACAGAAATTACAAAAGAGCACCATACAACTCTCTCTTTCCTCTATTGTAGATAAAACTTGCTTTTTTTTTATGCTACATTTTCCAGATTGCACTAGAGTCAGTGTGTTTATCGATGATGGCGAGACAATGCTGGTGGAAGGGCTTCGTGTTGCCCCACAGGAGAGGGGGAAAGGTGTGGCAGGGGTACTTCTTCGCTTTTGCTCTCAACTGGTTAAGTCCAAGTACCCTGACGTTAAAGTCAGCAGACTGACAAGAGATGACCAACTGGGGCCAAAAGACTTCCAGAAGTACCGGCTCATCACCAAACAGGTAAGAACCATTTACAATAAAATATTTACAATTGGTTCAGACCTAAAAAAAAACAGCTAAAGCCACATTGTCTTACCTGTTACCTAAATCCAAATGTGAAGGGAATCCTTCTGGTGCGCTTCCGCGCCGAAGACCTAAAATTACGCCTTGCTGATCTTGGGCCTAATATCACTGTAGCGGGGAGGGTCTGTCCACCACAAACATCCGGTCCGTTTGGAGCCAGCAGAGGTGCATCAGCTCTTCCTAAGCGATGTTCTAATGCAGGGTGTCCTTCCCAATGCCACCATCGTTCAAGATTGGCAACCCTTCAAGCCTCTGCCTAGCAACATGGCCATCCTGCTGAAGAAGGACATTGATTGGATGGTTGACGATGCCAGGCGCCCAACCATGGCCAGCTTGTGCACCTTCCGTTCCATGTGCCAATCGGTGATGACTGGTACTACCTCAACATCGACATGTTTGGCAAAGACCTGACGCTGGCTATGCAACAGCTGCTGTGCCACCTGAGATGTCACACTGGCACTCTGAAGGGTTACGTCATGTGTCAGGTGTTCATGGAGCCTGCACTGTGGAAGCCCATGGCTGATTTCTTTAGGGAGACCCTTAAAGTGGAGCTGGTGAAGGAGTACACAGAGCAGTGCGTCGTGGAGTCTGATGTGTTTAGTCGAGGAGCCTCAGAAATACCTTCCCTTAAAATTAGACACCAAACCTACATAAACGAGAAGAAATTTAACACCTAAAAGAAAAAAAAAAACGAATATCTTCTCTAAAGGGACGAAACATTTCAATTCTATTCCGCTTAATTAAACGCTCTCATAGGATTTAATTTATTAAAAAAAACAACTAATTAAAATAAAAATGCATGTAAGTGTACAAACTAGAATAAATGTAGACGCTTGTTTAGGTTATTTAATTTATTTCCATATGCAGTACTGTAAACAGTGGCGCTGACAGGACAGGGACTGGAAAAGAGGGGAGGAGTTGTAGATTATATAAAATAGGGACCCAAATTGTTCCAGGCTCTTTCATTTGTTGGCATTGCTGACAGTGAAAGCATATTTACTCATGCTGAGTTGAAAAGAAAACTGCACAATCTTTAGGGCACTTTATGATAAAAAAAATGGGATCTCACTTTAGTGTCTGTTGCTTTTTCAGATGTGGCACTGTAGCTGCTAGAGTGTTTAGAGGAAAAATAAACAACATTTCTGGAACTTTATGACAGGCTGCCCTTATGGAGATCGAAATGGTTTCAAAGGCAATTTTAATTAATTTGAAAATACAACAAAAATCCACATGGGGGTAGTGTAATTTCAGATTGAACACCTTTCTAATATGCTCTCGAAAAACGCTCCTTGAAAAATGAGTTACTCTTCCTCTAAAGGTACTTTGCAGTGCTTTAAAACTCTGTATCAAATTACAAATGTTTGGCTAAGAACTTGCTTATAGATTACAGTCTCAAGTTTTTGCTTTAAGTACTTGAACCTGTTTGCTAAAATGACGTTCATTCAGTACCTAACTGTAGAAGTTGCAGTTTCAATAATACACTGGAATATTGCTAGAAGTACATTCAGCTAGATATGATTAATAACTAATAATGAAACAGACATGTACAATTGTTTTAGATTCATAATTTGATTTATATTTTAGTTCTTAAATAATTATAAGTGGACTATTTGGCAGGATCACATCTAAATACATACGACAGGAAATATAAGTGTATATAGTTATATTTATATATTATATATATATAAATACATGTTTAAATAAATGTTCTTGTAGTTCATTAAAACTAATTAGTTTTAATTTAATTGATACATCACTATGTAGTGATTTTGTTACATCGTATACTTGTGATTCAGAAGAAACGTGATCTTAAGGAAATTTGTCCAAATTAGGTACCCAATTTAAAAATAAATAAATAATAATAATAATGATCATCCCTGAAAATGTTACGGTGGTTCTTGTGATTTATTCATTGAATCAGGAAAACAAATGAGGACAATGGGAAGCCTGAGCAAACAACATGGACAACTGCTCATCTCTCTATGAAGAATTTTTGAAGTTTTTTAATTGACTTTTTTTAAGTGGAAAGACGACACAATTTATCAGAGGAAAAGAATGGACAAAAATCATATAGGACACGTCATCTCTTCTTCTGGCCTGAAGTGAAGAAAGAAAGTAAAGTGAAGTATTTACCAACATGGAAAAGAAGAACAGAAAAAGCCTTTAGACATTCCTCAGAACCATATTTAGTTCCTTTGCCCCAAACCCAGATTGCAGCGTGCTTTTCCTGAAGCACTGCGGCAGAATGAGATTCAAATTCAGTTCATTATAGCTTAATATATACTTATGAAAATATATAATAAAATATAACGTATAGTTTAATCCCTCACAGAGTCCACCCACAATTTGTTCCACTAAACTAAAGCCAAGAATTTCGTATTCTTTTTACTAATTATGTGTCTGGTTTGACTTCATTTGGTGGACTTTTTTGTGCCCTTGTATGAACTCCTCAACATCCACTGATGGAAAGGAGGTCTCCTCTCCTCCTCATTTGGACAGCTGCATGTGGGACTTGTATTGCGGGTCAGTATTTATAAATGGCAAACAGACAGGCTTTTTGATTCTGAAAGTCAAGGCATATTACAGATGATTAACTGTAATTCAATGACAGGTTATTGCATTTGTATAGGTGTACATATATCTAAATTTATATGTTTGTTTGGAAGGGGGGTGATTTTATGGCTGAAATCTCGAAATCCTTCATGTCTGCTACATGCTTTCAGAGGAAATCGATTTCAAAATTGACAGTCGTGGAGCACAAGAAAACATTAATGTTTCAGTTTCCATGAAAATAACATTTTCCCAATTTAAAAAATGTCTACTGACCTTCAAAAATCAACAAATTATGTTAGAGTCAAGAGATGCTATTTTTAATTTGCTTCTAAAGCACTCGTCAAAATGCGACATGATGGATTAGAGACCCAAAATATGTTTGGTATGTGTTTTATTTTGTACATAGCGCAGTGCATTTAGATTTAAGTGTTATCTATTATGACAGTTACCATAGAGGTGGAAGGTTCCCTAGGTACACTTAGCCTCTATATTTACTTAGCCGTTTACTTTCTTTTGTGACATTTAATAATCCAGTAATCTTTTAAGAATTTTTCATTTTTATTTATGTTTCTATCTTTCAGCTCCACCTTTTAGCACTTTGGATATCTAATTGCCTTTCTGAGTATTTGTGAATTGTGTAGGAGGTTGTAACTCTATATTTTACGCAGGTCCTAGTGCCAGGTCCACGAGACTATAAAATGTTAGAGGCATGTGACCTCCTGATGGTGGAGTGATGTAAAGGATACGTTGCCCCTTGTTTCGCTGGCACACGAGGAGTGAACTTTAAACCCATTTCTTTCAATTATGAAGTGGCTTTTCACTTTCTTTTTCTGGAATGGAAAAAATAAGACCGTTGCAGAGATGCTAGGAATGGGTGGGCGAGGAGAGGACATTCATTTTGACATTCATTCAGGTTCATTTTGCATTGTAAAGATGACAACAGTTAGACATGGAATTATTTGGAGCACTGTATTTGTGACAAAAAAGGGAAATCGTTTTTCGCAAGAGAGGCCTTGTATTGGTAATTAGCGCCAACCCACTATTTAGGAGGACAAAATAGATATACCAACCCAGATTAGGATATCTATATTATCAGGACTCAGCACTAAAGTAATACCCCAAGTGCTAAGTCATACGAAAGCAAATATATACTCAGACATTTGTTATCCTGTGTGACTGTGGGCCAGTTAAAGTTTCAGGGCTTGTCTCGGAGTAAGTGAAACTGGATCCTGAGAGTGTCATCTTGCGTAGAACAAGGGTTCAACCCAGACTCCCTTTACCTTCCACCTGATCCCCGTCGGCTTGACACATGAAAGAGTGAGCAGGAGAGGTTAAAATAAGAAGGCTGGGTTCATACGAATGCACTGTCCTTTGCCACGCTGCTCTGTACCTATTCCTGATTTTTATGTTATTTCATGGTGGCATCTTTGTTTTTTCATTTCTGACTGCTTTGTAATGTTTACGAAGGCTTTATGTGTATTAGAGTCAGCTGTGTATTGCATGTTTTGTGAACGAGGGGAAAACCACCAGGGAGATTTGTTTTCTTTATTCCACGTCACTATTCGAACATTACAAAAGCTAACTGAAAGCCTTATCCAGGTGATATCAGTTAAATTGCTGATTTGCACTATCAGAGCTTCAACTCTGCTTCTCCCTATGTTGTTTTCCATATAAAAAAACCTATATGTGTCTATACACAGATGCTTCTGAAATGGCTAAATCACAGGTATTTTCACCTGTGGTGCACTAAGCTGTTTTGTTACATTCAATCTACAAATCTAATGCAGCATTTGGAGGTAAAATGCAACTAGATCCTACTGCAAATTGTGTTTTATCTCACGCCATGTCAGAGTCCTCCAACTCCGATTGGATTAACCATTCATCTAGCTGTTCTGATGTGCTACACTTTATACTGTAGATGTGTAGATATTCCAAAGCACAGTGGGGTCTTCATAAAACATCAGTGTGGGCTGCTGTAACAGTCATGGTCATTCAGTGGATCGTGCTATATATTTTTTTGTAATCGGAATAGGAGCGTGGACCTGTCTGCGTAACGTTTTTAAATTCAAGCATATTTTTATTGGTGTGCTCCTGACTTTATAGACGTCAATAAAGCTCCTACTTAATGACCATTGTCTGAATAAGCCACACAGTACCTGTCTGAAAACCGCTGATAGACATATTTAACACTATCAGCAAAGCAGGGACCATGATTTCTACAGACCTCAAGAAGGTGGTGGTTTGAATGTCCATGTCATCCATTCTCTTGATGCAGCAGTGGCGGTTGAGTTTGTTTTTCACTCGAGTCTTCCCATTAGCCTAGATACAAACTGGGTGTCATGTTTTGTGTTTGTGCAGAATATTTGAAAATCTCCTGTGATGGGAAACTAATGCTTGTTAATGAGATAAAAAAAAGAACTCATGGCCAACTGTCATCAAGCGGGTGAATACAGTTTCAATGCTCCAAAGGCATTTGGATTATAGGATACATTTTTTGTTTTGTTAATTTTTTTTTTTTTATATATGACTGCTTATTCTCAAGCAGTGATGTGACAACTAATGGAAATTTTTGTTACCTTTTGTCTGTTCCTTTTTCCAGAGATTGTGAGAGATGCAGAACTATTTTAAATACAGTAATTAAAAAAAACCTTATAATCCATGAGAGGTTTTTGAAATGTGCATGTTGTGTGAATGGCTGGGGAAGGGTTTTACAATGAGAATGTGATTAGATTTACACTGAGCACAAAGACCTTGTACTAATAGATTGACATTTAGAACCTGTCAAATTGGAATAATGGGCGATAATAATGAATGATGAAACAATTAAAAAGTCTAGACAGGGTGTTTAAAAAATCTAAGGGTAAACCTTTTTTTTATTATTATTTTTTAGGCATAATATACATTTTTAGATACTATAGGCTATACTTCACTAACTGTATAAAAGGATAAAAAAAGTATCTAATCACTGATTTTTTTCTCTTTTTGCTTGTGGTATTTTGCTGTAATTGTGTGCATCTCTATATACCTATGTCTTTGTATATTTAACAAATAACTCAGCTTGAATATTTAATATACAATATATATTTAGAAATGTTTCAAAAATAGAAGCTGTCACTTCTTAAAATCAACATTACAGCAGCGGTCATTATGTGTAGACAGTGGTGTAACTTAATTTGCTAGTATTGCTTTTTATTTATTTTTTGTTTGAGTTTTTTTGTAGTTTGTACTTTATTTTTACTGAGTACACTTTTAAATTGAGTACAAATCCTGGCTGATGAACTTATGTCAGAAATTATTTGCTAAAATTCATAATTTCATTCCCTATCTTTGAATTTAATTAATTCAGTTTAAGCTTACATTTGCCAATATAAATGTTAAATGTACCAATGAATGTAAGTAGTAGGAAATTGTAAATGGTTGAATATAAACTTGAATGATCATCCAGGATGGTCCAGAAGCAGTTTAAAGTGTTACTAGGCATGGGTATGAAATAATCTTATTTTATTTAAGTAACTGATATGCTACTGGCTATGAAACCAGTCTATGTGCACATGCTCTTCTGCATTTTGTTACATTAAATTACAGTGACATGTGTATGTTTAATATGTATAGGACAGATTTACTGCATGTAAATGTTTGTTTTTCTGTAACATTACACAATATGTAAATAATTTATGTAAAAACCTAGATAACATCTAAATTCAGAGCTTGGTCTCTGCTGACATGTGTGAAAGATAAATGTCCTTATAGTTTCCCAAAGATCACATGCAGAATGCAGTAGAAATCCAGATGAACCCCATGAAAACACAACTGCCATGTTTACTTTCTGCCATTTAAAAAAAGCCCAAACCATAGGTTCAAGACACAGTTTTTGACCAGACCATAAATGTTGAAATTATGTATATCTTTCATTGAGATCCCTGTAATTTTTGGGAGAAATTAATTTTTTTATGACTGCAATATGTGATGGAAAACATACAGAGTCACTGCAGTCTTTTTGAGGTTCTTGGTTAGTGTCAACCTTTTGTTGTGTTTTTGTATTACTTTACCTTGTGCATAATCATTTAATATTTTTAACATTTTAACTAGTGTTTATGTTTATGAGTGTTTGTCATTACCATTGTAACACCGTAAGCGTAATGAGCTCTATCTTTAATGGCGACAGATGTAATGCGGTAATTCATTTGCAAGATTGAAAATGTGGCAGATAACAAACAGCTCTTTATGAAGACCTGTGGCTAACATTTTGTTGATCAAATGAATTTGTAAAAGGACTGGTGAGGTTTTAGCCACTTGCTGTAGTTGCATTGCAGTATCAGAATGAACAAAATGTATCTAAATAGCATAGTTTAGATGTTATGCGCTAAGTGATGTTTTCAATTGATGTATTAGAATAATTTTTTTATTTTCCAAACTGTTAATCAAAACTTAGTGTTAGAAGATATTTGTGTGTGTGTGTTTTACCCAACTGTGTATTGTACTGCGATTAGCAATAAACAAACAAGCAAAAAAAAAAAAAAAATACCATACTAAACAACCTTTAAACAAACACGGCATAGATTTAATTCACAGTGTTAAGAAAAAAGGAAGTGAATGTTTTTTCTGAAAAGTGAGAGCCATACATTATATTTTTTAAATCTGCTTCACAGTGTGTGTTATCAGAAAGCTCAGCAGATGCTTTCAAAGTGACCTACACATTACACAAATCACGTTACAGACAAATACCAGGACAAGCAGCTGACAATACACAATGCTTGCCAAGCTAGGTCTTAGTCACCAAGAATAAAATCCTTACAACTGCAGGTATAATGAAACATTGTCTACTAATTGCTTTAACTCCTAGGCAGGATGCTTGGTAAGAAACATCAGGTTTGTTGTTTAAGCATGATTGGTTTTGTTCCATAAGGATTTTGTTGATAATGTTTTTAGATATTTGATGAGCTATTGTCTTATTGAGGGACTCAAAAAATCAACCCTTGCAAAATATGAACCCTGTGCTGCATGGTGACATTATATTAACCATTCCAAAATATAAGGCTGTGTCCTTGGGCCCACTATTATCCAAAAGAAATGCACCATTATATTATAGAGAACCCACGCACTGCCAGCACATAACATAAAAATTTTTGGCTTGGTAAGCAACAAACATGCAGCTAAAGGGAAGAGCATTATAGCATAAGATAAGTGAATCAAAAGCAGTCCCACGAAAGTCAATGTATCAGGCAATGACAAATGGAGAATGTGAGACGCTTTGCTGAACTATGCTGACATGAGAAGCAGCTGTCTCTGCAGCCTCACATTACTGACCTCTAGTATTCTACCACTGCTGCACAAGAACAATGCAGTGTCTTGTAGATGAGCATTTCTTAATAAATACACAGAGGATAATGCAAATGTCTCAAATGTTTGGTAAAAATGGTGGAAGCCTACTTTAGACAAAAAATGAGGGATGGACAGCTGCTAAAGATAGGAAATCTTGGATTACAATGAACATTTCAGAAATGCATTGCACTCTAAAACAGTTAAGTAAATCGAGGTGAGATTAAATAAAATGAGTCTAGAATTCTGACATCACAACTATTAATTCCTGATATTTTTGGTATTACATGGTTGCTTTTGGAATAGTGACATTTAAGATGCCAGTGAATAATCAACAACAATGGATTCCTAATTGGTTGAAAGGAGATATGTATGTATGTATGTGTGTGTTTACTTAAGCATCTTGATTATATTTGTAATTTTATGATAAGAGGAGAATATATATTCGACTTGCTTTCTGAGTGTGCCCCTAAAAAAAAGAGCAACAACTGAGTGCAGTGCAAACATAGAAACATCTTTCTGTTTTTATGATTGTAATTATATTGAACATTTGTTCCAAAACATGAATGAGGTGTTTATCAATCAAATCAAAATAAAATCATCATATTTGACCTTCATAATACTAATAAGGTGGGATTACATGGTTGTAAAAATTATTATGAAAATAATGGTACTATATCTACTTACAAAAAATGAATGAATAAATAAAATCAATTCATGACAAGGTCCTTTGTGAATTATATAATGGCAATGGCCTAGACAACAGCCGAGTGGAATTTACCCAAACTCTTTTCTTGATACGGAGGGGGATGGGAAGCACAGTGTAATAAAATGCAGTGTAGATGGGGCTGAGGTCAGTCTATGTGTGTTGAAATGGGGTGGGGGTGGGGGATCAGGGTATAAGACCCCATATGGATATTGAAGTAAGGCTGGGTTAAAGGAGAAGAGGTGGGGGGACCTGGATCGTGCACAACAGCTGCTTCATCTTTCTACTCAGTGTACATACAAAACACATGCTATTGTATTCCAGAGCCACAGAATATAGAAAAGTATGCTGATGGATATGGTGTTACATGAACGCATTATGCAACACTTCCTCTGCAAATGAATATAAACAAGTGTAAACACACACAACACACACACAACATATGTTGTTTTTTTATGGATTACGGGGACTTCCATAGGCGTAATGGTTTTTATACTGTACAAACCGTATGTGCTATTGCCTACACATAAATACTTAGCCCTCACAGGAGACGGTGCATTTCTATTTTCCCTCAAAAAAAACTCACTCTGTATGATTTATTAAGCGTTTTAAATTATGGGGACACTGAAAATGTCCTCATAAATCACCTTCTCCTTGTAATCTATGTCATACCTATGTCATTATACAATTTGTCCTCATAAACTCATAAAAACATGCCCACACACACCACACACACACAAACACACAACACACACACAACACACACACACACACACAACACACACACAAAACACTCACACACACACACACACACACACACACACACCACACACACACACAAAGTAGAAAGACTAAAAATAGTATGTGTGTGTGTGTGTGTATATATATATATATATCAGTCTTTTACTTCACACACACACACAACACACACACATGTTTTTGTATGAATTCGTTTTTTTGTATGTATATATTTTAGATATTACAAAATGTATGATAAGAGCCAACAGTATTTGGAGTACATTTAAATATAACTGCAGGTAAAAAGGAGACAGCAGAAGTCTTACAGTGCAGTCCAATGCAGTGCATGAATGTTTTAAATTCCACATTATGCTGACAGTGGTTAGAATGTTTGTCGAAACCTATCAATTAAGGCAGAATATCTGTGTGGGAGTAAATGGTCAGTTATGCATTGCATAAATTATGTTTACAGCAACATATCCGCAATTATTTAAACTGTGCTAGTATAGGATCACATGCCACACATAATGCTCAATCCTCTGTATGTATACACCTGTCCATCTGACAGATGGGAATGGGGGAGGGGTGGAGAGAGCGAGAGAGAGAGACGGTAAGAGAGAAAATGGGTCAGAGGAAGAAGCAGAGGATACAGAAAAAGGATGCACATGTCTAATAAAAATAGACAGGAAAATAATCAAGCGGACAGGATTTAAGAACAAAGCACAAAGCTACAGGGGGACATCAATCAATGTTATTTTAAGCACACTACAAGACAACAAAATCTTGATCGGATGTATCCTAATCACATCTTAAAAGCATTGTGAATAGACTTGACAACAATATCAGAGTGACCAAAACATCTTTCTGAGTAAATGTATGCACCCATAGGTTCTTTCTTCAAATCTTCCTATGGTATAGACAACCGGGTTACAAAGATTTTTTTCAGAGGCTTTGAATAGTCTTAAAGAGGAGCAGATGTTAATGGCTCATAAATAACTCAAATGGATTTGTTAAGGGTCAGAACAGGGCAGAGGTTTGTATGTAAATGCGAATGTGTGTCTATGTAAGAAAGCAGAAGAGAGAAAGAAAGCGAGCAACAGAGCACATGGTGTGGACTGAGTGTAAATTAGGACCAAGGCCATTTATAGCAGAGAAGGGACGGTGGCTGTATAGCAAGAGGACAGAGTGACCTACACGCTCACTAAATGACCTGCTAAGAAGACTGCTTTTCTTGGAAATTGTACATGGTCTCATTGTCGTATGAGCTCCATTTACATATAGTAACCTTTAAATAAACGGGGGAAATTTAGATATGTGCATGATGCTAAGTTAGTTACTGATTTCTGAGTAAGCAAGCAAGACTCACAGAAAATGTTTGAATGGCTTCTAAAATACAATCCAGTCTTCATTTGAACAAAAAAATATAAGTTTACGATGTTGCATTTAACAGATACATGCAACATTTTCAGTGTTATAGTATTGCTACAAAATAAAATTGTTGTACAGTTTTAACGTCTAATCCAGTCATTTCCAAACACCTACTTTTTCTCATTGCCTTTAACATTTTCTTTTTCAGGTGGTAAGTGGATACAGCAAAGTGCCTTGAAAGGAAATTAAATCACACAGTGAGTCAGTCTTTCACCTACAATCAATCATTTTCAAAATAAATACAAAATCTTGCTAAAACGGAAAGAAAACAAGTTCACAAAATGATTAAATCCAAGATTTGGTGATAATATAGCATGACGAGAATGAGAGATTTACAAACACATTTTAAAAGGCCAGTTATTTTTAACATCAAATTACACTGAAAAAAGTCACATTTGCTTAATTTAAATTTTGCAAGCTTTGCGCACATTTCTAAAGTACATTTAGGTATAGAATTGAGACAAACTTAACTAATTCATGTAAAATTAACAAGAAAATAAGTAAATGACAGTTAGTAAATTCTAAATGACTAAATGTTATTACTAAATACATTTTACTCAATCATTATTAGTGAACTTCACTCCAAAAACCTAGCACTGGATAAAAAGCCTAAATTTAAAAGCACATGGTTCACTAGAAACATTTACATTAACAAGGCAGCAGACAGCTAATTACACTTTCTAAGATAATATGTCTACACAATATAGTTAACTTCCAAATGAACACAGAGCTCAATACTTGGTACACACACACACAATGACGATAACATCAGCGGATAGTGTTTGAAAATGGGTCATTTTGAGCAGAAAATGAATGTCACAAAACAGCAAGTTACTAAACCTAACAACAAAAGCAACCATAAAGCAAGTGTAAATACAACTCAAAAACAGTGAAAAATTCAACCTTATTAATATTCATGTCCCAGCGCATCATGGGAACACCAGTAGGCCTATTGTAACTTTGAAATTTACTCAAAGAATCCTTGTAAACCTAAACAATTCCAAGTAAAATATACTTCTGCGTTTTTAAATTCTTGCCAGAACTAAATTATTTAATGTAGAATTTACTTTAGTTTTTCCGTATTTACTTCACCACAGAATAATTTTTATTAGCGTTGGTAATTTTAAGGCACAAGCGCAAATGATAATACTAAATGATATTAAACATTACAAGGAACCTCTTAACGCTTTGGTGTTATTGGAGCTTACTGGCAGTCTTACAAATGGGGCTGTGGGGAGCGTAAGACCAAATAAGCAAGCACAGATGTCAACACAGCCTAGCTTGACATTTATGTGTGTGCGTGTCTGGTCGTCTCAGTTGTCACCTCGTAGTAAAATAGTTTAACCCCCCTGGCTCTCCATGCAATATGTCACTTTCAGATCAAGTATATTATATATATTTAAAAGCTCTCTCTCAGAATAAAAGACGATGTATTTTCCATTAACATATTTGATGGATGTTTCCATTGATTTGGCCAGCCCTTGCAGTTTCCATTAAATTATTCTATTTCCTCAAAATGTAAAAGTTACCACCTGGAATATTTTTCCCTTGTTATAGTGTGTCTTTTATGCTACAGTGGTGAGACTTTGCTTATAGTTTTTGCATATTAATTTTAAAATATCATATAATACATTACTTGCTTTATACTGTTAAACTTGAGGTGACAGCTGTTTCTTGGTAGAAAGATACGCTTGGTGGAAACTCCACGTTCAAGCATCATTTCCTTCTTAGAGACATCAAAGATCTGACTGAGTTGGCAATAAAAGCAAAAGAAAACAAAAAGAAAGATGCCAGTAAAGGCTCATTTAGATTAGCTGATGGTTAAACTGACTGGTAGAGATGTCTAGTGTGAAGTCAGTACAACAACACTATAAAAAAAAAACGCCAACAGACAAAGCAGGAAACAGGCGGAAGAGAAAGCCTATGTTGGTTTAGCTCGACAACCATGAGCAGCAAATTTCTTTGCGCTCTTCTCATCCTTGCCTTCCTGGAATCAGGTAAGTGCACATTGTGTGAATTAACTACAAACATTTTCATATTGTGTGTATCTAAAAAAGCGTCTGGACAACAAAAAAGTCTGTGCCTATTAGTTTGAACAGAGGATGCTAAATTTATTTTATGCATTCAGAAAAAGAACGGTTAAAGCCTTGGAATGGAAAAAAATGATTCTATGGTAAATGAAGACATCATGTATCTTGATATATCATACATATGCTCACACAAGCAAAAGCCAACGCCTTCACATGCACTGCTGACTGCTGTCTTACTAACTGCACTTTCACTGATAACAGCTTACATTAACAAATGATCCATTATTTGATTATCATATTACTTATCGTACCTTAGTTTTATCATATTATGAAGTATTATACAATAATATTCATTAATGGGTTGCTTTTATAGCATATTTCATTTTTATCCCGTGATTCACTTTTAGAATTTACTATTAGAAATCACATTGATTTATTTTTATTATATATATTTTTTTGTCAGAGTAATACATTTAAACAAACTGTACAAAACAACTTGGATTTTTATAAACTGTAAATAAAATGTGTGCGATTATTGTAGTATATTTGACAAGAAACTACTATTTATTTTCTAATTCAGTTCCAATTCAATTATTGCTGTTTCTTTTTAAAGTGCCCCTATTATGCCATTTTTAAGGTTGCTCTATTGTTTTACAGTGTCCTAAAACAGGTTTACATGCATCCAAGGTAAAAAACACTCTAGTTTTCTAAAAAAAATAGCATTAGTTTTACCTCATTTCTAAATGATTCCTGAACAACTGGTGCTAAGCAGTTCGAAGAATCAGTCTCTCTTAACCCCGCCTTTCACTGCTGTGATTGGTCACATGGCGCAGTCATTTGTGATTGGTCTACAGCGTACAGCGCGAATGACAGCCATGGGCGACATTATGCCAGGTCAAGTGTGTTCATAGAGGTTTCCATGGGCCAATGCAAATTAATCTAGATTTAAAGATATTGTCAGTGTAGATATTGATAAAATATTCCCGGACACGATATTGTCGGACCTGACATTTTATTCTTATCCAAAACAACTAGATGCAATTTATAGGCTAATATCTACACTAGAGTTTTTGAAGATTTTGAATGTTTTTTAAAGATTTATCTTCTGCTTACAAAGCCTGCATTTATTTGATCCTAAACACAGCAAAAACAGTATATTGTGAAATATTTTTAATATTTAAAATAATGCTTTCTATTTGAATATATTTTAAAATGTAATTTATTCCTGTGATCAAAAACAATTTTTTAGCATCATTACTCCAGTCTTTGTCACATGATCCTTCAGAAATCATTATAAAATGCTGATTTTGCTGTTCAATAAACATTTGTTCATATTTACATATTATTATCAATATTTAAACAGTTGAGTATTTTTTATGGATTCTTTGATGAATAGAAAGATCAAAGATCAGCGTTTATCTGAAATGCATTTAGTTGTTTTGCAGACGCTTTTATCAAAGCGACTTACAATTGGGGAATACATAAGCGATTAATCTTGAAGAGGCAAACAGACAGAGGAAGTGCTCGTATCACCAAGTCTCAGGCATTGTTCAAATGAGTACAAGCTAGCAAGGGAAGGAATAAATAAAGCAAAAAATAAAGTTATTTTTTTTTTTTTAGGATGAAGTAGTGTCAAACGAGATGAGTTTTCAGTTGTTTCTTGAAGATTAACATTCCGCATTCCGGATAGGGGTGGGAAGATAATACCTCACTGAAAATAAATTATTCATTGAATTTGCTAAAAAAAATTAAGGTAAGTGGTTGCAATCAATTTATTTTAGCTAATTAATAAAAAAAAAATATGTTAAAAAATAGTCAACTAAATTTGTTTATTTAAATTTGCTAAAATAAATTGATTGCAACACTTACCTTAAAAAAAATATAGTAATTCAATGAATCATTTTTGCAGTGCACCAGCCAGGAATGGTGAAAGAGTGAAAGATAATTAATTTTGAATTCATGAAATAAAAAGCTTTTGTAACATTATACACTATATCATTCAAAAGCTTGGAGTCAGTAAGAGGTGGTGGGCCTCCTCAAAAAAAATGCTCTTTATCCCAGTCCAGCCCTGTTTATCGTGCACTGTCGGCTTCACAACTTTGCAGAAAGTTTTGTTCGTATACTGCTACATGACACACTGCATGAAAGGTAATATTCGAAAAGGCATAATAGTGGCACTTTAAATGTTTATTAAATGTAGTGCATTTTGAGACTGAGTGAAAATTGTTTATTCACCTTTTTTATTTTTTACTGTGGAGCAAGTTTCTTTTATCGCTTCTAAACACAGCTTGTATTGTAGTTTCAACATGCGTCATTTTTTTTGAAGGCGGTATATGAATTGCAGAAACCACTTCTGAGACTAAATTTAAAACAAACGTTTCAATAATAGCTTCAGATGTTTGAAGAAGGCAATGCATTATTCTTTTTAGAAAATTAAAAGTTATAATCATAAAGATTTACTGGTAATAACATTTCTATATCAGTAACAGCACAAAACGAACTTTACTAAGCATTCATAATTCACAGTATTTTTTGTATTTTGTCCCAATGATCCATATAATATCTCTGTGTGTTTTCATTTGTGTTCTTTAACAGGCAAATCAAACAGTGCTGTATCTATTAGTCACAGTCGAGATGGAGATGGACAGACCATTACCTGTGTCCTCTCAGGGGACGAAAACATGACACAAATCAACTGGGAGATGCTAAAAGGCCCGAATCGCACAAAACTGGGCACATATCACCCACATTTTGGATATTACATAATGCAAGAATATGAGCCTAAAGTAAAGATCCAGAACCAAAATCTCCTCATCCATCATCATCCCTTCTCATTAAAGTAGCATCAAATGAGAGCGTGCTAATCTGTTGTGCGTTCATAACATTTCCTTCGGGTAAACTCGAGCAGTGTACTGATATCAGTAAGAAAGATGTCAGCATCAACACATCTATGATCAAAGGTAAAGTGTACACACGTAGTCCTATACATACCTTGTCATTCCTTTGGACTCTTAATTTTTTTTCTGTGACTATTATTTATTTTTGTCATAGATTTTACATATGTGGAACCAGAACCAAGGCTGGGATTATTTGGACATGTGGGTGCAATGATCATTGGAACTATTCTTTCCCTTTTAATCCTGACCATCCTGTTCTATTTATGCAGAAAAAACAGCTGTAGAAGGTAGAGACCACATCTTACAAATATTTACACAAAACAATAAAAGACTGACATCTCTATACTTATATATTTAAGACCAAAACAAAGCAAAACCTGTATATCAAACACTATAAACCGTATTTGCAAAATCTAAGAGAAAAATCATGGGAAATTTGACCTTGCAGGAGGAAGTCCTTTAAAATACAAACACACTTGACAGACTCAACGGCTGAGGTAAGACATAACAGCTATAAAGAAGAAATTTAAATAAATGATACACTTCAAAAATGAGTCATTAAGATGAGTATAATATTCTATAATTATAAATGCTAAACGTGACTATTCACAAAAACATCAACACCAGTTACATTTGAAAAGGTATACTGCCGAGTGAAAGTGTGAGAACTGCATTATAGTGAATTTTTAGCTGGGCCATTTCCTTTCAGTCTCAAATGAACTTTATTTTAGTCAGTGATTGCATGTAAGGCATCGGTTTCCTGTTATTTTCTCAAGAACGTGCGGGTTGTGGTTGTGGTTATTTTGAGTGCTGCCAATTCTCACGACCCTTGTTTGTGGCAACATTATGATTTATACAATGTGTGTGTGTGTGTGTATTGTTTTACATATTTTAATACAATAATAAAACCATTCTAAACAGTAAATCTCTAATTTTAGACAATTGCTGAAGAATCAGTTGATGCACCTGCTTCTCAAAGTTCTGCGAATGGCTTTGATCCCTCAAAACTTTATGCCAAGATCAAAAAAGACCTTTTCTATGGCCGTCTGTGGAAGTCTTACCAAGGCCAACCCAAACCATGCACACAAGGTACCATGACTGAACAAGGACACGTTTATCACCTGCTGGGACAGAGTCCCTTACCACAAAGAAACGTGGAGGGCAGCCCCTTGAGCCCAGAAACAACAGAAACTACAGAACAACATTTCAATAGTTTTTAGTTTCCAGTCTTTCCAGTGTGATTGAGAGGAACCTTTGTCATGTTTGTTTAATGTAAAATAGCTTAAAGCAGATTGCAATGTATTAAATAAAGATAATAATGAATTCATATTTTTTATTAATATTACAAGAAATTAAGTCATATTTTGTTTTCAGTTTAAGATAAATAAATGTTTCTAACACTGAATAAACTTGTATGTGATAACCTAACAGACATGCAAATCTCAAGTCTTTTGTCATGAGTCAAGTCTTTCAAGGCCAAATTGAAAATAACTTTGAATATTT
The DNA here is from genome assembly GCA_027422405.1 of Ptychobarbus kaznakovi. Classification (NCBI taxonomy): domain Eukaryota; kingdom Metazoa; phylum Chordata; class Actinopteri; order Cypriniformes; family Cyprinidae; genus Ptychobarbus; species Ptychobarbus kaznakovi. The sequence continues at coordinate 8,510,926 of CM049798.1, forward strand.
TTTATAGCTATGTTGCAAGTCAATTCAATTATTATTATTTCGCTGGAATAAAATAATAATTTTACTATTTAATATTAACATAATTAATTCAATAATTAAAAATATTATGCATGGTATACATTTTATTTGACTATTTTCACTATCCAGTTTGGAAAGAGAAAGATAAAGAAAAAAACACTAATACACTTTTTGTAAATCTGTTTCACCTATCTTAGCATTTATGATCAGTGGACAAGGAAATGTTATGCACTTCCGTTATCTAGCTCTTGTTCTGGTTTATACTTCTTGCTTGCGGTTGTAGGCTTCATAACATTTTAACCTGTAAGCATAAACTCTTTTTAGACTTTTTTTTTTTTAAATCGAGGCCTATTAAACAACACTGCAATGTCGCCTTCTACCCGCTTGGTGGGGCTATGAACTGTGTTGTTGAAAGGTTAAAACTCAGGAAATTACTTCATTTCGTACCTCGAGAAGGCCAATATGTTTACCTCTTAAATGCTTTAATAACGTTCTCGAAACGTATCAGAGATCTTTGTGCCCACTATATCCAAATTCCATCTTATGTTTGGATAATTGGATAAGCTGTGGCGCAGTGAGTGGCTCAGGGACATACGTGTGGACACCGTCTTGCAGATGCAGCATGTAGTCGACAGAGTGGAGCTCGCGGAGCTCGGAGGGATGTGTTCAGGTCCGTATAGGAAATGGAACGTTCAAATGGGTTTGACATGTGAGCTGTCAAGGTTCGTAGTGACGAATCCGCATGTGAGGGTGAGGAGATCGTCAGCAGCGAACTGAGGTGGTATGGTAATGCAGGAGGGCAGGGGTGTGCTCGCCAGTGGCGTGCTGGCGGCGGGTTACTGCTGCCACTGTAGGGTTGGGTGGGAGGGCATGAAGGTCCAGGACTCTTCATGTGATGCACCTGCTGTGGTGAGGGCATCGTTTTGGTCATTTGGGGGGCTGGAGTTTGGGAGGAACGTTTAGGATGTCAGACCTGATCTGGTGTTTTCCGGAGGAATGGCAGGTGACTGAGACAGCACTTTCAGGAACTTGAGGAGTTTCATCAGCAGGTGTTTGTTGGACGCTGCTGTGATTTGGAGTATTGGGTGTTGAGTTAGTGTTTAACTCTGTTGCTGGGTTTTCAGGTGAGGTTTCATGTCCATCTGAAGTCAGGGTGTTTGCTGTTCTCTGAGAGTGAGGTGACAGTGCTGTTTTCTGCGGCTGATTTGTTCAGCTTGTCACTGCCTTTCGTCGTCTGACAGCTAGTCAGGTGAATCTGGTTCCTCTTCCTTTTCCCACTGATTCTCATGAGGCCTTGCTTGGTCCCATGACTTCTCCCAGTGTCGTCCAGGTGAGCGTTGACGTCCACGCGGTCCATCCCATCGGTCATACCTCTGTTCAGGTCGGGTCGGGTGTCAGCGTGTGAGTCTCGTTCTCTGTTGGACGGGGGTGCATTCCATTATCTGTGTGGTGGCTTAGCGCTGTTTGGCGTGGGTGCCCTCTAGAGCCAGTTCATGGTGTTGCGTGTTGAAATCAAGAACTGCTGGGGTTTTTGCGCTCTTTTCTGAGGCCATCTTTTGCTTGTAGTAGGCCTTTTGCACCAAGTCTCGCAACTGCTGAGTGTTCATCGTTCGTGGACATGCGAGAACGCCAAGATGGTGGCTTATGCCAGGATGAAGGTTTCTTAGGAAGAGGGTTTTAAAGTTCAGTTCATCTTCCATGTCAGAATCATTGCGAGTTCCAAAATATGCTTGTCTGAGTCGACTGTAGTAAGCTTGAGGAGTGTCGTGACGTCCTTGTCTCGTCTCCAGGGCAGCCACTAAGCCTTGATCGAATCAGGGTCGGCGAACTCTTTAATGAGGGCGTTTTCGCAGCCGTTGATAATCAGTCTTTGTGTTAACAGACTGCGGTCAAGGAAGCTGCGTACTTCAGGACTGGATGTCGTTCGGAGTAAATAGAGTTTTTCTTTGTCCGTAACGTTAGGTCGCAATTTCCAGATGGAAATCAATATCTTGCAGATACGCTTGGAACCTTTTTGCTGTTTGGCACGCTGGGTTGAATTTGCCAACGTTTCGGGCCAGCTTGTCAAGATCTTTTAGGTCCAGCCCGTGTGACGATCTGCGGCTGGCTGCAGCAGATTCTTCTGGTTCTGTCGTGATATAAAGTTCTTCAGACGGCGCTGGTGAATGTTTTAACCCACCCCCTCTGTCTTATGTTCACGTGTCAGTCCAGGCACAGGTGACTTGGTCCTGCTTGGCAGGGGTGCGGTTGGTGCACGTCCTGTTCTTGACAGCTCCTGGCGTAGTTCGTAAGCGTGTCTTGAGTTCCTCTTGGAAACTTTCAGGACTCCTCTGTGACGTAGTCGAGCTGTTGTGTTAGGCGGCTGATCTCGTTTCTTGATTCAGCCAAATGAGCTTCGAGGGCCTTGATTCTGCTGTTTTTGTCCCTGAAGTCAGTCTTTGCCTTCTCTAGTAGATTTCTGCATACTGTAGCTTGTACTGCACGTCAGCGAAGTCCTCTTTGAGTTGCTGCATTTCGTGGTGGTAGCTTCTAGAGTTTCTTTTAGCCTGTTGATCTCCTCATCGGGCGCCTTGCTCCACCTCATCGGTCCCTTCCTGTCGTTCACGTTCCAGCTGCTCTATGCGTCGTTGTGCGCTTGTCAGCTCCTGCTGGCGTTGTGCGGCGTGCTTGTCGCTCAGTTTGAGGGTGGCGATGAGTGTATGACTTAAACTTGAGGTGATCTTGGCTAATTCTTTGTGATTGTAGTTTTGACTTGGGTCTTGTCTCATGATGCTTGTGATGTTGTCATCTAGTTGGTCCTGTGTCTGATGTTGGAGTGCTTCAGCAGCTTTAGGGAGGATGCTGTTTGTTGTAGCACTTAGCCACATTTCCAGTCCTTCCCCAGTGACCGACATGTTCTGTTTTGTGAGACATCTGGGAGATCTTGGACGAACTGACACAGACCTTGAATAGGAAACAAAGCAAAACACAAACACAAACAAAACAAACTGGGGTGTAAATGTGCACAGTGTAGTGTATGCTAGTGTTGAGTGTGATTCTGTTTCTGTGGTCCTCTGTGGTGGGGTGCGTGTAATTTGCAGCTTCTGCGTAGAGAATTGAGCCCACGTAGAGGCAGCACAGCTTGGGAAACAGAAAGAAAAACACACTAACAGAATGAAGTACACAGGGACAATAACACTAGACGATCTCTCTTTTAATAGCAGATTCTCTTTCGCTTTGTTAAGTCTGATTTAGAAGGACGCTTCTAATCAGAGGATTGTAGGCGAGTTTTCTCTTTTGTAACAAGACTGGTATTGCTATTCAATTTTCTCCTTGATGGAGGAAAACAACAGCAATGACAGTACTTGTCCCTGAATGGCAGGGATTTTACACCGCAAACGCTGGTCAGCGTGTGTCGCGCGTGTTTAAAATTTTTGCCGATGTCTATCTTCTCATTGCACTGTTTCAACTGGGAGAGGTAGGATTTCACAATAGAGGGTAAATGATAACAGTTTGAATGTAGTTCTCAAGTTTCATAAACTTCTGTTCAATTGTGACATTTCGCTCTATTCGTGATCTTCCCCTGGCCAAGTCTTAAGCAAACAAGTCAAAGTAGAAGTTAGTAAAAGGGAGGAAAAGAAAAGAGAAATTAGGATTTATCCCAAGATTTAAAACTAATACGTGGTTGCACTAGGTGGTGCTGTTGAGTCGCTATGCTAAGGTTGCGTTTTATGCTCCAGATTGGTGAGAAGTGACTTTAATTGTACGGTGTCACTGTCACTTCTCCAACACAACACTAGGGGGAGCACTATCTACTCTCAGGCCTAAGTAAAGAGGACTTTATTTAAATTTAACAAAATAAATTTAATAAAATTATTATTTATTTTATTTGAGTCAATCAGATCACCTAAGGAAATGAAGTATGGCCTACAGATAGAGCCAGACTTGTATTTAAGTTTGAAATTAGAATTAAAAATTAGAATTTGGTTTCTAATTAAAATTTATGATGTTGTAATTAAAATTAATAGGATTCACTTAGGATTAGAATTTACAAATGCAATCTGCAATTGAGTTGACAAACATTATTGTTGCAAAATGTAAACAGGAAGTGTAATCAATTATTAAATGTAATTAGAATTTTCGAATTCATAATTTATTATTAAATTAATTTACAGCTTCTAAATCACTAGTTTTGGGTTCCCATAATAGTAATTAAAATAATTTTCAACTTACTCATTCCTCATTGTCATTAAACATCAAAAAGAAATTGTTTTTTCTTTAATAATTAATCCGTCCTAATTACTGGTAATTGAAATAATTTCTGGCCCTCTTGATAATACTTAAGGTTTTATTGTAGTGGTCAATTATAGAGCGTTTATGGTTCTTATATGGATGCTGTTGTTGCTGGAAGCAGGAATTGAAAATTTTATTATATGAAATTAATTCAAAAATTAATTTGTAATCCATTGTGACATTCAATTAACAATTAAAAATTCTAACAATAGCGCTTATCCATTGATGTGTTATGAAATCATAAAAGCCATTAATTGACTTAAATCATACTCACCATATTATCAAGGTAATACTGAATTATCTTCTAATATAACCCACCACTATTCAACTACAAAACGTAAAATTTTAATCAACAGTATATTAAACCAACCTGTGAAAATGTCAGACAGATAAATGGGTATAACATTAACACAACCAGTCTATTACATACGTTAGTCTTTTCAATGGGAAAATAGAGAGAGAAAGGGAATTAGTGTTAGCTGTGAACCACATTTCTACAAACACACTGCATTCAAGCTTTAAATGCTATGTGCTAATCGCTAGCCGTAATGCTACCAGCATGGCTTTTGCTACAATGCTACAGTTTCTTTGTTAGCTTAGCGCTAATGCTATTAGTTTTACACGTGGCTAAGTCTCCACGTGGCTAAACTGGTCGCTATGACGACCCAGTGCCTATAGGAAAAAGGAAAATGTGCTTCACGCTTCAGAGTCAACAAGCATTGTTCAGACTTGAATTTTCTATAGCACATATAATCTCACTCATTTAGGGCGAGATAAATTTATCTACGGGTTACTTATAAACCAACAAAGCCTCGGCGGGCTATTATGCGAATATTTGTCTGTTTAGACCGCACACATAAAAAACAAACAATTAAATCGATTGCAAAATGTCTCCCTTTCTCAAAACGACTGGCCACTCCTTTGAGCGCCGTGCGTTTGAATTTCACTCCTGTGAAATCAAAAATTGGCTGAGAATTACTTAAATAGCTACTTTAATATCCTACAGCCGGGAGTCACGTGGCTGGGTTTGCAGTGGAACACGCACTAACAAAAGCATTACCACGAAGGCCTTAAGAGAGGGGCAACCAGGAACACGCTCGTTCGCCTCTCATGCGCTTTAGAGCGACTTTTTATTAATTATTTACTGCAGTTTAATTTCTTCTCGAACTCGAGTTAACAGTTACACTCTCTTTCATTCAAACTCACTGTGTTTCACAAACAAGAATGCAATACCACAAATAACCGTTTGTTTCTCTATATTTACTCAATTCTTCCGGATAAAAGTGAGAAATATTTATATTGTCTCTGGTTTGACTTATCAGATTTAAATCTTTAATTGCCCGCTTTTATCCTCCACCATTCTGTAAAGAAACCAGTTTAATATAATATAGAGCTATTGTTTCAGCTCCGGGAATTAGTTATTAAATATTTAATATGGCTTGATTAAAGTCATATTAATATTTAACCTACAGTTTACACCTTATTAAGTGCTTGTCCAGCAATCACTAAAGGTACATTCTGTTAATCTCAATTACAATCTCGCTTTCCTTCCCGTGGCCCGCGGTAACAATAAACGAGATTAATAATTTCTCAAGTTTGAGCTAGGTTGCGTTATCTTGGGCAAATAAGGATGAAAATACTTAAAATCACATTCCAGA